>OW028727.1:6335495-6885495 GCA_932294345.1 Pandemis cinnamomeana | reverse complement strand
TACATACATGTAATAAAATATATTTCTGCAAGGTAGGTCTGAGAGCAAAGAAAAAACATAAAATGTACCAGTTGCTTCTCTTCCCGCGCACATGGTAAAAGCCCATCGAGGGAATGGGCATAGGAATAATATTATAGGCGATGCGGCTAGCAACCCATCGCTATTTTATACGCCCACAACGCCCAAAGGATGGATGGTGTTACTCTTTCACGCCAGAACGGCTTTACAGATCTGGATGAAATTTGGAACATAGATAGATAGTCTGGACTCTGGAATAACAAATAGGCTACTTTTTATCCCGGAAAATTGCGTAATTTCTGCGGTATAGCGACAAACGAATTCTATGCAGACGAAATTGAAGGCAACATCTACTTATTTATTAAACACGACTAATACCAATCAAATACCTAATTAGTAATAAACGTCATATGGTTTGATTCAATGGCCGGCACGATTCCACCTCCTGACCCTCGCCTGGTTCATTAAATGTTAATAAATAAGCCAAGCTACTGATAATGCTTCAGTTATAATATTAACACATACATACATACATAAATCACGTCTTTATCCCTTACGGGGTAGACAGAACCTAAGGTAACAAAACCTAATGGCCACGTTTTGATTGTGGGCGTATAGGTGGAAAGGTGACTCAAAATAGTGATGGGTTGCTAATCGCATCGCCTATAATATTATTCCTATGCCCATTCCCTCGATGGGCTTTTACCATGTGCGCGGAAAGAGAAGCAACTGGTACATTTTATGTTTTTTCTTTGCGAGGCCTCATTTAAGCGGTCGGTCTACATATAATCAATCCGCTATCGCCTACATTCGGCAGATGAAAATATTATCCCCAAAATATTCCGCTATCAAGGTCTTTGAACTTTGGATACTCAAGTACTATCTCAGTTAGATAAACACTAAACGTGTATTGCTTCCTTTGTCACTATCTCTTATTAAAACCGTAGTCTTAGATACGAATTAGAAGCGACACTGCACTTGTGTTTTCTATCTATCTATCTACAGCCATTGTCCGTCTACTGCTGGACGTAGGCCTCCTTCATATTGCGCCAACTTTCGCGATCCTGGGCTTCCCTCATCCAGCCACTGCCAGCTGTCCTAAGGCCATCCGTCCAACGCGTCGCAGGGCGTCCCACACTACGCTTTCCCAAACGTGGTCTCCACTCTAGGATACTTTTGCTCCAACGGTTGTCAGTTCTACGGCAAAAGTGACCAGCCCATTGCCATTTCAACGTACTAATCCTTCGGGCTATGTCGACGACTTGTGTTTTAATGCCTCTCATTATGCACCAGCGACATAAATAACTATTGTGACACCCGGGATATATCTCCGGACCACTCTTATCGACATTTAACGGAATAAATAACGCTTTTTTGTACGGTTCCGTAACTAAGTCCACTGGATCAAAAGATACGGTCATTAGAAACAGTGTTTCCATACAAATCACCGTGCTTCCAAAAAATATAGAGTACTGTCTATGTAAGGACCAATATAAAATGGCCTCACGTTGCCTACATTGTGCTTAGGAGCAAGGCTGTGCTAACACTGGATATTATATTTTACCATTGCATGTGTACCATGACTTCCTAATGCGATTCAATTCCGATTCAGTTTAGGTTCGCTCGCTTTCATATCTGTTAGCGACTGGCTGCGGATCTATACTTAACCTTTTTTATAGTTTTATTTTTGACATTTCTTCTTGTCAAATTCTGTTGTTGTGTCACTTGTCACGTACAGTCGCTAAAGCCTGTTAATACCTTAATTATATTTACTGCTACAAAATACCGTGTTTCCATCACCACCACTCATCTTAACGTCCTACAGTCCACCGCTCCATAACAATATCCATACTAAAAATGGCAGCTAAAACTTGAACTGTGTCGGAATTGAAACGCATCCTTTTGGCCTCTAGAATTAAATAGTAACAGATCGATAAACGAGAAACGCGCTATCAGTCACGTAAAACGATAAAGTCAAGAGCAATGCCGCGATGATCTCGAGAGTGTGTCAATCGGTCAATAACAAACATGATAACAGATCACAAGAAACCGATACCAAAATAAATAACAACTATAACGGGACAATCGCCACTGATTGACTTAGTCACTTAAAAAGGTTTATCTTGCAAATGGGGCGCCCAGAGGGGTTCTCTTCTCTTACATATATTTTTTTGAAACAACTAACTTATGAAAGACCATCATTGCTAAAAAGAATGAGCCGCAAGACATTCAAAACAAATACATAAATATAATTAAAGTAAACTACTAACACTATATTTAAAATTATTATGATATATCATATTTACTGAGATGTATAATGTCTACATTTTGACATTTCTTGTATGAATGTGACAGCTAGCTGATTCCGATGCCAATTGTCAGCCCACACTTGAACTGTCAGAACGAACACGATGGCGATTGCGAGCGAGTTAGACAATAAGCCACCGTTTCACTTTTGCGAAGACACAACGCTGATGATCTATTTTTTATGTCGTATGTTTTTTTTTTGTTTTACCTTGTTTATTTTCTATAAAATTGTGTATATTATCTTATATTTGTGTGTCTTACAAAAAGGAATAAATTTCTTCTTTCTTTCTTTCTTTAAGCCTACCGGTCCGAACCCACAACCCAACACTAAAGACATAAGTCACAAAAACAAATAACATGGATGTACAGTTACAATTAAGCAGAGTTGGGTAAAATCCAGTATGCATACTAACTTAGCAAAGTTGACTTACAATTATTACAAAATATTTAAGCATTTTTAATAGTAATTTTTGATTCATATTATAACTTAGTCACCCCTTTGGTTAAGTCATCATTTCCTACATCTTGTTCAAATTAAACTCATAGTTCAATAGTGATAAGAGTATATTATTAAATATTTAGAAAACGTACATACATACATACACATATCACGTCTATATCCCCATCGATTTTGTTGATCTCTCTCTCTAGTAGAGTAGTTTTTAATAAAAACAATTTTTGGGCAAGGGTGTATGCGAAAATCTTAAGAATCATACTATAGGCGATGCGGCTAGCAAGCCTTTCATTTTGATTCCCCTTTCCACCTTTACGTCCACAATCACGCTAAATCGTGATTTATATATATGTGACGACCGGATGGCCCAGTGGTTAGAGAACCTGACTATGAAGCTTGAGGTCCCGGGTTCGATCTCCGGTCGGGGCAGATATTTGTATGAAAAATACGAATGCTTGTTCTCGAGTCTTGGATGTTTAATATGTATTTAAGTATGTATTTATCTATATAAGCATGTTTATCCGTTGTCTAGTGCCCATATTACAAGCTTTGCTTAGTTTGGGGCTAGGTCAATTGGTGTCAATTGTCTCAAGATATTATTATTATTATAAAGCGTCCGTTCGTTTCGCACTGAACAACGCTATTCTCAAACCTTTATCAAAAAAAA
Source organism: Pandemis cinnamomeana (assembly GCA_932294345.1). Lineage (NCBI taxonomy): Eukaryota > Metazoa > Arthropoda > Insecta > Lepidoptera > Tortricidae > Pandemis > Pandemis cinnamomeana. Next base: position 6,882,049 of record OW028727.1, on the reverse strand, counting down.
AAAAAACCAGATTCTACCCAATTCAAACGTCACAAAACACTCACGTCACCCTCCTCCCCCTCCTCTTTGACCTTCAGGGGCTCCACGAACAGCTGGTGGTTCGCGTTGAGCAGCACCGCGGCGTCGCCGTCGAGGTCAACAAACTCCAACTTGAGGGGCTCCGCCGTGATGCGGACCTTGTGACCCTGGCTGCTGGAGACGGTCAGGACGCCCTTCTCGTTGGAGACCAGCTTCAGGCTGGAAGAAATGCTCATGATGATATAGAATTCTTTATGTAGGTATATAGATACAGATAGTCGGTAACGGTGTTCTGTCATCTTGTGCATGAATCTTGTAGCTGGCTTTTTTAGGTATGTGTGTCTATTTATATTTCCATTTATTATAAATGTGTGTTTCATGTATAATATATTATGTATTTCAGTACTTAGTATATTAATATCCATTCTAAATTGCACCACCTGCTCAGATCTGTTCTGTTCTCCAGTCCATTATGGTTGCCTGGTAGAGATCGTTCTGTAGCGATAAGGCCGCCTATTGTTACCTTGTAATATTCTGTATACCTTTTTTCTGTTTTGGTTGTTATATGTGGTGTTCAATAAAGAGTTGTATTGTATTGTATTGTGTTCTGCCTTTTCGCAGAAAAACAATTCTAATTTGGATTCTCAAGTACAGATTATTATAGTTGATGAACTGAAGCAGCAAATGAATGAACTTAAAGGACAATTACTTAAAAAACAAGTTACTTGGAGAGGCCTATAGATTGCAAGATGCCTTAACTGAATCACAGAGGAAATCTAACTTTTATAAAATCTCCTTCAGGGACCAGTACAACCATCACCACTTAAAGGAGCAACTACACCACCGCATATCGCAGTGACGTGTCGCAGGCGTCATGTTTTCTCACCGTTTTTCCATACATTTTGTTGCATAAAGGCACCGTCAACGTCTTTTAGTTTACTATCGAAATTAAAAACAGAATTTTAAGTTTACAATTTAAACTTTTGTATGTAACTAAGTTTTATATAATGCCGTAGGTCCTACTGTACCTAATGCGTAAACACGGGTTATTTATACTTCCATACTAATATATTATAAAGAGGTAAATTTTGTGAGGTTGTAGGGCAGTGATTTTCAAAGTGGGGGGCGCGCCACCCATGGAGGGCGCGCCACCAAAGGGGGGCGCAGTGACCTGCAAAGGGGGACATGGGCTACGATACAGGACCTTATAGAACCTTTTTAACAAATTCTTGTGTTTATGCATAACAACCTACGGCTGAACTATAGGGGGGCACAGTTTTATCTTTTTAGAGAGGGGGCGCGTAATTAATAAGTTTGGGAAACCCTGTTGTAGGGCAAGGGTCAGCAGCAGGCGGACCACGAAAGGTCGAACCTCGGACCGCCAAATATTGTAATGTTTTATATACCAAGTCTCAATTAATGCGTAGATAAGGTATACTTGTTTTTTTCTGGATCACTTTAAATTTTTCTCACAGTAACCGGACCCCACGCCATTTAAAAAAACTAGCCAACCCCTGTTGTAGGGGGTAATCTCTCTCTCTACTGAACGATTTTAAACCTTTACCACTAGAAATCAATGTCGCAGTGTCATAACTCGGCTATATTTAAGTCGCAGGCAACAGCTCATTTTTAACTTGCGATCTTTGACTAGTAGCCCACGCTCCCTTTTGCAGGTCACTGCGCCCCGCTTGGGTGGCGTGCCCCCCCCCCCCCCCCCCCGTTTTCGAAAAACCCCTGCTCAAGAACGTAGTTTACGTACTTTACGTCTGCCTCTATGGCTAATTCAGCCCTGGTAGACATAATAATAATTATAAACGAGGTAAATGAATAAATGCTTAAAATAGTTGAATGTTTTGCATTCTGTGGTGACGTCACTCAAGTGTTTCCTGCATTATGTAAACATGTAAACAGTTTTATTGAAAAACATTGCGTATTTAGACATTCTTCAACTGTAACTAATTCAAAGGACAACGCAATGTCGGAGGCGTGATATTGTTTTTTTAGAAAACTGACCGTTGTCTACGACTTCGTCTCCACAGAATTCGACCAACCCCAAACTTACTCGCTTAGGAGATGAATTCCTAAAAATCCCTTCGTATTGATCGCTCATTTTATGAACATCGTATTGTGAAGCATTCAGCTATCTAGCTCAAACATTTGATTTGGGCATTGATATACAAGTAAGTCAGCCAGGACTGTAACTAGGTGGGAGGGGTTCTCTCGTCCCTGGTGAGCAGTAGATGTTCCACGGGAGTTTGTAATCGTGTCGTACAGACACGTTCGAACAGATGACGCTTAGCGACCAAAAAACCCCTAAGTAACAAGGTCATGTGAGAGCTAGTAACAGATAGAAAAATTCGAAGGCTTCACGGAATGACGAGGATCCGGGATCGGCTCCCGGCCATAGCTTTACTTTTCGGTTTTTCTGTTTTAATTTTTAGTGTCGTTTAGAAATTTAGGTAGGCAATTTAAGTTTTTTGTCGCGAATATGTATATCACAAATCACGAAAGGAAAATCCATTTATTACGCTATTACGACCTCATTAATAAATCAGGTGAAAATAACTACAATCATAACACTTCAATTAACGCACTGATAACAGAATCGTAACAATTTGTTATCTAAACTAGAAGTACATTTTTCCGATTCACGAACTTGAATGTTACAGTAGAAGGTTTACTTTAGCACAAAAACTTGGTAACAAGGTTAATTGCTTCCTTATTCGTAAATTGGGCCAGTTAAAAGTTTACAGGGTTTTAAAATTATATTTCAACTAGCTTCATTTACCGCGGTAACTTAGCACTTTTCACAGGATAAAGTATGGATAGTGTATTTCTATTAGTAAAAACAAAGTTGGTTCATAGTTCCAGGAATGACACCTTACATTGTCTATTATCTGTATGTACGTTCAGTCATTTTATTTATAACTAGCTTCTGCCCGCGACTTCGTCCGCGTAGAATTAGTCTTATGAACTGATGTTGATAGTACAATCCTCATTAATTATTAACGCCCCGAATTTAGCCAGCTACGACCTTTGACATGTTTATCGCTATCCCGCGGGAAATATGCAATTTTCCGGGATAAAAAGTAGCTTATGTGTTATTCTGATGTAAGCTATATTATTGTAAAGTTTCATTAAAATCCATTCAGTAGTTTTTACGTGAAAGAGTAACAAACATCCATCCATCCATACTTACAAACTTTCGCATTTAAAATATTAGTAGGATCTAGCTAACCTTTTTACAAACCTTGATTCATATTCAAATTTCATAGAACCCTAAAAATAGCCCAATCCTGCGCCAGGAAATGGCACTTAAATTGAATTGAGTAATTGAGGGTTGAGGTGGCGTTACTATCCTATACATACTTTACATCGTATATACATATATACAAACAGAATAAATTTTCCACAGGGCTGGATTAAGGTGGTTTAAGGGTTCTTGCAAGTTTGTATGAAAGTAGTATAGGTAGGACATATTAGAAAGGAAATATTTTTTCCACAGGGCCGAATTAAGGTGGTTTAAAGGCTTCCACCAGTTTGTACGAAGGTACTTGATTTTTTTGGACTAGAGACATGAAATTTGGAAAAGAGGTCGGTTTTTAGTTAAGACAATACAATACAATACAAATACTCTTTATTGAACACCACAAATCAGTACAAAACAATACAGAAACAAAGAACAAAGTAGACAATAGGCGACATAAGACATGTCTGTTACAAAAAGAAGTTTTTCGCACATGGCCAGACAGTATTCTAAAGAGCTTCGCTATAAATTTTAAATCTGCCCGGATGAAGTCACAGGCAACAGCTTGTATTATATAATTGGGACTATGTGACAGAACTCAAAGAAAAGATAAGAAATAGGTATGTAAGTATTATCGCATTTTGTTATTTTCGGCCATGTTTTAGTTAAAAGCCAGATTTTGCTTAGTTCATCTGACACAACTTTTTAACATATATGACGCAGTAAACGATATAAAACAAGTACCTGGTAATATGGAGATGATGAGGATGCTGGTATCATCTCGAGTCTTATATTTAAGACCATTTTTTTTCATTATTTATGATTTCTATACAAATACCATAAAAACTTTAGACAGAGAACAGTGGCGTAGCTAGGTAACCAAGGGCCCTGGTGCAAATAAAAAAATGGTGCCCCACTACTATCTAAACTGGTTAAGTTTTAATAATAATAGTTCGATCGAGATTTTCTGGTATGGATTCAAGGGCAAGGGCTTGAGGGCCCCGGGGCACTGCCCCACCTAGTTCCTTGGTAGCTACTAGTGATGTGCCGGATCGTTAAAAATGTATATCCGCGGATACGGATCTGATTACGGATATTTAGTATCAAGATCCGCGGATACGGATACGGATACGGATCTTAATTTTTTATTCGATTGGTGTCGGCGTTATGTAGTATTGGAATGGTAGCTTACTGCGATAAAATGTTTGCAATATAAAGGTGCCAAATAGTTGATTTTAAGAAATAAAAATACTCTGAATGGAATTTTATAGTTATATTAATTCTTCCTAATCACCTGTAAAAGATCCGTAAAAGATCCGCGTGAAAAGTAACGGACACGGATACGGATACGGATTTTTCTTTTCCCTCGGACATCCGCAGATACGGATACGAATATCTGGCACATCACTAGTAGCTACACCACTGACAGAGAAGTAAAATCAGAGTGCAGATGTCTCACCTGTCGGCCTTGGGTTCTCCGTCGAGGGCCAGCATAGTCCTGTACCGTGGGTAGAGGGGATCAGCCTCATCCAGCTCCACTCGGAAAGTGCCATCAACCAAAGCTGACAACTTGAGTGCGTAGTTCCACTGTTGGAAGTTAAAAATATCATATAGTACAGCAGTGGTTCTTAACCGGTGGTCCCTGGAGACACCCAAAGTGGTCCGCAGGGCCAATCTAACAAATAATCAGATAATTAGATAAGTGACAACCAGACACAACGCATGAAGGTGCCATTGGGGCCGATCATAGCCATACGTTAGATATTATGTAGTTACTAGGTTAGGTGGTCCATGGCAAGACAGAAATTTTGTCAAATGGTCCCTCATGACTGAAAGGTTAAGAACCACTGTAGTACAGTAAAGTACATGTATCAGATAAACCCATTTGAAGTGATGTTCCCAAAATGAGATTTACTAAGAGGAAGATTCACAATTCAAATTACTTTTGCTCTGGACTCTGATGGAGGGCCATTTTCATCATTGGCATTGATAAATGTTACAAAAGTTAATTGCAAATACAGTATGCAATAGTGTGTTAAGATCTGAAGATTATTATATTTTGAAGTTAATGTTCACTTTATGGGATTTGCAAAACTTTTTCTTTACATTTCAGATAAGCATATTTTTACAAGAAAATATCTTTAATGTAGGTACAAATGTTTGGATTGTTTCCTTTATTTTAACAGTGCTCTCACTTTGACTTGTCTTAAGAGACAGATGAACAACAAAGTGATGCTATACTGGATTTAATATTGGTATTTAATTATTTTCAATTTAATCTATTCATTTCATGGTTTGGACCTTTCAGTTTTTTTTAATCTAGTTTTTTTTCTTTAGCTCTAGATGTGGTAATTGAAAACCTAAGTCAAATTTGTAATACAATGAGTTTACTCAATCATATTCTCTCGTTTGTATAAAAAGAAGTCTATTACTGGAGGTTCTTAGAGCCGATTTTGGGCCAAACCTTGCACTTTTTCAACCAAGGAAGCCACTTCGCCCAGGGGTACCTATAGGTAAACTGAGTCGATTCTGACCTGGAGCCACGAGGAGCCATCGTGCAGGGGGGCGTGGGAGGGGGGGGAAGTGTGGCTCCGCCGCGCTCCACTCTAAGCTCAATATCTTCGTTAATAAAGTAACTGCATCGTGTTTGGTATCATTTTCGGATAATTTAAGGATGCTGAATTCATTTTTGATATGATAATCATACCTTCTCATATAAAAAAAACGAGATTTTTGAAAAAATATGAAAATATGGATTCTTATTTTTTTCAAAAACCTTGTATAATACAAAAACTGCCAGTTAAAACTCTATGAAAAAAATAAGTATGGATAGCCTGTTTATTCAGGATTATAAAAATATATACTTTATTGGTATTATGGTATACAAAATACTTTTAAAAAAATATTTATCGCCGCGCGGCAGACAGATTTGCTAGAGGCACTTTTCGTTCTGAGCTTGTTATTTGCAAAAGTTAGGCAAATACATCAACTTATATCTAATTATTAGAAAATTTTAAGACGCTGGCTTTATTTCTAGTAAATAAATAGTAATTTTTCATACAAAAAATTTTTTTTTTGCAAAAAATAAATTAAACTCGTCTATATTTTTTGACTAAATCCTTATGAAATACAAAACGTAACGGTGTATAGACTTAAAAAAAATACTATAAAATAGCCTACTCATTCACAAGTTCAAAAATATATACTTTAATGTTATTATTACCTAACAAAAACTTATAAGAAAATATTTATTGCCGCGCGACAAACATGTGCAAGAGTACTTTGCGCTCTGAACTTGATAATTGCTTACATTGAAAATGAAATTAATACTTTAGAAAGGGTAAAAAGGATTTCTTTGAATAAATACGTCAATTTGGCCAAAAAATATCGGTAAATAAATAAACATTCAGTTCAGTAATGTACTTCATACCTTATAAAAAAATGGAATTTGTTTACTAAAGAAATGATAATAAGCAAATAGTAGGTAGTAACAAATGCCAAATTAAAAAGAACATATTTATTTTATTGCATTTGAAATCTCAGAAATTTCCTCCGCAGCCACAGAGTTCCGTGCATTAGGTAGTTCTTGCGTGGGTGTTAAATTTTTGTCCATACACGACCACCCTTATACACTGCCTGTTTTAGATGTTGAAGTAATACGTCTTTAGTTGGGGTCATGTTCTCCAGTTGCCTAGTTTTTTTTGTAAAGAGAAACTTCTACACTCATTTACGGATTCACACGTCCCAGACCTAAAATCGTAAAGCGAAAATTAAATTAAGTATCTATATTGTAAGCGCTATCCGTCTGGCGCCACCTTTAACTGTCACTGTCACCATCCGTACCTGGCTACCTAGCTAGCGGTAGGGTAGGCGAGCGGGCACACAGTCATCGCCTGGCCTGGCATTGACATCGTGGCGCTTGCGGCAGACGGACGTCTCCAGAATCTTTCTTTATCAAGGTCACGTGAGCCATATCTAATCTTTTGCCTATTGTGATTAGTGGTAGAAAAATAAGTAATCGCTGTAATAGTTATGATCCTTACAATATAAATACAAATGGAACTTGCAACTTTAAAGTCAGAAACTATTCTTCATAATTTACACTTACTTGTCGTACATAAAGACTAAAAAGGTATCTAAAACGGACTGTGCTCTCTCTAGATCGCCTTGTATACCTTGTATCGTAGTCCTGCTGTCGCATCTGGATATACACTCCAAGCATCGAAGGCACTCTTTTTTTTCCTTTTCCTCCGAAAAACAAAACAGTGTCACACCCAGTAAATGCATGAAACAGAGACAGTACTTGCGCCCTTTGTGCCCCTGAAAACAAACTAGAAAAGCATTTACGCATAATACCTACTGTAATCAAGACGATATCCTATATTTCATATACGATAGAACTTTTATGCGCTTACCCAATGAATTTGCAATAGCATGACATGAAAGGAACTGGTGATTTTTTCCAGTTCCAATATGCACCCATAATTCGGCTAATTGTGGCAATTGTGACACACATGCTAGTCACCAGGCCGAATTTACCGACGGTAAACACTTCTTTGTGACAGATGAATGTGACAGTCCTCACCAACAGCAAATACGACCAGGATTTGTCGCCATGTAACCACGAAGAAGCTGACACTCGCATGATGGTTCATGTTGCTGATACTGTAGCTCAGAGATATACTTAGATAATTATACGTGCGGTTGATACCGATGTTGTTGTGCTTGCCGTAGCATGTGGTGACACTGGTGTATATCCAGATGCGACAGCAGGACTACGATACAAGGTATACAAGGCGATCTAGAGAGAGCACAGTCCGTTTTAGATACCTTTTTAGTCTTGATATACGACAACAAGTAAGTCTAAATTATGAAGAATATTTTCTGGCTTTAAAGTTGCAAGTTCCATTTGTATTTATATAGATACTTAATTTAATTTTCACTTTACAATTTTAGGTCTGGGACGTATGAATCCGTAAATTAGTGTAGAAAGTTTCTCTTTACAAAAAAAGATAGGCAGTTGGAGAACATGCCCCGAACTAAAGACGCATTGCTTCAACACTTTAAACGGGCAGTGTATCAGGGTGGTCATGTATGGAGCTAAATTTCAACACCCATGCCAGAACTACCAAGTCCTGCTGACTTGGGTTGGACTAGAGCAGCCTATTTGGACAACTTTGCTGGCTGCAGCAACGGCTTGTTTAGAATGAATTAAATGCAGATGCAAGCAGAGGTGTGCAGAAAGGTGCATCTGCTTATAACTCAAATTAAAATGCACGGAACTCTGTGGCTGCGGAGGAAATTGCTGAGGTTTTAAATGCAATAAAATAACTATGTTCTTTTTAATTTGGCATTTGTTACTACCTACTATTTGCTTATTATCATTTCTTTAGTAAACAAATTCCATTTTTTTATAAGGTATGAATTACATTACTGAACTGAATGTTTATTTATTTACCGATATTTTTTGGCCAAATTGACGTATTTATTCAAAGAAATCCTTTTTACCCTTTCTAAAGTATTAAATTCATTTTCAATGTAAGCAATTATCAATTTCAGAGCGCAAAGTACTCCTGCACATGTTTGTCGCGCGGCAATAAATATTTTCTTATAAGTTTTTGGTAGATAATAATAACATTAAAGTATATATTTTTGAACTTGTGAATGAGTAGGCTATTTTATAGTATTTTTTTTAAGTGTATACACCGTTACGTTTTGTATTTCATAAGGATTTAGTCAAAAAATATAGACGAGTTTAATTTATTTTTTGCAAAAAAAAATTTTTTTGTATGAAAAATTACTATTTATTTACTAGAAATAAAGCCAGCATCTTAATTTTTTCTAATAATTAGATATAAGTTGATGTATTTGCCTAACTTTTGCAAATAACAAGCTCAGAACGAAAAGTGCCTCTAGCAAATCTGTCTGCCGCGCGGCTATAAATATTTTTTTAAAAGTATTTTGTATACCATAATACCAATAAAGTATATATTTTTATAATCCTGAATAAACAGGCTATCCATACTTATTTTTTTCATAGAGTTTTAACTGGCAGTTTTTGTATTATACAAGGTTTTTGAAAAAAATAAGAATCCATATTTTCATATTTTTTCAAAAATCTCGTTTTTTTTATATGAGAAGGTATAATTATCATATCAAAAATGAATTCAGCATCCTTAAGTTATCCGAAAATGATACCAAACACGATGCAGTTACTTTATTAACGAAGATATTGAGCTTAGAGTGGAGCGCGGCGGAGCCACACTTCCCCCCCCTCCCACGCCCCCCTGCACGATGGCTCCTCGTGGCTCCAGGTCAGAATCGACTCAGTTTACCTATAGGTACCCCTGGGCGAAGTGGCTTCCTTGGTTGAAAAAGTGCACGGTCCAACCTCTAAGGACCTCCAGTATATTACAGTTTTATAAAATAAAAAACTATATTTGAGTGTATGAACACATGGAAAGGTGGTTTGGCTGTCGGCCAGCAACCGAATTCCAAAATATAATTAGACTGCAAATTTGACAACATTATTATATGATGCTTGCAAGATGCATATTACAAAATTCTTACAAGAAATTACTAGCTTGTGATTTAAAAATAACATAATTGCATTTAATATGAAGCAGAACACATTTCATAGTAGAAAAACGAATATGGGTATTTTCTAGAAACAGAAACCACAGAAATTTAGGCTTCATCCTTGAGACAAAGAAAATTATTAGAAAATTACCAGAATGATCCTCTTCTCAGTCTCGGTGTCGACGGTGTTGACTTCAGCGGTGAGGACATTGCCGTGTACTATAACTGTATCCAAATTAAGCGAGTATTGCGACTTCTCAGGCTTTAAAGCTCTCAAACGCTTGCAGAATCCCGACTGTTCGCAAGTCTTGAAATTGTTCCTATCCACAGCCAATGAACCAGCCAACGCCAGCGCGATGACCAGAAGAAGGCTTAAAGTCTTCATTCTGTAAAAGAAATTGCATAAAAATGAACGCAATTAGATTTTAGAGGTATAGAAAGACCGGTGTCAGTGACCATTATCTGCTTCAAGGACTGAAATACGATATTATCCAACTTACCTGGCCCGTTTAGTCACAGCTACCCTTGTGAATTTGTAGATATTACTTTAAATTGGTTCAGTAAGCAACCATTGCAAGTAACAACGCCGCTAATTTAATAAAATTTAATAATTTTTGGAAGACCCGCACGCTCGCATTACGTGGAGAAAACTCGTTGTTTGGTTTGACAGCAACGAAGTGTTGCTTGCTTGTTGAACAGAAAGTCATCACTTTACGGTTTTGTAAGTTGGGGTATAAAAATTAAATATTAGATAATAATATTTGTTTTAAGACATAAAAAAAACTAAACCGTTAGTACTATTTTTATTTAATTAAAAATGGTTTTTAGAGCTAAATAATACTAAAGAAAGAATGAGCAAGTTTATATAAAACTTTCAATATGGCAAGTTGACACGATCGTTCACCGCACTATTAACTTGTATTTACTCCAAATACATGTATATAGGATAGTTTTAGGAATAAACATATTACACTTAATAATTCTATATTTTTGAGTTTATTTAATGATAAATTTGCTCTTAATTAACTGAATACAATAATTTATTATTTTTATGGGAAACGGAAATAGAGCTGTCACGTAGTCGCAAATGAAGTGTTTATTAACTGTCACTGTCAGGTCAGCAAGAATGTTGTCATCGCCGGCTTATCGCGCATTATTTTGGTGCGTACCGCTTCCACGTCAAAAACTACCTAAACCTATTATTCAATACCAAAACCAAAGCCAAAGCTACCGCTTATCGTCCCTTAAAAATATGACGTCTCCGGCAAAATGGAAAGTTGAGAAAAACAAACATTTAAACATGCCAATAGAAGACAGAAGAAAACTTTACAGATCGAGTGACTATGTGACTCTGAATAGTGTTCAACCGTGGAATAAATATATAATCAACAACAAAGGTATCGAGGCGAAAAAGCACATTCTGGAAGATCTCCAGGTTTTTAAAAAAATCCAAATTAACCCAGAAATGAATAAAGATCTGGCTGAAAAAGTGTCTATTTTTAAAGGGGATATAACGAAACTGGAGGTAGGTTTTATTTTGACAAATTCTAGGAAATTAAATTAAATTAGGATCAGGTACTAACAGCCCATAAGTTAACGTTTTGTGTTTGTTAAGGTTGATGCTATAGTGAATGCAGCCAATTCTCTTCTGAAGGCTGGTGGAGGAGTCGACGGTGCCATTCACAGAGCTGCTGGACCATTGCTTCAGGTTTGTGAATTGTTATTCCTGAAAACAAGCAAGTGGGTCACCAGATGGTTAATGTGAACTATCATCACCTATGGATTCCAGCCATACTCTAGAGCAGCTATACTCAATTTGCTGCCCGCAGGCCACAAGCGACCCGCCCGGCCCTTGTGATTGGCCTGCCTTGAGTTACCTACTTCTACAACCTACCCCTAAATAATTTTTGCTTGTGGCCCGCGACACTATGACTAAAACATGTTTGTGGCCCATATAAAAAAAAGGTTGAGTACCACCGCTCTAGAGCATGCAGTGGTGAGTGGCCAGAGTAAACAGCTTGTACTAATTGTGTTGCATTATCTTCTGCTGCCTTCACTGGCAACATCTACTGCATGCTACTGGTCACACTAGAAAATTGCAGATACATTTAATGCCACTTAAGCTAAAAAAAAAAAAAAAAAGGAGTGCCCATGCAGATACATGTAGATAAGATCATTCTTACTGATTCAGCCTTACTACAAAAACTAGAACAATGGCTTAACACTTATCAAAGAAATCTGTGATTTTAGGCTTGTTGAAGATAAGTCCCCCAGTAACAAAGGCTTTAAAATATTGAAGAAGCATAATGCCCGATGGTGGGCGTAAATGCGCTGCGGAAGGTGCTGTATTTTTTTTTTTTTTACAGCAAGAAAATAACACCCTTGGTGGTTGCCCTACTGGAGATGCTAAAGTCACGGGTGGCTATGACTTGCCTGCCAGGTGTAAGTTGTTTCTTCATAATTATTAAAAATTCAGTTTTTGTGAAAGCTAATTCCCAAATTGCAAAAAAAAGAACATAAATTAAAAAAAAATGCAACACTTGATTGCAACGCTACATAAGTCTGTATGTCTGTTCGCGACAAACAAAAACTCCCGAACATTTTCATGCTGTTTTTATGTACATAATATAAGAAGGTTTGAGTAAATAATTTGTCAAGGTTTTTTGTAACTTGATTCAAATATGATGATAATTATGTGGCATATTAATATCTATGTGACGCTAGAAGGGGTAAAAAAACCGGCCAAGTGCGAGTTGGACTCACGCATCGAGGGTTCCGTCTAAATTCCCCAAGTTATTATAATATCCAGTGTTAGCAGAGCCCTATTCTTAAGCAAAACGTAGGCAGTGTGAGGTCATTTGATATTGGTTGCTAGCAGTGGCGTAACAATAGGGTGGCAGGGGTGGCAAAATGCCACGGGCCCCAAGCTCTGCGACAAGACAAGACAGAGATCAAAAATCGGATTGTTTAATTTATTTTATTTTATAAGAGCTACCTTCATACTAAATTTCAAATTTCTAGGACAATTGCCAACTGGAAGTATGTTATAGGTTTCTCAACATCGGCAATTTGTATGGAAAAACACCTCTTCTAATGACAGTATCTTTTTATTAAGTCTCTTGAGGGGACATTTTTTCATGGCTCTAAGGGATCACAGACCTCGGTGTTTGGTATCAATTTTAATTTTTTATTTCTACACATTCCTGAGAAAATATGTCTTGATGGACAGACAGACAGAAGGATAACAGAGTGATCTTATAAGGGTTCTCTTTTTCCTATAGAGATACGGAACGCTAAAAATTACCAAAGTTAAAAGTAAAGTACAAACTAAAGGCAACTAACCTACCTTACCTTCATAAACTCTTGTTAAGCAATTATTCCAACATTCTTTTTCCAGATGTCATTCACACAGTGGGCCCCCAAAATGGATCAGCGCCAGCTCTCAAGTCGTGTTATGAGAAATGTTTATCATACCACCAGGAATACCGCATAAAGTCCATCGCGTTCCCCTGCATTTCTACTGGCATATATGGCTTCCCCAACCGTTTAGCTGCTCATATTGCTTTGCAAGTAGCAAGGAAATTCCTGGAAAACAATCCAGAAATGGAACGGATAATTTTTTGTACATTCCTACCTATAGATGTTGATATCTATGAAACGTTGATGCAGATGTATTTTCCTGTGCATGAGTGGAATTATAATGATGGGGCGACAGTTTCTGAATAAGACCATTTTATGATTATTGTTTTTGTGAAAATATAGACGTTTAAAAAACGGGAATTTTGTTGTGTATGGATTATGAATCCTTGAATATTTTTGCATGCTGCCTGTAATTTTTTTATTATGATTGGGTTTATAACTTTTAAAGTGTAATTCAAATAAAAAACTTTTTTATGTGCATTATTTTACTGTTTTTTTTCGTAAAATTATGAAAGCGGCCTTTTATTAGCGTATTTGCTATGAGTTCTCTGAGGGTTCATGGACGTACTGTAGCTGGGTATATAACCGTAGCATAAAGTAGAGACCTAAGTTATGCAAGGTTTTCCAAGGTCGTCGAACATCGAAGTATCCAATGCAAGTCCAACCAATCGATTGCGATAGATAAGTTAAGGCGGCCATACATGTTACGGTTTACAGGAGCCAATCTACATGTATAAACCTAAATAATTTCTTGGGGCAAACATGTCGCTTGACCTTTATTGGCTCTGCATGTACGCGGCATTACTTTCGAAAGTGCCCTGCATCTTATTTTTGTACTGGCAACACTCAGAGGTAATTGTCAAAATAGAGTTGAGGTGTATGGAGGTCAATTTTGCTTGATTTTTTATAAATTAATGGACTTCCCCTCTTTAGTATCTAATTATTTATCTTTTAAACTATCGCTCAAGACGCAGAGATTATTGTTGAATCAGGATATAGTTTGAGAACTTACCATATCCCCACCGAACTATAATGTTTTGATAAGGGTTCACGATCATCATCGATTCCACATTTATAATAAAATGTCTACAATAAGTGCTGTAGAGAGCGGAGAGGAGCTGGAGAACGTGCCTCTAGTACGTATGGAAGACGTTCAGCCCTCTAGAGACCGGAATAGTCAAGCGGAAGTAATAGAAACTTGTGTTGTTGACGGCATAGATTACGACGATTGTGTGGTAAATGACGATGAGGACTCAAATATTGGGAGTATGGTGTCTATTCAGTCTGAAGAAGTTGTCGAAGAGGACAGCGACAGCGCGGAGATGATTGTGCCGGAGGTTTTGGAGCCTCTTGATGAAATCCCTATAGTAAGTCAACCTTTTCATCATCCAACTGTATCAAAGCTATGTTTACTATTCTGTCAACATTCCTAATCTTTTAGAGATATGCTCAGTGTCGTAGCTAGGTAACCAAGATCCCTGGTGCAAATAAAAAAATGGGGCCCCACTACTATCTTAACTGGTTATGTTTTAATAATAATAGTTCGATCGAGATTTTCTGGTAAGGATTCAAGGGCCCTCTGAGCTTGAGGGCCCCGGGGCACTGCCCCGCCTAGTCCCTTGGTAGCTACACCACTGGATATGCTTATAGTGTACTTAGCCAACAAGAGAGTGAAACAGCCTGCATTTCGTATTCTTTGCATGCTCTAATGTGTTTTTGTAAAGTTAATGGGCTAATTGCTAATTCAATCCTGTTTGTAACATAACATAAAAAAATAGTTGTTCCAATAAGTTTCTTATCAAATTAACCTAATGAAGTTGTAATATCCTCCTGCTGCCCAAATGCCTGTTAAAAGGTCATCAACCTTTTTAAAAATGAAACTTGTAAAAAAGGACTTAAGGTTGTCATGGAAATTTAGACTAGAGAACCCTGGGCAGCATTACAGTACATTCATTTGGACCTTATAGTTTCTGCCCCTAACATCCAGGGCTGTAATTAAGAAAAAAAATACTGTTACTATTAGCCTGGATAGGTTGCTGCTGGGTATAGGCCTCCCTCTGTCTTCTCCATTTGCCGTGAGCTTCCCAATCACGCCAATGCTCCCTGGGCCTAGGGGCTATTCAAGTATTACGTAAGCAGATTTTTTAGAATTATTTACCCCCCCTGCCCCATGTCAGCAAAAGTAAGCAAACCTCTTACCCCCCCTCCCATGCTTACGTAATCATTGGTACCTATATGCATTTTTCTTTTAGTGGATTCTGTTTTTTATTGATTCATGAGCAGCAGTTCGAATTGAAACTGCTGACGTAATCACCACATCGCCCCCCCACCCACCGTCATCGAAAATAAGCAAAGCAAAGGCCCCCCGCCCCCCTCAAGCGCTTACGTAATACTTGAACGCCCCCCTAATAAAAGATAAAAAGCAATGAATCATTTTTTGTCTACCAGGATATAGTGCCCGAGCTAAAACCATTAGAAACTCGACTGAATCCACCAGACAGTTGGCCGACTCTCGAAATCCTACCAGGTGGAGTGATCAAACACGGAGATAAGTGTGAAGAAGAAAGCAGACCGTACTCTGATGCAGCAAACAAACCTGATAAGAATGGGGAGATGATGTACGCATGCGCCAAGTGCTCGGAAAGCTTCAAGTATCTGTTCTGTCTCGTGAAGCATGTGAAGTGGCACGAAGATGAGAAAAAGAAAGAGAAAGCACCAGACATGACTAAACTTAGTGAGTATTTTTTATTGAATCAGCTGTTATTTTGCAGAAGTCCATTTTAATGAACAAAAACATTTTTATTCCAAACGTTTTTTGTTCATTACATATAATACATACATACACATATGACGTCTTTGTCCCTTACGGGGTAGACAGAGCCCAAGGTAACAAAACCTTAAGGCCATGTCTAACATGATTGTGGTTGTATAGGTGGAAAGGGGAATCAAAATAGTTTTGTTCATTGGTGGGTATAATTATCATAAAATTAAATAATAACTAGGAACCCTTAGAGTTGGGGTCCGGATACGTGAGATAATTTTAAAGAGATTCAGAAAAACAAGTATACCTTATGTACACATTAATTGATATTGATACAATACTTGGCGGTCCGAGGTGCGACCTTTTCGCTGTCTGTTTTTTTTATGAAATACCGTATGATTATTGATTTCTGTGCATGAAAAACAATGTTATTGTTGCTTGTGGTATAATAAATAAATTGAAAAGTATAGTTATCAGGATAGCCATTATTCACAGTCAATTTCTTACGCTACTCTAACTAGAATCCTTTTTTTAAATGCCAAAACATTTGACGTTTTTTGAAATTGTGTAATTAAAAAATGTGACATTTTTTAAAAGTGACCATATGGTGTAAAAGATACTCACTTAATAAAGTTTTAGTGACCATATTGTGGTATATAAAAATATAATAAATGTGTTCGTATTAAAGTGGTAAGTACACTTCTAGATTCAAAATAAATACAATATATTATAGATCTACCAAAATATTAATAGCTGCCCAAATAAAAAGTGGCTTTATTAATTTCAGAAGACAAAAAAAATGCCACAATATGGTCAGCTAGTGTTAGTTTTGGTTGATCTATTCATTTTTTTTTAAATTAACTTTTAATATTTTATTATTTTCAGCCACATATGAAAAGGAATTCATCAAAGTTAAAAGAGAGAGACAGGAATTAGACAGGGAGCATAAGAAACAAAAAGTTGAAATATTTGGCAGGTTGGTTTGCATGGTTTTTTTTTTGGTAACTTGTGGTATTTTTTACATGCAATTCTACTGTTACACGGCAACATTTTTACTGTTACAGAATCGCTGACGCTATGGCAAAGATGGGCAGTTTCGAAAACGTTTTTGATTAATAAACTAACTTATAATAATACTTTCTTTTATTTTAATGTAAAACTATTCCAATATCGAAATTAGGATCCTCGAAGTTACACTTTTTTTTTTAATAACTTCAACAAGTTATTGCTTGTTTTCCAGCCAATCGCAAGAAACACATTTGCCTGCATTCTGGCAAAAAGAAGATGGTCCAACGGTCAAAGAAGAGTACAAAGAAGTCATAGCTTTTGCGGAGATGCAGGAACGTCCGTCATACTGATAAGTAACTGCTTTCTGCGGTCGAGGGCATAATATCGGTACAGCCAAACACGTCAAATATATGTATCACTGGCAGTGGCGTAGCTAGGTAACCAAGGGCCCTGGTGCAAATAAAAAAACGGGGCCCCACTACTATCTAAACTGGTTGCGTTTTAATAATAATAGTTCGATCGAGATTTTCTGGTAAGGATTCAAGGGCCCTCTGAGCTTGAAGGCCCCGGGGCACTGCCCCGCCTAGTCCCTTGGTAGCTACGTCACTGATCACTGGCCTTATTGTTTGTGACATAAAGGTGTATAGATGTTTGATGACGTCTTGGTGATGTACCGTTAATCGGGGTGACTTTGATAATTTTGGGGCTACTTTGATCAGGGCCGTCTTAAACTAGGCTGGGGCCCTTGGGCACACAAGAATTTGGGGCCCCTTTTGGAAAGTAAAAAAAGCGAATTATAATGACAAAAATGTCTTGAGAATAAATGTGTGAGAGAAATTGTCGGTCCT
The DNA here is from genome assembly GCA_932294345.1 of Pandemis cinnamomeana. Lineage (NCBI taxonomy): Eukaryota > Metazoa > Arthropoda > Insecta > Lepidoptera > Tortricidae > Pandemis > Pandemis cinnamomeana. The sequence goes on along the minus strand of OW028727.1, from coordinate 6,864,168 downwards.
TCGGGGGCCCCTGAGAATGGGGGCCCTGGGCACGGGCCCCGTGTGCCCTTATGGTGAAGATGGTATTGACTTTGATCGGTAGATATTTGTAGACGCAAAGGCGACATCTATTGGAAGCAGTACGAAAATAAAAATTAATGGTTTCGTCATTACATTATAACTACTTTTTAAAGTCACTCCGGTTTACGGTACATATATTTCTGCCCTTGCCTGTACCTCTAAATTCATTGGAGCATTAATCCTTTAAGGCCCAGTTTCGTTGGTTGGTAACTCGAACGATATACAGGGGCCCGATCTTTGAAAGCACATCACTCGATAGTGGTATAAATCATATCTTCAAAACAACAGCTCTAATCAAATTGTTGACTAGTTCACAAAATCAATGAGAGCCGTAAGTATCTTCTAAGCTCCTCGTATTTCAAATTCAGCACAATTTTTCACCACTTTCGATTGGTATTTTCACATAATATGATTTCAAAAATCAGGCCCCAGGATGCGGTGACTGTCCGCAATTAGTATAACGACTTGTGACACTACTGAGTCTAAAACTAAATTATTTATCATTTTGGGAGACTGTTTTTTGGGCTGTTTCTTTCACTCAAACTACGTGCAATTTTTTTAAAATACAAAATGTAGATGGACAGAAACTCAAGTAGTTTCAGTCTTCTAGCTTTTTGAGACGGACAATTTAAAGAAAAAATGTTGCAATTAGATATTGTGTTTGTTTTAATTTTATGTAATGATTATTTTAACGTGGACGTGTATAAGCCAAAATGTGTTGTTTTCATGTATTTTAGTTTATGGAAGAGTGTTTGTTTTGTTAAGCCACATGCACACTGTCCAGCCGCCAAATATAATGCGAGTGCTCTCAGTGTGTACACGGCTTTAGTTTAATTAAACATCGTTTCGTGTTTTAAAAGTGTTATAATGTAATCTAAGTAAGGCTATGAAATGTAACATTTCGCATCTTCCATTGTTTGCAGTGCAATAGTTTAACAAACGTGTATGAATTTTGTATAGACAAAGAAAATACTTTTCTGAGTTACAATAGTCGGCTATGTCTGCCCTTGTCTCTCCTTATGAAGAAAATTCGAAGTTATAATAGTTATTAGTAGGAGAGTAAGGCCTAGGTTGTGCTCAAGCTCTCAACGGCCACTTGTGGCGGGTAGCGGCCCTTCGCCCGAAGCGTTTTTATTCTGTGTTCGTAAATGTTCGAGAGCGGTTGTTCTCGCCCGCCGTCAACGTCACAAACAAGGCAAACGAGAATGGCCGCTCCCGAACATTTATTAACACAGCATAAAACGCTGCGAGCGACCGGGCGCTGCATGTCGCGGGTAGCGGTTGAGAACGACCAAGGCTAAAGAGGGACGGAGTATTGCATTTTAAATAGCGAGGTCAGTAGCGCGCAGCGGGGGGCCCAGGGTAGGCAGCCTTTCTCAACACTCTCAAAAGTGACAGTTGACGTGTTTTTTTTTTAAATTCTAAGCTAGTTCTAGGCACGAAGCTTATCAGCCATTAAATCTCACGAAAAAGAAACATTCTAAATAATAATAGGTAAAAAATTCTGTTCCATCACCTTACCGCTGCCTATCTAGGCTACCCCTACTGGACGCCTCTGAGGAAGAAAGAGATATTTTCGACGATAGAACAAATATAAATAGAGTGGTAAAGCAAGTTATGGGTCTGGTAATAAATATGTCCCGTATGGATACAGATTGTATGAAGACTGCAAGCAAACCATAATTCCGTACAAAGTCATGCCTTCCATGTCACACTTATAATATATAGTCAAAGGCAGATATATCTACATTATCGAGAACTTTAAATGTATATAATAAAGGAAGTTTACATTTAGTGAGTGTTTTCTGGCGACGAAATATCGCTATTGAGTTAGTACCGAGCGATAGCCGACTAGTTGGGGAAACTGACTATTCGGCGGCTATTCGGCAAAAATTTAAGACTAATCGGTTATTTTTAAACAAAAAATGCGCATATATTTACTCAAACAGCTATATCAAAGCTGTAAAAATACCGGTTTCGGAGAAAGAAAAGAGTTGTGTTTTTTATAATATTAATTTAAACAGATTTCCATGTAGTAGTAGTAGATATATGGGGACGTGGGATGTTTTCCTTCACCGAAAAGGTCCTGTTAACTTTCAAATTACATTTCTAACGTAAATTCCTTACGATATGCGGGCTGGGGTTCGAACCCACGAGTCTGCTTGAGAGGCCATAGGTCAAACCACAAGGCTTACCAGCTACAGCTCTTGCAAAAACTGCCTATTTTTCTTGTCATAAGCATATTAATGAACAAAAAAGATTTACCTCGCTACTCCGCTACTCACGTGCAAGATAACCAAGCCTATATGTTTTATCCCTTACACCACACAAACACTGACGCGTTTCGATCCCTCTACGGGATAATTATCAGAGTTTAATGAGCACAACTGTTACACATGCAAACAAAAAACAATCTTGCACGTGAGTAGCGGAGTAGCAAGGTAAACATTTTTTGTTCATTGAAATGGACCTCCGCAAAGTAACGCCTGATTCAATAAAATATAAGTAGATACCTATATTAGCCTTTTTGGCTTGGCACGGTATTAAGTACATTTTAAAATAATTTGTAATAAATATCTTGTCTAAATTTATTTTTAACTTGTTCGTGTAGATTTATCTGCCGTTGATTGTACAAAATTGTTATAGCAGAAGTCAATAAGGTGTATTTTAATCCGAGTAGCTTTTTGAAAGACGGTTACGTTTTTAACACCATTTTATCTAGAGTTTATGCTAATTATAAGAACGTTACACTACTGTATGTTGTCGAATGTTTGCTGACTCTTTCTCGCAAATCGCTTCTATGCTAGAAAGAGACAACAAATAACCTATAATTTGAACATTTAGCGTGGTAACTTTTTGAATCGACTTCAAAAAAGTGAGGTTATCAATTCGATTGTATTTTTATTAATTCGCAGTTAACTTCAAAAAATTATGGGTAAGTCATTCATTCAAGCTAGTCGTTGCGTTTAGTCGCGATAGTGTTCGGATCTCTATGTATAGCATACACAGACACACACACACACACCTACGATCGATCCGAACACTGTCGCATCTATATGCAACGACTGTCTGGAATGAGTAGTTTATTTGTAAGTATTTGGAATTGAATTTGCGAATTCACAACGTTTGTGAAATTTTGTTTTGTAGGGTAGTGTACAAATATAATAATCCAAGTAGGTCGGTTCGTTTTGCCTTGTCTTCGGTTGTGAACTAATATCTGACCAGAAATTTTACTTTTTGTTACCAAAATAGCATTTACCACTAAAATAAATTCAATTAAAACTGTCAATTAATAAGATATGATTTATTTATTTATATTTATTCATAAACAATACAATTATTGTGTTCGAATTACAATACATTAATTATTATTATATTAGAACCATTATAATTAAAGAATTTCAAAACAATCCAAATAGCAAAAAATACCATAAAACGCAAGAGACAGGACGACATGAATCAATTACTAAAAAATGACAAAAACAATAAATCACTGAAATATATTACTGATTTGGATGCTGTTATTGAAGTGATAACACAATTTTGGAGACGAAAAGCGAAATTTTAGGTTAGATTTTTGTTTACAACTTGAGACAAGGCAACGTGAACCGACTTTATGTTTGGTTTGGTAGTTTTGGCATATGCAAGTACTTGGATTATATAAAAACCGTGTTAGCTCGTGTTTTCAGATTCATCTCACCTTTCATTATGTTAACTACAGTATAGAAAGAAAAAAGGCCTTAGCTACCTCGGCCGGGTGCACATTTGCGAGCTTTAACCGTAACTTTTGCACTTTACAGTAACCCGAAAACTAGTGTAGCCATGACGTACTGCTCGCGGCAATCTAATAATCGTACACTAGGGTTCCGAAATACCCTAGTGGGTTCCGTTCGCAGCAGGCTCCGGAGCCACGTACACTAGGGTTCCGAAATACCCTAGTGTGTTCCGTTCGCGGCAGGCTCCGGACCACGTACACTAGGGTTCCGAAATACCCTAGTGCGTTCCGCTCGCGACAGGCTCCGGTGCCACGTACACTAGGGTTCCGAAATACCCTAGTGCCTTCCGTTCGCGGCAGGCTCCGGAGCCACGTACACTAGGGTTCCGAAATACCCTAGTGCCTTCCGTTCGCGGCAGGCTCCGGAGCCACGTACACTAGGGTTCCGAAATACCCTAGTGGGTTCCGTTCGCGGCAGGCTCCGGAGCCACGTACACTAGGGTTCCGAAATACCCTAGTGGGTTCCGCTCGCGGCAGGCTCCGGAGCCACGTACACTAGGGTTCCGAAATACCCTAGTGCGTTCCGTTCGCGGCAGGCTCCGGAGCAACGTACTCTAGGGTTCCGAAGTACCCTAGTACCTTCCGTTCGCAGCAGGCTTCGGAGCCACGTACACTAGGGTTCCGAAATACCCTAGTGGGTTCCGTTCGTGGCAGGCTCCGGAGCAACGTACACTAGGGTTCCGAAGTACCCTAGTACCTTCCGTTCGCGGCAGGCTTCGGAGCCACGTACACTAGGGTTCCGAAATACCCTAGCGCGTTCCGTTCGCAGCAGATTTTGGTTACTGTAACGTGCAACAGTTACTGTTGCAGCTCGCAGATGGGTACCAGGCTTTAGAGCGGGACATTTCTTAACTACATGTACATTGTGAAGGATACGAGATGAATCTAAAAGCACACAACTTTGGATTGCAACCTTTTGAACACATGAAGCATTTTGGTGTGTCGATAGCGACATCAGCCGATATATTGTTATGAAATGAACAGTGCTATAATGGTTTGTGCGCTAGTGTCCAAATTGAACGTTTATGCGAGCGTGGAATAAGCGAAACCGGGTAAGAGAAGAGATCCAGTATTTCAGTGCTTCGGAAAATACTGCTGGGTATACCCAGTTAGGTTATGTAGTCCTTAAATATTTCGGAGCAGGATTAAATTTCAATATATTGGTTACACTAGATAAGGTTAGTAACGTAGAAACACGTAATTCGTCATAAATATAAGAGCAGCGACTTTTCTTTTCTTACCCGGCTTCGCTTATTCCGCGCTCGCTCGAAGATGCATACAAAGGTCGTCAACCCCACGTCACGTGATCGTAATGTCAACGCGAATTATAAATGGCATGTGCGCATAGGCCGCTATTTCTGTTGTATATTTTATAATAATATACAGGGTGATTGGTAATGTGATGATCGTCTTCGGGGAGCGCTTAGTTGAGCTTGTTTGTATGAAACGTTGATGTAGTTTTTTTTTTGGGGAATAGGACCTAGTGTAAGGTCCGTCGGGATAGCTACCAGCCTACTCGCTCATCCCGCCGCTAAGCTGCAGTGCTGGCGCTGCTGTGTTCCGGCGTGGAGAGAAATATGGCAGGTGAAATTGGCTTCAAGCATTCTATTTTAGCCTTCCAGGCAAGCAAGGAGTCTGCAATCTTCTAGTGTTATATAAAGACAGAACTTTTTTTATGAAAGTGTGCAAACGTGTAAGTTGCAACACTAAAGGATAGGAGACGCGTTGTCAGCCTGGAGGGCCAAGATGGAATACCTCGTATGCCAGTAATGTCACCGGCTGTCTTACTCTCCACGCCAGCACACAGCAGCGCAAGCACTGCTGCTTAACGCAATTATTACGTAACGCAATTCGGGGGGGAGGGGGGGTATCGTAAAACGTTACGATGCGTTACAGAGGCAGGAGGGGTCTTTCTTACAACACGTTACGTAACGTTTTCTTTTTTTAAATAAAAAAATATGGAATTAAAACTGCCAAGTTAACAAACTACGCATGTATTGCGGGTTAAACATCTCTTGTGTTATTTAATATTATTACCGCCAAGGCGATTAAAACTATAACAAGGATATTACAGCGACTTTCTTGTACTTTGCGCAACATAAATTTTGACACTTTTGGGTAAAAATGCTCACTTGAGTGTTACGTAACGTTTAGTGGGGGAGGGGGGTACAGAAAAACGTTACGGCGCGTTACAAGGGGGGGAGGGAGGGTCAAAAATCTTCAATAATTGCGTTACGTAATAGTTGAACGCTCCCTTGTTGGCGGGATGCGCGAGTCAGTGGCGTAGCTAGGTAACCAAGGGCCCTGGTGCAAATAAAAAATGGGGCCCCACTACTATCTAAACTGGTTACGTTTTAATAATAATAGTTCGATCGAGATTTTCTGGTAAGGATTCGAGGGCCCTCTGAGTTTGAGGGCCCCGGGGCACTGCCCCGCCTAGTCCCTTGGTAGCTACGCCACAGGGCGAGTAGGCTGTTGGTAGCCATCCGGACGGACCCTGCAGAAGGTCCTAGTCGCAAAACAACATAACATAATTTTATCCCAACAAGCTGTACTAGGTGGTCACCGAAGGCGTTTATCACATTAGAAATCACCCTGTTTGTATCAAGTGTTCAAATCGACGGATGTAATTCAAATTCGCGTTTGACATTATGGTCGCGTGGCGTGCAGTTGACGCCTTTGTGTGTGTCGTTGGCGTTCAGCAGAAAAAAAACATGCCAAAACCTCTACCAGAGACCCTCGTCGATTCCAATATACAGCTGTAATGCGATTACTGTTTTTCAACTGTGTGCTGTGGTTTCATAAATTATAGCTGTTCACGACTTCGTCCGCGCTGAATTCAAATTTGCAATGTAACACCTCAAACCACATTTGTGAAGTGGCGTAGCTAGGTAACCAAGGGCCCTGGTGCAAATAAAAAAATGGGGCCCCACACTACTATCTAAATTGGTTATGTTTTAATAATAATAGATCGATCGAAATTTTCTGGTAAGGATTCGAGGGCCCTCTGAGCTTGAGGGCCCCGGGGCACTGCCCCGCCTAGTCCCTAGCTAGCTACGCCACAGTGAAGATTTCTAATTTTGTTTCTTTATATTTGTAAACAACTACAATCGTCTGTATTTCCGGACAGAAACAACCTAGGGCTCTTCAAGGCTAGAGTGAATAGGCTATTACTGAACCAGTGAGTTACACCTTTGGCCTCATCTGCACCTTCCACCAAGTGAGATAGAGGTCAATCACTGGTCAGTTTAGAGTAAAAAAAAAAAAAAACAAAGCATTTACTTTAAAAATTTTGGCGTCACAGCATACAGTTTGAAAGCAATATCTACTTGTATTCTGGTTGTACAGAAAGAACGACTAGAAGGGGCTCAAATGAGTTAGACACGGTTTTAGGTATACTAAATGCTGTACAAAATTTCACGAACAGGTGAATTATCGACCTCCGGGCTTTGGCCCACGATGGGACCCAATGCGATGGCCCACTGGAGGGTCATGGGTCCCACCGGTAGACCTAAAGTTAGAGGGCGATGAAAAATTATATCGATTGGATTTAATTTGTGTATCCGTGCTGGCCTCTTGGTGGCTTCTAAGTGTTATAATATGCGACAAATCACAAATTAAGATGAGACCATACTTATTCAAAATTATACACCCCCTTGCAAAAAAACGGGCACCCAGGGTTTTTGTATTTTATGTGCATAAAAGCTTATTTTCTAAGCTATAATGCCTAAAAATCTGAAAAACCATACGTGCCCGATTTTTTTGCAAGGGGGTGTATTAATGCTTTAAGAAGCCGCACTTCCAAAGTTTTTGTAGTTAAAGTACTCTTGTTTTTGATAGAATTTTAACAATCTATCATGTTAATGTTCTTAAGTAAAATAAAACATTAGAAACGTTCAAATTCGATTGCTAAAATTCTTATTTAAAAGTAAATTAATATAACATTAATTACAAAAACACCCAATAAAATTTTATTTACTACAGTCATGCGCATATTATAATCACCGTGGGAATATATCCATCCCTTTCAACCATATAATGTCTATTCAGTTTGTCAGTCTTGGGCCTAGCGCGCAATTTTTATCGCAGACAAAAAGCGTTTCTCTCTTTCTAATAGCATACCAGATTGAAAGTTCATGTTTTAAAGTATCGCTGGTCCAATATTACAAGGTTACATGTTACACTTTTCTAGAATTGAAATTTAGACCCAGTGTCGCTATGACAATGTTGAAATTTCAATTCGAGAAAAGTGTAACACGTAACCTTGTAATATGGACCAGCGGTATGCAATAATGACAGTGTGCTAGCCATCTGGCCGAGTGTCTGCTGTATAAATTGTATTACAAATTAAAAATGCTACTTGCGTATAGAGTCGCCTTAGTGGTTTTATTTTCCATGGGGCCATTACTGTTGTAAATTATACGTCAATTATTTTAAATAAATTTTATTGTTTGTTGTAAAAATTGTTTCATTTTCACAAGTTTTCAATATTCCTGAAAATACATTTGACTAGAGATTATAAAACAGTAACTTTTCAGTACGTATGTAAATATTACATACTTTTGAGTATTCAGAATTCGACAATAAAGAACACAATTTTTTATAGTGGTAACAATTCACACAAATTGAATATGACAATGGCAACACAGTCCTCAAATTTCCTCTATAAATTTTCTGCTCTTTATTTCCGTATTTTAATACCTTCATAAATAGATCAAATACCTTTCCCATGTTAGGTATTTTTTAACATAATTACTTATAAATTTAGCAATACAATATTATATTTTTTGCTGAGCAAAAAATTGTTAAGCAAAAAAGTCGATTAAAATTAAGTCTTAGTCAAATCTCTTGAGCTAATATTATAAATATAGCTGTCTAGAGTTTTACAGTAGAATTAGACTACTTGAAAGATAATCAAAGAGGAATAAATTTTACAGCGATTATCTTTATACAACTCCCTCTTTCTTTCTGTTTCGTGTTTTAATTTGACTAACTTGGCATTTAAACACTTTTTTGCCTACAACTCTACAACCTCACAATTACTTATCTAACTGCTCATCTTTAACATCATCGACAACCAGCCTTTGCAACTGTTTTAACTCCTCTCTCTTTACAAGCAGGCTCTCTCTGTCTATCATCTGCGTCCACTCTGGGACAGAAGCCGAGTAATTAGGATTTAAAATCTTTTCCTCCATCTTAGCCAAATGTTCTTCAATCTTTTTCACTTTCTTCAACAGTTTCTCTCTAGCGTCACCGATTGCCACTGCTATATCCTTCCCAACTAGTTCAACAAACAGTTGTGTATCTTTATCCAAAACACCACTCACAAAGTTTTTATCGGTGATCTCACCGAATATGATTTTGTCGCATTTCGCCAAGTTCTTCACCAAATCTTTATATGTGTCAATATCGCGTCTTAAAACTTTGTTCGCCGTCTGTATATACACGATCGGTCTTAGCTTGTTCGACATTCCGTAGAACCCTTTCAACTGCCTTATCAAGTATATCGTACTCAAGAACTTATCCACTTGTTGCTCTAAATCAGCATTCTGCCATTTCCTAAAATTGTCATATTGCGGAAATTCGTAGTATTTCTTATTCTCGTCTTGGAAATTGTATATTATACTATGTTCGAACTGAGGTATCTTCGGTATGAGATCATGCGTCAAATAAACCATGAATGGACTGAGACATCTTAAGGATGCGTTTAAAACCGCGCTTAGAGTGTGCGCGTGGCCGTACGCAGTTTTAACATTCAGAGGTTGCGCGTCATGCTTCGTAGACTCAATGTAGACATCACAGAACTCATTATACATGAAAGTCCTCAACGCCTTCGTCGCTAAGTGAAAATCGAACGCATCCATCGATTTATTGACAACAGCTATCATGTACGCCAGTTTGCTGAGGATCCATCTATCGAAAACCGTCATGTCGTCTTCGTATATGATCTCCGTGTCTTCGGATCCTTTCAATTTCGCGAAAGAGAGATGCGTGTATTTAACGCTCTGCCATATTTTGTTACAGAACAGCTTGTTCGCATGACACATGCTCACGTCGAAATTGACAAAATGCGATTTGATATCCTGCGACAGCAGGGTGAACCGTAACGCGTCAACACCGCATTCGGGAATGCCTTGAGTATTAGAGAAGTTTTTCTTATGGTATTGCAAGGTTTTATCCAATTCGGCTTTGCTCAGAATGCCATCAATATGCATGAGCTCCGTTTTCCGTTTGAGTTTGTCCAGAGAAATACCTTGGATAACGTCAACGGGGTCTATAACGTTTCCTTTGCTTTTGGACATTTTGGCACCTTTATTATCGCATATGATCCCATGGAGCAAAACGTTGTCGAACGGGAGGAAACCTGTTAGTTCTATTCCTAGAATGACCATCCTATGCACCCATAGACCTAAGATATCATGTCCAGTTGCTAACAGATTTAAAGGATAAAACTTTCTATAGTCATTCTCATAATTTCCCGGCCATCCTACAGAAGAGAACGGATAAATGGCCGAAGAAAACCAAGTATCCAATACATCGGTATCCCGCTCTGCGTGTATCGTATCTGGCATGGTCTTCAGGTGTTTTGCGGCCAATTTTTTCGCGGCTAGAAGGTTTGGGGCAGCTACCCAGGCCACTTTACTTCCTGAAACACATTTGTACCCGGGCACCCTTTGTCCCCACCACAGTTGCCTAGATATACACCAGTCCCTATCATCCTTGCACCAATTAAGCCAGTTTTTCACGAATTTCTCTGGCTGTATCTTCAGTGTCCCACTTTCAACGAGCTTCACAGCTCTCTCGTTTAACTTACTGCAACTCAAGAACCACTGTTCTTTAGGCAGGTAATCTATGATGTCATTAGTTCTGCTGCAAAGTGGTAGAGTCATTTTGTGTGGAACTATTTTTCTTAACAGTCCCATATCGTTCAATTTCTCAACCAAACGCGTTCTGCAGTCATATCTTTTGAGGTTTGTGAATTCTTGTGCATTCATCATGTTTCCTTCTTCATCTATTACTTGAATCATGGCTAGCTTATGACGTTTTGCGACTTCGTAGTCTACTTTACTGTGTGCGGGGGTTATTTTGACGGCGCCGGTACCAAATTTCATGTCGACGAATTCATCGAAGATTATTGGGATGACTTTGTTAGTAAACGGATGAACTGCCCTCTTGTCTTTTAGGTGCTGGTACCTGTGGAGAAAATTAGCTACAATGTAATACAGGTATAGACCGACCGCTTTAACTCCCGCACCGCTCTCGTTCCCCTTTGTCGTCCTACCCTGTGCCCCTGAACCGCGCGGGCGAGGACTCATTTAAGCGGTCGGTCTATAGAAGGTAAGGTGCATGACGTCATCATAGCGCTAACCAATGACAACGCTGGCTCCCGCTTACCCCCCACCGATATCTGTGAATTGAGGTAAAATAAATCTACCCTCAAACTAAAATAATACTAAAGGCGACCGAAACGCGAAGTTCGTTTAGTACTCATATTAATGACAATTAGAATTTCGAATTCCGGCCAGGACGATAATGTTCTGAAAATATAACTTACGTAGGATCATCAGGATGCACAGCAATAGCCACATCACCCATCATCGTCTCCGGCATAGTAGTTGACACAACAATCTCTGCATCATTCTCAAACAACTTATACGCAAAGTTGTACAACAGTCCAAACTTCACCGGATCCTTATACCCCGGTAGTTTAATATCCATAGGACCGGTTATCTCTATATTATCCACCTCTATATCAGACACCGTAGATTTCAAAGTGTTACACCAATTTACAAGCGCTTTTTTCCTGTATATTAAACCTTTTTGGAACAGTCTTATGAATGCAACGTTGACAGCGTTGATATGTTTCTGGTCCATGGTGAACATCTCTCTGGACCAGTCGAGGGAGCAGCCCAGGGTCCTCAGTTGCTGGGTTATGGTGTTGCCATACGTGTCCCGCCACTTCCAGACCTCCTGGTTGAACTTCTCGCGGCCGAGGTCGTGACGCGATAGGTTTCTGGTGTTCTTTAGGTACTTTTCCACAACAGTCTGGGAAGATAGAAAATATAGGCAAGTGTATAACTAAAGGGCGAGAGGCAAGTGGGAGGAAGCAGGGGAGGCCCCTGCTGCTTAAAATTTCAAATAATAATATAATAATAATATCTTGGGACAATTGACACCAATTGACCTAGCCCCAAACTAAGCAAAGCTTGTAATATGGGCACTAGACAACGGATAAACATACTTAAATAGATAAATACATACTTAAATACTTATTAAACATACAAGACTCGAGAACAAACATTCGTATTTTTCATATAAATATCTGCCCCGACCAGGGATCGAACCCGGGACCTCAAGCTTCATAATCAGGTTCTCTAACCACTTGGCCATCCGGTCGTCATATAATAAGTGCTAGTCTGTTTTTATGCGATTATATCACAGTAGGCAATTGTATCAAAAGTTAAATAAAATGCCGAAAAAAATTTCTTTCTTGTATGGGGACTCCTTTTAGTTTGTAACTTAATTTTATAACCCTACTGGGATGCGAAGAAAGCCTGTGTATGTTTGTTTGTTCCCTTGTGGTACTCTATACCTGACTAATTGATCAACTGAAGGTATGGTTTGTTTCGGCTTCAGTCTTTTCTGGCCAAAAATCTACTTTTGGCATTTACATTACGTAAAAATTATACTTAATTATTATGTTTGTACCTGTGTGGCAATTCCAGCATGGTCTGTGCCGGGAAGCCACAGCACGTTGTGGCCCTTAGCGCGCTTTCTTCGGACTATCACATCCTGTACGGTACTAGCTAGTGCATGACCTGTAAGAAAAATATTCTTATTTTTTGTTTTGTTACAAGTTTTAGCTTAATCAGTAAGAATGTTGCTGGCTTAGTGACTCTCCAAAATTTGGCTCATATTATGCAGGATTATGCAGGTTAATGACAATAATTGAAAGATTTTAAGCTTCATATTCAACTGATTAATATGCATGATCTTGTGAAGTCTTGTAAAGGGGTGGTGCCCATGGGTGGTGGTGCTCGCTTACCATCAGGTGACCCGCTTGCTTGTTTCTTTACCTTTCTTGTTGTATAACAAAAAAAAAAGAAAAAAAATGGTATTTGAATTGAGTTACTTTTTCCTTAAAAATTAAAATTCTTACTGGACAGCAAATAAATCTATTTACATACTTACATAAATCTATCTACAGCACAAGCATGTTTATTTATACTTCATTAAAGCAACTAAACTAAATAAATATATTTTGATGGATGGTGAGTAAACTTAACAGTCAAATTTCAGAGAATAATTTAAATGTTTTGTATAATTATCTCCAGTGATAAAAATAATAAAAGTTTAGGATAGTTGGGTTAACTAACCTAAATGCAATTTTCCTGTTACATTAGGCGGTGGCAATACCATGCTAAAGGATGGCTTATCGCTAAAGTTCTCTGCTTTGAACAAGCCTCTTCTTTCCCATTCCTCGTATACATGTTTTTCAACAAATTCTGGTTTGTATGCGGCAGCCGATAAGTTTGGTTTTGCTATAATACGAGCTGTTTTTGTAATACTGCGAGCCCATGGAATTAAATATGGTTTAACACGATTGTGGTAGCGAAAGTACATTTTTTTCTTATGTTATTTTCATTTAATTTAAACAAAAATTTAAATTTGAATTTTTTGACTGTCTCTTTTTATTTTATGTTTGACGTTTAATGACTATGGTGCTTCGTTTTACGTTATTGTACACATGATGTGCGCACATGAACTTTGGCACATCTTGCTAAGCATACATACATTCATACATACATACATACATATATTACGTCTTTATCCCTTACGGGGTAGACAGAGCCTAAGGTAACAAAACCTTGCTAAGCATTTTTTTTTTAATTCGTTGATGTCGCTAGAACGCTCTTTACGTTTAATGGAGTTGTCCTACGTTCCGATTCACGTAAGTAACAAAACAAGTATATAAACGAAATTTTATTTTTATAACCACTACATTGAGCATGCAGTGAATAGAAATTTCAGTAATACAAGAACAATGATGTTTAATTAATATCTTTTTTACTTACTGAACAAGTGCTCTGAGTCAAAACTCACTTTGCATAAATCATAAGGTAGACCACACGGAACGTTACAGTCACTGACAGTGTGATAGATGATAGATCAAAAATCAGCTGGTGGATTTGTTTTCTTTCACTTTTTATCAATAAACTCCCGTCTATTATCACCAATGCAATAAAACTGTCTTTATCTACACTAATGCTGTCCTAGATCCGTTTCCTTGACCAGTGCCCCGATAACGAAGTCGTGTACTTAAGTTACAATGTCCCTTTTGAACTATGTAAATCCATTTCGCATGTATCGGGACTTTGTGCGTAGACCGATTGAAGCGTTTATTCTTCAACAGTATTTGGGCTATAAGAAGAGGACAAAGGAAGGGATAAATAGTGTAAAAGATCTATTATACAGAGCTGGCATCGTCACTGTTTTTGTAACCGCCATACTTTGGCTTTCAATATTTATGTATGTTGCCTTCTATTACACGTATATGCCCAACGTAACACACATGAGGCCCGTGCATTTACAGTTCAAGTGAGTACTAATTATTATTTAATTGTGAGGCGCTAATTAACCTTTACTATTATGGGTCAAGTTCAAAAGGAATTAATATCTCATTACCATAAGAGCTGATATAAATTTTCTTACAGTATCATTTACGTGACAATAAATCTCATTTCATTTTTGTCGGGACATTTGCCGCCAAGCAAATAGATGAATAAGCAGTGGCGTAGCGTAGGGGGGGCGAGGGGGGAGGCCCGCCCCGGGCGGCACTTTTAGGGGGCGGCAAAATTTCAAAATAAATAACAATAATATCGTATAAATATTTGAAGTACGTAAGCAATGGGGCGGCAAAATTTTCATCCGCCCCGGGCGGCCGAGACCCACGCTACGCTACTGTGAATAAGGGGAAAAATAATAATTATTATAATAATCAAAAATATCTAACGTTTCATTTTTTTAATGACTAATTTAAAATGTTTTTAAATTGTATCTGAATAAAAGCTAATAAATAAAATAAAAAAAACTCATCATTTTTGTAACAAACAAAAGATCGGTTTGAATCCTGACCCTTGAACATTTTTAGATCTGCTTTTTTTATAGATTTATCTGTATCACACCTACTTGTTAGATAATTTGTATGATTGCTCAGTATGTTTTAAAATGAGACTTCTAACCGGTTGGCCTAGTGGTCAATGACCCTGACTATAAAAGTCCCGGGTTCAAATCGTAATAGGAATAGACATAAAATTACTGCGTTAATCATATTTACTATGTATACAAGTCTGGCTCATATTTTATCAATTTTTTAACCCAGGTCATGCGATGAGCAGATGGGCCAGTGCTCGTTCCCATCAGCACACGTTCAGCTCACCAAGTACAGCCAGATGTTGATGTCAGCGCAGCCCTACCGCGTGAGACTCGTGTTGGACATGCCGGAGACACAGGTCAACAAGGACCTAGGTACGTACTGATTTTTTGATCGTACCTCTACCTCTACATGAAGCTGCGGTGTGTCTGTCAGTCTGTTACATGGCGTAAATTAATTATGTGAGGTGTTTTGTTGATATTTGGACACCCCTGGTCACTATTTTGTTTCTCCTTTCCACCTATACACCCACAATCATGCTAAACGTGGCCTTTAGGTCTTGTCACCTTAGGCTCTGTCTACCCCGTAAGGGATAAAGATGTGATTTGTGTATGTATGTATGTTATTTTGTAATTTGCATAGGAAAGAGTTTTACAAATCTATAATAATAGTTAACGCGAGAATCAAAACAAAAGAACAATAAAGTACTTAGTTCAAAATTGAAATAGAAGAATTTGAGATACAAATTGAGATAGAAGATAATTCTAATAATTAATGGACATGGAAAGGAAACAATCATTCGTTTGTATTCGGAAATGCGAATATTTCCGAACTACATTAACTTCATTACTTAGTAATCGTTTGTCCTTATCTGTGAAAGGTAAATGTCAAAGTGACAGATAAGGACAAACGATTGCTAAGTTAGCAGAAGCCTACAGAGCGTTTATGAATAAGGGGGTAAGAAAATAGAAGCGTTATATGTATTTTGTACGTATGTATGTATAACTTTTTATTGTGCATAAAACACATGAGAAAGATGAATACAGGACACTATAAATGCACGAAGGCGAATTTATCCCTAAAAGGGATTTCTTCCAGTTAACTTTGCGTATTTTAACTCGGGATTATTATGGTTCAGGTATGTTCATGGTGTGCGCGCAGATGCGGGCTAAGGGCGGCGTGCTGGTTTCCTCTTCCTGCAGATCAGCTATGCTAAGACACAGGTAAGCCTGACGTCTGCGCAGAACGCAGTCCGTGCCGTGCTGTCTCCCGGGATTCGCCCTTCCCGAAGTCCCATTTATTTGTATACCCAAATCCAATTTTATTAATTTTCATTTAATTTTCAATGCCGTTTAGAAATTTAATTTGTGACAGTAAAACCGTAAAAGTAAACATAAAAAATCAAAGAAAGTAAAAAAATTCTTGATTCATTTGATAGTACCTATCATTCGACAAACAGCGCCATCTCCCGTGCCGCTTTTTTTGCTCGACTTGGCGGGGGCACTGCCGTGCCCCCAGAAGTGGACTGTAGTTAAAAATCTATCTGAATGAAAATGCAGCTCCTCAGCTCAAAACTTGATATAATAACGACAAGCAAAATAATTCAAACGACAAAAGGCATATCAAAATCGAAATCAAATTAGAAAAATACAAATATGACGTAAAAAAGGCAAAGAGTTCGCAACACTCCTTGCATCCACCGTGAACCCACGACTTTAACCAGGTTATTCGTCCATCGTTGGACCTCCTACGCTGCGCTTGCCGATCCGCGGTCTCCCCTAGAGAACCCGGGCCCAACGAGCATCTGTTCTCCGTGCTACAGGCCTGTCCATTGCCACACAGGTCGTGCCTGCACGAGCTGATCCGCACCGTGGCGCTGGCGCCGCTGCTGCTGGCGGGAGTCAACGAGGAGCGCCAGCAGCTGCACGTCGAGCTGTTCAGCCACTTCGAGGATGACCAGGTACTGCTCTGTTACCAGTGGCGTACAGTAGGAGCGCGGCCTTTTTGTGACGAAGGGGAAATCTTTCAGATGCCCCAGGCACGGGTATAACCGGGTATGACCCCGGCTTCAAAGTGGCAAAGTGGTCCACGGAAGACCAGACCGGGTCCACCTTGGCGCTACAGCTATAGTCTTTCCAATAATTTATTTTCTCGATGACAGATAGTTTGATAGTTATAGTGTTGTGACCTAATAAGTGATCAGTAGATACAATATCGATCCAATTTTATATAAATACGAGTAGTTGAGAAGTATTCAGCTATGGAGTCAATGAAACAACCGACTTGAATGCTAATTTAGTACTAAGTGTGCAAAATGGTCGAATGACAGTATGTTTGTAATGAATAAACTAAAAACTACTGGACAAACAAAAAATATTTCACCATTAAAATGCTACATTTATCCTGAGTAACATATGCTATTTTTTATTCCGGTAAAAAATTACAACGTGTACAAAGTCGCAGGAACACGTCTAGTTTAACATATACAATACCGATACAATATCGATATTTCAATCATAACATCACTATTTGCATTCCCATAGAATGTAACTTTATTAAAACGTTTATTGTTTATCGTACTTTAAAAAGATATTACTGCATATATGGACTCAATTTGTCTTAGATGCATATTATATGGGATCAAGGAACAAAATTAGGCAGTCGTCATATTTTTTATACCTCGCATTTAAAAGTTAATTTTTGCGTAAAGAGCGCTGTTACATTCTACGAGAGCTGTCATCGAGAAAATAAATGATTGGAAAGACTATAGCTACAGCTACAGCGCTACGGTTTTGGTAATAATAGTAGAAATTTAGCAAAACTTCGCATGTGGTTTACGAGAAAAAAAAACTCGGGCACCTCTGCCTTAGACGATGAGACCGCAATGTTCCCGCCCGCTGGCCTTAAGTAATCCATGGTATATCTGACATCTGTGCCCCCCCCCCCTCCCCCCCCCTCAGAATCTGCCCGTGACGGACGCGTACGTGGAGCTGCAGTCGCGGCACGCGCAGGTGTACTCCTGCGAGCTGCAGATTGAGGCGCACTTCACAGGGCTCCGCTACTTCATGTACCACTGGCCGCGCATGTCCGCTGCCATCGGTAAGTATTAGCCTTTGACGTACAATAAACAACTAGACTCCCAATCACGCTCAAAAACTGTCCGAAGCAAAAGTCTGAACGACGCGTCTATTGTTCAGAGTTTTGGTTCAGTTGTGTTTCGACCGCGCTTTGATAACAATGTATATGTCTCTTTCGCACCGTAATCTTACTATTGAGGACAAAAGAGACAGGCAGGTTTCCGGCGCGTGGCGTCGTGTCATTACTTCTCACGATCCTACGCCATTGATATTAAACATTACTGCCACGAAATAAGGTGTCAATTTGAACGAATATGTTAATGTTATCTGTCTAAGTCGATATGTTGACACACACAACACATAGACAAAGCAACTCGGACGTTTCTTGAGGAATCTTTGTTAGCGACTGAGAGTCTAGTTGTTTATTGTAAGTCAATGGTATTAGCTCAATGACACCCTCAGTATATGTTCATCAGTATTGTTAACAAAGTTGTATCAAAAGCGACCCGTTATTTTTGCACGCCAGTGTATTTACAATGAACAAACAATACTGCCACATAAAACACATATAACACACAGACTTAATTATCCCTTACACCACACAAACACTGACGCGTTTCGATTCCTCTACGGAAACATTTTCAAAGTTTAATGAGCACAACTGTTACACATGCAAACCAACGTGGTACTGATTTGAAAACATATAATAGTAGATTGTACACCGAGGGGATAAAGCACTGTATTATGTCACGGGCGCGATATTGAATACTGAGCACAGCGAAGGACTCTAGATTTAACTCCCGAGCGTAGAGAGGGTGCTTTTAGTTAATTCCTGAGCGTAGCTAGGGAATTAATATTGAGTCCTAAGTGGAGCGAAGCATTTAATCGCACCTAAGACAAACAGTTTTATCTCCGAGGAGTATACTCTACCTACTTTTCTCACCTTTTGCGAGACAATAAAAACCCTTTGGTTTATATTTGGTTAATATTACTACCCGGCTAAAGCCAAGGGCTATAACAAGTTACTTTGAGTAAGGTTTACGTGATATATAATTAGCCATTGTCGAGCAGGTGTGAAAATAAACATAATGTATCCACATTAATATATTTCCCCAACTACCTTGATTTTTATTGTACGTTTTCTTTTTGTTTTTTTTTTTACTTCCAATCTTTTTTTTTCGTGTTACAGGCATCAGCACGAACCTCTTCTTCGTTTCCCTCATATTTATCTTGAGCTGGTATCACCTGCAGGATGGGTTGCCAGACTTTGTGAAGGTAAGCATAAAAACTTTCAGTGACGTGCAGTGGGGGGTCGTCAGAATAGTTATAAATGCGAAAGTTTGTGAGAATGTATGGATGTTTGTTACTCTTTCACGCCAGTACGGCTTAACGGATTTGGATGAAATTTAGGACAGAGATAGATTATGGTCTAGAATAACACGTAGGCTACTTTTTATCCCGGAAAATCGCGCAGTTCCCGCGGGTTAGCGATAAACGAATTTTCTGCAGACGAAGTTAAAATAGATATATTTATTAAAAAAATACCACGCAAAATAAAGCAGGTGAAATTCCAAGAATAACCCTATAACCCACTTGCCATAGACAAAAACTGGATGTGAATTAATGTTCATTTTTTTTAGAGCAAATTCGGAGAAACCAAAAAGGACGAGGACGACGACAAGAAGTTTCCGAAAAAGGTGAAATTGGAGAGATCAGGTATTATAATTTTTATTATTACTGTTTTGGTCACTTACGATATTAAAAAAATAGAGCCGTTACCAACTGTTCGGTTAAAATAGTTGACCAGGGGCCCTTTTTTGAAAGCACAGTCATTTGTGTGAAAATACCACTCGAAGGTGGTGAAAAATTGTGCTGAAGACAATCACAGCTCTCATCAATCTTGTGAACTAGTCAAAACTTTGATTAGAGCTGTAGATTTGGAGATATAAGTTGATTTGTACCACTTTCGAGTGATGTGCTTTCAAAAATCGGGCCCCGTTTCACATCTATATTATTTATTAAGTACCTATCTATTAATTACGATGATTGTGGCAATTTTTTGACCCCCTCTCCTAACACTGATGAGATCTAGTGAGATTATACTCGCTCGACCCTATCCTCTACCCCAATCACAAATGACATTTTTCAAAATCTTTAACCTGTTGCGTTGAATTGATTTAAAAACACAAGTTACCGAGTCTTTTAGTGGTAAAGAATTTAACCTAGTTTTGTCCCAATTTTACATAGTATCTCGCAGTACAAAACGACATATTTGCCGAGACACTCCCCAAGCGAGATTGGATGAGATTCGGTTCAATGATATTATGATGTAAGCTTATGGTACAACTTTTTTTTCAGACTCGTCAATGTTCTTCGATGACGAAATCTTGATAGAAGAGTTGAAACAGATGAAGGAGAAAGAAATAGAAAAACCTAAGACGACTTAGGTACAGAACAGACTGAGTTAGGTCTAAGAATATTTTTGTACTGCTTTTTACTAAATTATGTAATTATTCAGCGAAGCTAAAATTTATTGTAAGCTAAGAGAAAACGATACTGAAGCTTTTTATATTTCACCTAAGTGAAGCCTATTTGAACCTGTGTCGAATTTTGTAGTTTATATTTAACAAGCGATCAAAATATTATTTTTTTAATTCTTCTGAGACACTGGAGGTGTAAAATTATCGGATTTATTGAATAAATCGTTAGTATTGGCTATGCTAAGATTAAAAAAAAAAGAATTTAAGACAATTTAATGAGTATACTAAATTATTAAATTGTGTAGGAAGCGCAGAAAGAGATAGAAAGCAAGAAAGTGAATGCGACAAATTGTCACATAATGTTCCCACGGCTTATGCTGACTTGGAACCAAGTTAACAGTGAGTGCATTTTTATTATCATTTTTAACTGTTCATTGTGATATTATAGTTCAAAGTTATTTTTGTAGATTTTATATTTGTTGCTATGCATACTATTTAATGTGCGTACTTGAAAATAGGACGGATTTGGTGCAATGATAAACTAAACTAAAGGTTGTTAGTAATTAAGTGATTGTGGGTTGTAGTCCCTCCAATGTCGGGTGGAATATCCCATGTCTCTAAGGGAGTATTCAAAACACATCACTCGAAAGTGCTATGAATTGCTAAATAACTACAGCTAAAGTTAAATATTCGTCTACTTGACTAGATTAATCAAAGCTATAAAGGAGCGATCACACCGCCGCGTATACGCAGTGACGTGTCGCCTACGACCAGTGGCGGACTAAGCCCGTCAGAGGCCCGGGGCGACAAAACTGAAATGAGGCCCCCCAACTTAAAAAAATATGTAGTTTTGTCCGTACACAGAGATGGGAATCTTGGAAGTCTTGTTTAAGATTTGAACAGGAGAACGCGGAGGCATTTGGGCCCCCCCAAAGACCGGGGGCCCGGGGCGGGCCGCCCTTTCCGCCCCCCTGTTAGTCCGCCACTGCCTACGACACACACTGCACTGCACACACACGTCACTGCGTATTCGCGGCGGTGTCGTCGCTCCTTTACTGCTAATCTACTCGTATTTATTCCAACACAATTTTTCACCACTTTCGAGTGTCATTTTCATACACGTGATTTTAGTCGGGCGGGGCTAAGCTTATGTACACGAGACTTAATTCACGCTTAATAATTGTACTCTGGTAGTGATAATATTTAATAAATGTGTAACAATTATAACGTCTGTCCATTCTATTTCGGCTTTAACTTGGAATCTAACTAAAGTGTACTTAGCCTTATCGCAGAATCAAAAATTATTGCCTATAAAAATAGCATTTCCATGTATTTTATACTCGCATATTGATCTAATTAATATTCTAAACTTTAGACCCGATCTCTATACTCTTTAGACTCTAAGTCTAGAGATCGGGTCCTTGTGCCCCATCATTTTAACTGACCACAGATTATTCGTGTAATATTTTAATCTCTTGTCTCTCATAGAAACTATCGTCGTATTCGCCGAATTAAATTTTGTCGTGTTATTACTAAACTAATTAGCAATGACTTTAAATTAAAGTAATGAAGCTTTCTGTGTGCAGGCACT
Organism: Pandemis cinnamomeana; assembly: GCA_932294345.1. Classification (NCBI taxonomy): domain Eukaryota; kingdom Metazoa; phylum Arthropoda; class Insecta; order Lepidoptera; family Tortricidae; genus Pandemis; species Pandemis cinnamomeana. Next base: position 6,842,030 of record OW028727.1, on the reverse strand, counting down.
TTTATACAATCAATTATTTTATTGTACATTCCCAGTTTTAAATACAATTAAAGAAATCGTGATAACTGTATACATAATTTAAATAAATGCATATGTTGTGAAGAAAATACTTCTTATTTAAGCAAATGGGTGAGTAAAGCTATTATTTAATTTCTGATTTTTATTTAATAGCCTTCATCATAATAACTTGAACACCATAATTTTTAAATAAGTAAAACATTTGAATGCCAGTGTTATAGAAAAGTTACCACTTACGTCACGTCGGATGACGTCGAACTTGGCGATGCCGTTACAGGCGTTGTGGCGTTCATTGCACGCCATCTATCGACGGTTACGGACTCGTGGTCTCATCAGTCTAAAAAATGTGGACACATACATACACGTACATAAATCACGTCTTTATACCTTACGGTAGACCGAGTCCAAGGTAACAACTCAAGGCCACAAAAAAATGTGGATTTTTTATACCTTCGGGCATTTGAAGATACCTAGCGAACTTATCCTAATTTTGTTATCTTTAGTGAGGATTTTTATAATATTGGGACCACGAGAACTATAACCTCTATCGACAACGTTAGGATTCATTGTAACCTATGTAAATGTAATTATTTGTTGCTTCTTTATACAATTTCAAAATTTTGTGACATTCAATTAATTTTTAAATTTTTATTTTATACGTGTATTTTTTGACGATTTCAATATAAGTTCTCGTAACTTGACATTGTACAATTTATGATGTAATTTTATTTTGAATGAATAAATAATCGAAATCTAAATCTAAATCATTCAAATGGGAATAAAAAAAAAGCCATGCAAAAGTTTTTAATTGATTTATTTTATTTACGGATAGGTATACATTAAGTTAGTCAATTATGAGCAACTTTCGTGGAACGGGGCCTTGGCTCGAAGTCTTTCACGTTTTTGGCTAAATTTTATAGTCAAAAAACATAATGACAGCATAATTAATAGTAACAGATATGGCGTCTGCCACAGCTGTTTCGTTTCAGAGGTCACTTTGGTTGGAGCATGGTTGAAGTTTAGTCCAGAGCTTATCACTGTAAATACATTTTGCAGACACGGCGTTTATGTATTGTTAAAGCTACTCTAACAAGGCGACCTCTGTCGAAAGAAATTGGCGGATGCTTATATTTTAATCTGTAGCGAACCAATAGTTTTTGAAATGGTTTAAAGCTTGACCAGAATTATAATTAACGGCTTTCGCAATAACTGCAAACAGGATTACTCATACCATAATGAATAATACTCCGACAGTTTCGAATCTATCCGAGGTTATTACGTCATTAAAAAAACCTGGTCAAGCTATTTATTTACATTATCTATCATGTTAACAACTGCGGCACCTACAAAATTACCAATGGCGGAAAAATTAATAAAAAATGGCGCTTTTAAAAGCGTAGCCATCACTTTTGGGCGCGAACTCTTCCCAATAGGAAAAGCCCACAGCCGCTTGTGCAATTAGAATACAACACAAACAAGTTAAATTACTTAAAAATAAACTGAAGTTCACTTTAACTATCTTTACGTTTCGCCATTTAAGTTTCCGTGCGTTAAACGCACAGCTATAAATAGACAGCAATAACATATAATCCTTTAATAGCTACATTTAAATTTATACGCATGTAAATATAAGCCCATACTTTAGTATCACTAAAACTACTGATTACAGGATCATGTAAAAGGTAAAGACGGTAAAAATTTCTACTACAATTGGTACATTTTTGGCTCGTTAAACCACTTCCCAGGTTTCGATCTTTTTGCTAAAATGGATATTATATTTGCGCCAAAATTCGACCGCCAACTACCTACAACTTTAGAACATTGATTTTTAAGAAAATTATTCGTTTTGACCTTTTGAACGCCACTGTAGCATTTACTTTTCTAGCGTGATATCATTATAACGCCAAACGCCAAACTTGAATATTAAGACGCACAAGACGTACGTCGCTATACGGACGTGGCAGTTCGGACAACTATAGCTGTGTCGATGGCGTTGTAGACAAAAGCTTTTGACAATTTTAAACGCCATTGGAGTTCACTAATTTAATCATTTTTGATGAAATATTTCACTTTTTTACTGCATTTATTATGGAAGTGGTCTTACAAGCGTATTAAAATTGGACTATATTAGTACACTGATTAATTTTAATTACGAAGGTAGTATAGGAAAAGGACGATTAGAAATTTGATATTTAGGACTCAGCTAAGAAGAAGAATTGATAATTTTAATAAACAATTAACTGACGTGTTGAGCTTGAAGTTGAGTTTAAACAATATTCTAAAAGCAAACAAAACAATTTCTCATTTGGTTACATAATTATTGTTTTAAATAATATCATAAAATATTAAAATGGAACCTATTAAAAAACATTTAACTTAAAATAACAATTTTTGAATTCATACCAAGACAAATTGTAGATTTTAAAAATCAACAATATGATAGACATAAAGCTATAAATCCATCAGAATCACATCCATCGATTATATAGAACACCCATTATACAACAACATGTTCCAATATATGTCTTACAGTTACTTGTAGATTTTCCAAAACTTTTTTAGTCATACTTTATGATAATACTATCCAAAATTCGGATTCTTATATGGCATTTTACCATAGAACAATGAACACCAAAGATTACAACATATATGTATTTAAGAACATCAATATTTCATGCAGTATTCTAAGAATATATTCGTAGATTATCAAATTAAATCTTCACTAAAAAACCGTTGGGGCCGCCATAGAGGTGCTTAGAGCAACGGCATGAAGCAATCGTTTTGCGTTTTGAATCTCCTTCAAAACCACTGCTCTGAATTTTGTATTGACACGGCAGATCGCCCCAACAGCGCCCGCTTGGAGCTGTTGGTCTCGACTGCTCGAAACAGTCCGTCTATGGCCGATTTCAGAAGCGAAACTCCTGCTGACACTGACATAGCTACCACTTGTAGGTAAAGAGTAAACAGCATAGAAAGTCTGTTAACATCTTTACCCGGAGTGACGAAAAACAAGAACAATTGAACTATCCTTCTGTTAAGTCTTTGCCAATTTAAGTTGAAAAGAAATCTGTGTTAGATTATGCATTCCATTGACCACTTTTCTCAATGTATGTGTGACAGTCGGAATTTCGCTTCAAATAATATTTAATGTTATGAACTATTTAATAATAAACCATATGTATGTATGATGAAATAATTTTACTTTTCAAATCTACAAAAAAAAACTGAAAGGTGAATTTGAAATTGGAACACAAAGGATCATAGAAAGAACAGATATAGTGGGTTGTTTGTAGGCCCTATTTAAAGTCATACAGTGAAGTCTATTCCGACCTTACCTGTACTTATAAGCAAGCCTTCTGGATTTTATCCAACCAGAAACCACAAAAATAAAAAACTAATGATTTCTGAGAATTCAAACGCTACAAAGATTAAAACTAAAACCTATAAAAAGTTAAAAAATAGATCTATTTACAACCAAATTAAAATAAATGATATTTGCAAGTATAATTAAAATTTAAGGCCGATGCAGATAATACTAGAGAATCTATCACAGACATTATACATTTTTAAACGTGTTTGTTTCAGCTTTTGATACGTTATTTCAATAAAACACTTATTTTCTACGAGATATTTCGACGCAACAAGTACGCACAGTCAATTCATTCGATTCCTGAGCCAGTGTAGAATCTTATCATAGTAATTAATTTCATTTGTCTATGACAAAAATGATTATCGAATCGCGTAAATGTCATTACGACAAAGTTCGGCTCTATGAAAAAGTTTTCTTTCTTATGTACAAAGAAAAAGGTGAATTAAGTTTACAAAAAAGTCACAAGACTTTTCTAAGGAAATTAATATTTTTTTCAGGTATTTTTTTTAATCTCGTAACTTCTTGATCCGTTAGTCAGATCAATATCTGCATTCCCTGTTATTAGCGAAAATACTTACGTTATTTTCATATTTTTAATACTATTTAGTATTACGACGTCTCCTAATTCAATTAAGTCATTTTTAAAGCTTGTTTTTAATTTTTTTCATCCATCAAATACCTACCGCTAAACTTCCTCGTTCTAGTATTACCTGCATCGATGTTTATTAAAAAAAAGTACGGCCAGTGTGACCATAAATAAAAAAGTCACGCCGTCCTTCAGGCGCTTAGATACCTAAAGCAGGTGTGTATAGATTTATTACGTGTGACACTTTTTTTACTTTTTAACGCCATCTATATTTATGTGATGGTAGTGGATATTGTTTATAATTTATTTTACCGCATTAGAAAATTTTCCTTTAACTATGTTACTTTCATTTCTTTATTTATTAATTTTGCTCGCAAACGTGACTTTCGTTTCATATTATATGAGCGTTAACTTACCATTTTTGTATCACAATGTACTATTTTAGATTGGCAATATATGTTGTTGTCAATAAGAAATACAGCTTAGTAATCGTGGATTAAAATCTTTTGTCACTGTTAATGAAGATAGCTTTCACGTCTCTATATTCACCATCACATTTTTATCATTTTTCTAGTTGTTTTAATATGTATGCTGAGTTGACATCGTTTAATATTGAGCCCAGATTTCTATCAATTGATTTATTTTACTGAGATTCCTTTTAAATTGTTATTTTTGGCCCAAACGTCAGCACCATTATACTAAGGGACTGCTACAAGAACTACAGCTTTTAACACGGTGCACAATAGTTCATTAGAAATGTGCTATAAACCGGTATTTACTGGTTACAGTTAAGTGTGGATGTTTCTCCGGCCAGGTTCTCTTAATCTGTATTAAAAATGGTCGTTTTAACTGACTGATTCATGAGTCATGAACCCTCTAACCAAACAGCAAATTAAAATTATGAAATTAAAGAGTATTTAACTAAGCAAGGTTATTTCAAAAGCATAATACATTGTTGGACGACCGGTTTTTGGTCATAATACTTTTAATTACACTGGCAATAATGTGATAAGCTTTAGCTGTCACCGTTTGGCAGTTTGACAGTGACATTTACTTATTTCGCAGTTTGACAGTGACGCCAGAGTCGCTTTACTCGGACGTCTAACTTAACGCAGAAAACAACCCACCGTTTATTGTAATACCAGTAAATTTTAAAGCAGTCGTACCGTAGTTGTGAGTCCCAGTGTTGCCAGTTTAGCTCGCCGAGGAGGCGTAGCGCGACAACTCTGGCAACACCATGCCGACGGCCTGGAAAAATTGAGCGATCTACCGTCAGCGTGTTAAACACCGTCCGGAGGTTTGGTTATGGTTAGTGGGCAGTGACAGTACTGGTAGGGTTAGTAAATGGCCACTTCTCACTTTCATTTCGTAGATGGATTTTAAAAAATACACGATCATGCTAGTTTATTATCCCTCCTTGAAGATGAAACCCAGTCTCATAGGGAATGAAATCGCACTATTCGTGGGAAAAAAAGACTTAAACTTGTCTTTTCAGAGACAGATAATAATAGTCTTATTGGATTAATGTTTTGTGTGTCATATTGGGGTTCAGTGTATGTCTTGTGTATAATATTGGGTGTCAGTGTATGTCTTGTGTATAATATTGGGTGTCAGTGTATGTCTTGTGTTTTATATTGAGTGTCCGTACAAGTCTTGTGTATCATGTGAGTGTCAATATAAGTTTTGTATATCAGATTGAGTGTCAGTTAAATGTCTTGTGTATCATGTTGAGTGTCAGTATATATCTTGTGTATGATATTGAGTGTCAGTATACTATACCTTGTGTATAGAAATAAGAAACGTTATTACATAAGATATTAAATAAGAAACGTCGTTACGTATCATATTGAGTGTCAATTTGTGTATCAAATTGAGTGCCAGTTTGTGTATCAAATTGAATGTCAGTTTGTGTATCAAATTGAGTGTCAGTTTGTGTATCAAATTGAGTGTCAGTTTGTGTATCAAATTGAGTGTCAGTTTGTGTATCAAATTGAGTGTCAGTTTGTGTATCAAATTGAGTGTCAGTTTGTGTATCAAATTGAGTGTCAGTTTGTATATCAAATTGAGTGCCAGTATGTGTGTTGTGTATCAGATTGAGTGTTAGTGTGTGGGTTGTGTCACCTCGTTGTCGGCGCGCTCCTCGTCGCTCTGGTACTGCACGTCGAGCTCGGAGCTGTTCACGCTGTTCTCCCAGTCCTCGGAGGAGTCCACGGACGACGCGTCCACCTCCATGTCCGCTGAACACAACATATTTGGGTTACAGAAATAGCTGAGAATTTTTTTTATGAAGTGCAAAAATAGTGTCAAACCTAGTCGATAGTCACGTGACAGTTAATAACAGGTAGAAAAATTCGGAGACTACCCACCTGCTATGGGTGGTGTAGGGGTATAGCACGCGTCACGGAATGACGAGGATCCGGGTTCGATTCCCGGCCATATCTTTACTTTTCGGATTTTTCTATGTGTTCTAATTTTCACAGACATTTAGAAATTTCTAATCGATAGTTTTAATTAAAAATGTCAAAACATCGATAGGCCTATTTGATACTATTGATGGTATCCGTACTATAGTATAGTATAGATAGTACTGTAATAAAGGTAACAAACGATTATTCAAAACTATCGATAGTATTGCCGACAGTATCGATAGTTTATGTAATATTAACAAGCAAGTATATATCAATACCATTTATAGTTAATTTGTCGTCAAAGATCAATACTATCGATAGTATTGTAGTTTAAACAGTATAGCATGAAAAGTTTCGGTGAAGGAAAACTTCGCGAGGCAACCTGCTCACATCTGCAAAGCAATTAAATGGTGTCTGTGAACTTCCCAATCGGCAATGGGCCCGCGTGGGAACTATTATAATAATATTTTGGGACAAGTGACACCAATTGACCTAGCCCTAAACTAAGCAAAGCTTGTAATATGGGCACTAGACAACGGATAAACATACTTATATAGATAAATACATACTTAATTACATGTTAAACATCCAAAACTCGAGAACAAACATTCGTATTTTTCATACAAGTATCTGCCTCGACCGGGGATCGAACCCGGGACCTCAAGCTTCTTAGTCAGGTTCTCTAACCACTGGGCCATTTGGTCGTCAAACTATAGCCCGACCCCTCTCATACTGAGAGGAGCCCTGTGCCCAGCAGTTTGACATGTGTATAGTATTGCTTAAAACAGTATCGGTCTTATTATTGTCTTTGCACAAAGCATTCATAGTCCATCGAAACACTACACAGTGGAGTATCGAACACTAGGTACTGTAGGAATAGGCTCTACATGCATGGTTAAATCATGCTTGGAGGACCTTTAAATTAAAAATTTAAGTTTTAATTTAATTAAGGCTTATGCCCATAATGTCCATACATATGATTCTAAGCCACCTAGTTTACCATCATAGCCAATAAGCGACTTTATGGGCCATGATAATATAACTCAATGCTGTAATGGCTTTATCATTAATAAGACATCACACCAGACCGTTCTAGTATGATCTCCCATTATAGCCCCACCAGATAATTCCAAAGAAACAGATTCTTCATTTGAGTACTGCACCTTGAACTCATCTGACTTTACAACATACCAAACCTACCTACAAAGATCACGGAAAAACATCCCTAGCTAATACACAACAGGGGCCAGCTATAGCGAAGAAAAAATTAAAATTTTTAGGGGCCTAACCAGTGGCGGACTAACAGGGGGGCGGAAGGGGCGGCCCGCCCCGGGCCCCCGGTCTTTGGGGGGCCCCAAATGCCATAAGTCATAAGTCATTTATTCGTCGCTTTCATGTGTACATTGGATCTTACTAGCTAATAAATTTCCCAACATGAAACCCTGTAGCAGGGCACTGCAACATACTTAACCTAATAATGCGATTAATTATTATTATGCCTCCGCGTTCTCCTGATCAAATCCTAAACAAGACTTTAAAAATGTGCTTAGTAGTTAGTACCTACATGATGTCATCAAGATCAAAACACTACAGCCATCTAAAATTTTTACGCAGTACTAATGTTCTTTTAACTTTGCTGAACGCGTCCAATACGCTGAGGGGGGGATTCTCATCTCTGTGTACGGACAAAACTACATATTTTTTTAAGCTGGGGGGCCTCATTTAGTTTTGTCGCCCCTCTGACAGGCTTAGTCCGCCACTGGACCTAACATGCACAAGTTATTTTATTTTCTTGAGAGATGGGAGACCGTCGTGGCGATGAATCTGCACCGCAGATCACTGGTCTCCAAGCCCAGCATAGGCCCTAGCACCTAGTACTACCGGTGTTGCCAGCTCGGGCAGATGGACTCACCCATGAGCATGACGTGGTTGTCGAGGTGCCGCGGGCCGGGCACGGCGGGCAGGCGCAGCGCGGTGGCGTTGACGGCGAGCGCGGCGGCGTGGCGCCCGGCGCCCGACGACGCCGACGCCAGCGAGCTCAGCGAGCCCGACGCGCCCGTGCCGTCCGAGTAGCGGATCAGCATGTGCTTCTGTTGCACGCAGGGAGAACAACGGTTACTTTGCCAATTGGCATTGTCCATTTTTTTAGTATGCTCCAATTCGAAAACCATTTCGAGGAAAACCATCATTTATCCGATTTATCTTGTCCGATTTGAAAAATACTTTATGATTGCAGATATTTTTGTAAAAGTACTTTGAACCTTTGTTTGACCGAACGACCCGGTTTTTAGACAGAATCCAGCATCGAATGTTTGCCACAATGATGAAAAAAAAAAGTTTAGCTATGGCAACTGTCACATGTCACTGTCAAATCAATAAAACCATAGATAAAGCCGTTTTTTTTTATAGCCAGCCGAACGAAGGCGATTGGGATTCTGTCTAAATTCACGAATTATCAAACAGCGAAAAAATATTTATTATTAATTAACAAAAATGCGTAAAGCATAATATTCAAATTAGTTGCTTAAAATAGTCTATTTTATTAAATAAAGGTGTTAAAAGCACAGCTTAAAAAAATGAACAATGCCAATTAGTTTATTTGACGGTAGAGGCGTTTTACACCTCCACTGAACTTACTATTTTTTTTTTAATGTTTTTTTTTTTACTAGTAGAGACTTTATACATCTCTACTATTTATAGATTAATATAATTTAAGGCTCGGGGACCATATACGTCCCTTTTATAAATGTATTTAATTTAAGAATTTAAGTATTTTTACTGTATTTTATTTTGAAAAAATTACTTTCTGCCAAGTTTCTTGCGGCGCATTCTTCTTAGCAATGATGGTCTTTCCGAATGTGATGGTAGTTTCAAAAAGGCATGTAAAAGAGCCCTTGGCGGCCAATTTGCAAAAATAAATTTTCATTTTCATTTTCATTTTCATTTTCATTTTCATTTTCAAATAGATAGAGTGATTCAAGAAGAAGGTTTTTATGTATAACTAGCTGTTGCCCGCAACTTCGTCTGCATAGAATTAATTTATCGCTATCCCGCGGGAATTACGCCATTTTCCGGGATAAAAAGTAGCCTATGTGTTATTCCCGACTATAATCTATCTATGTTCCAAATTTCATCCAGATCTGTCCAGCCGTTCTGGCGTGAAAGAGTAACAAACATCCGAACATACTCACAAACTTTCACATTTATAATATTAGTAGGATTCTACGCAGACGAAGTCGCGGGCAGAAGCTAGTTAATGATATAACAACGGGGAAAGGTGCTTCGTACTCACAGGATGGTCCAACTCGCAGATGGGGTTGTCTCGAAAATCAATCATTTCAAGGATCTGCAGGCGGTTTATGTCAAAGTCCTCGGGAACGCTTGAAATCTACGAAACAAAAGTGTTCTTTTTTTATCTAATATTTTTACAAGGCTTCAGCGCAGTGACTATGCCAGCCTCATTGGATGGCTCTTGGGTCAGATTCATCAAACACTCCCCTGCCCTCTACCAGATTCTGTGGCAGCAAAGGAGTATTTCACGAACCTGTTCGTAGTGCGTTTTCTGATGACGAAAAACTCAATGTTCTGTTAGCTGCTCCATTAAACAGGCTCACATCAGCCAGGTACCTCTCTCTTATCCTTCGTCATTCCACAAAAAAGTGTGTTATAAAAATATGTAGGTATATGTAGTAATAGTAGTTTATACTCATGTGTGCTCCGAAGTAGGGCACTATTAATCTATGGGGTTAGCCTGACCCACCCTATTTAGGGGTACCGAGGTTAGAAACAGGACCCTATTACTAGGACTTCACTGTCCATCTGTCTGTCTAACAGGCTGAATCTCATAAACCGTGACAGCTATAACAACATAATAATATAAATACTGCATTTTTTTATATTTGTCTATGTAAGTAACCAATATAAAATGACCTCACGCTGCCTACATTTTACAGAACACTTGCTGCTCTTGGCCGGTTTTTTATTTGCGATTAGAAAAATTAAATCTTGTGCTAAATACTTGTGCTCTTTTCAATGGAGCTTTTTTTTAAACTCATATTTTAAAGAGGCTTTAGTACACAGAGGTGACTATGTTAGCTTCATGGGAGGACTCAAAAAGATTGGAGATTAAAATTTATGCAGCATTCCCTCCCCTAGAGCTAGATGCTCTGGTTATGAAGGAACGCTGCACAAATTTATATGTATATGCTAAGAGCTTTGTCCGACGAAGGGCGAGCCAGCAAAACATTTACTTCACCATTATGCATGTTTAGGTTTTCCAGGTACTTCTCTCTAGCCTGCTTATATTGGTCACATGCCACTAAATATGGTATAAATCATCAATTTTATTACAAACCTCCCACATTTTAGATTGAGACACTCATCATGTTCAAAAACAAATTTGATGGAATATGACCGTTAGGCTTATTACCTAACTCGCTCGCAATCACCATCGCGTTCATTTTGACAGTTCTTGTATGAATGTGACAGCAAGCTGATTCCGATGCCAATTGTCAGCCCATACATGAACTGTCAAAATGAACACAATAGCGATTGCGAGCGAGTTAGGTAATAAGCCTACAGATCTAACTCTTAATGCTACCACGAGCAAGTCCCTGGAGAAGCTGGCATGTTGAAACCAGGGAACCCAAAAAACTTTGTTCCGGAATTTGCTATAGGGGGCGTTTAAGTATTACGTAAGCGCTTGAGGGGGCGGGGAGGTCTTTGCTTTGCTTAGTTTTGATGACATGGTGGGTGGGGGGGTCGATATGGTGATTACGTCAGCAGTTTCGATTCGAACTGCTGCTCACGAATCAATAAAAAACAGAATACATTAAAAGAAAAATGCATATAGGTACCAATGATTACGTAAGCATGGGAGGGGGGTAAGGTTTGCTTACTTTTGGTGACATGGGGCAGGGGGGGGTAAATAATTGTAAAAAATCTGCTTATGTAATACTTGAATCGCCCCATACCAGGATACCCTTTGTTGCGAATGCAGTCCTCTGCTTCAGTCTTTTTTCTAAAATAGAGCTTGGAACCTTTTCAACTTAATTAATTACTTCTACTTATACATACCTCATTGTGATTAAGTTGCAGGAACATGAGGTCGTTGCACTGCAGTATGGACATGGGGAACTCCTTGAGGCAGTTGTTCCGCAGGTTGCAGTGGATCAGGGCTTCCATCTCCCCGAGGGTGTTCGGGAGGGACTCTATCTCGTTCCGCTCGAGGGTTAACCACCTGCAAAGGTTGTTTTATATAAGTCCATACATAATATACATAACAGCCGTGGTAGCCTAGTGGTTTGACCTGTGGCCTCTCAAGCAGAGCGTAGTGGGTTCAAATCCCGGGCGCGCACCTCTGAGTTTTTCGGAATTTATGTGCGCAAATTACATTTGCAATTTGCCATGAGCTTTTGGTGAAGGAAAACATCGTGAGGAAACCTGCACACATCTGCGAAGAAATTCAATGGTGTGTGTTAAGTTCCCAATTCGCACTGGGCGCGCGTGGGAACTATAGCCCAAACCCTCCAATACACGGAGGAGGCCTACGCCATGAGGCACGCCGAATTACGCGACAATTTAATAATAAAAAAAAAAAAACAAAAAAACAACAACATACTGAAATTGTAGCGAATTCGGAACAAAAAAGTCTATAATAAAAATAAAATAATGTACATACTTACACCAACAAACAAACAAATGTTTTAATAATGTCTTTGTCCCTTAGGGGTAGACAGAGCTCAAAGTAACATCTAAAGGCCATGTTCAGCGTGATTGTGGGCATATAGGTGGAAAGGGGAAACAAAATAGTGATAGGTTGCTAGCCGCATCGAGTAACACATGATTCCTAAGATATTCACGAATATTTGTCATAATGTAGGTAGATATATATTTTGCCAATATTTATTTTCTGTTTTAACTTAACAATAATGTTACGTATGTGTGCTGGCTTGCTCGATGGAACCGAACTGGGGGTACCCGCAGATCTTCATATCTACCCACATGCCAATATACTACATGCCTTTCCCCCAGGATAGATGACACCTCACTTGACTTTAACCTGTACCCACATGTCAATATACTACAAATAATAACTTATCAAATAGTGTCTTAACACATACACACCAATCACGTCTTTAACCTTTCCGGGTAGACAGAGCCTAACAAGACGTACAGGCCACACTTAGCATGACTGTGGGTGTACAGGTGGCAAATGGAATCAAAATAGTGATGGGTTGCTAGCCGCATCATCTATAACATGATTCCTATGATTTTCGCCCATTCCCTCAATGGGCTTTTACCACGTGAGAAGAGAAGCAACTAGTACATTCTATGTTTTGTCTTTGCTCCCAGACCAGCACCTTGTGTCCTTATATGTCATTTGTAAAAATCTATTTATAAAACAATTATAATACGAAAATAAGATATGTCAGCAACAGAATTTTGAATTGCATAACATCGTAAATATGAATACAAAGCAAACAACCCTCAGCCAACTTGTTCCGAAGGGAAGTTCAATGTCAAGTTCGCTATTGGGACAAAAATAACACCACTTGCCTCAATTTTGACAGTTTGGTCATCTCAACTGGAATAGTTTTGAGTTTGTTCCCTCTTGCGCCGAATGTATCCAATTTAGTCAACTTCCCGATTTCCTTGGGTATTTCCTTCAGCCCTGTCCTGTTGCACCAGAAGGCTTCTAGGTTCTCGAGCTCTCCAATCTCTGGTATTAAGACCTCTAGAGGATTATAACTCAGGTTTAAATTCACAAGGTTTTTCAAGCTGCCTATCTCCGGTGGCAAGGAACTTATGTTGTTATAATCTAGAGTCAACGTTGTCAAGTTAAATAATTGCGTTAAATCCACTGGTATTGTTGTTATTTTGTTTCTGTGCAGATAAAGATGCTCAACTTCGTAGCAGGTGAAGAGCAGGCATGGTATTTCGGTGATTTCGAACGCGTTGAGATTCAGTCTTGACTTTTTCTTCACAACTGCCTGTTCTATAATGGCCAGTATATGGTTATCACGGATAAATTTTAATATGGAACTCATTTTGGATCTATTTTGGGTACATTTCAAGAGACAATTGCGTTTGAATTTGTTGTGAAAAAGATAGGAGGGGAACGGGGGTCAGGGGGAACACTTTTTTGAAGGTATTAAGGCGTATTTAGAATTTAAGTTCTACCACAAATCTGCTGTTTAGATTAACATTTTTTTTTGGCAGAAACTGAAGTTTTCTACGTTCGTAATGGCTTAGCTTAATATCAAAACTACTTTTTTAGTAACATGAAAATGCAAGTTACTTTAAAAACACGCTACAAGCTAAAATATTGAAAAGCGTAAATGAAAATTAAACTGAAATAGTTAAACTAATTCAAAAACACCTCAACCTGCCAGCCTAAGTGCTGCCATATAAAGTTTGTAAATTCTACAATAGATGGAAAATCTACTCAAAATAATTAAATATCCTCCAATAAAACGCAAATAAATGATCAAAAACGTAAAACAGAAACAGTGAGGAAGGTCATGTTAGTGCATGAGAAGCCTTAAGCTTAAGTCGTATAGTGAATAGTGAATGTACACCCTTCATTTACTCTACTTTTTGACTATGGTTATTGTCTTTGCCTTGCTAGATATAATGTCTGTCTGTTCGCCTGCTCTTTCTCTTTTCCTGTGTGCTTGCTCCGGTGCCGGACAATAAACGAAACGTTGTAAGTCTCTAAAGTTGTTTCTTTCACCAAGTCACCAACCACTCCGTTCTAACTTCAAACCCCAATAGGTTATGGGCCCAGTTCACGCCTTGCTATTTTTAAAATAGAACGGTCAAGAAAGTGGTTTGGTTTGAATCGCCGTACGTTGCATCAATTGCAAGTGCATTGTCTCACGAGCGCGCTGGTACGCGTTGCATTCGTGGTGCACCCTCTTTTTTTTTTGCATCGTGGCATTCCGAAAGAATAACCTCCAAGTTTTATTATGGATGAAGGTACGCATAACAAATTATATTGCTTTGAAAAGCTGGATGGCGTTGCAAATTTCTCTAACTGGAAATTTTATATGGAGATGGCTTTGAAATTAGAAGATTTATGGAACTGCGTGTTGGGCACAGACCTTGATGCCAATAAGAAGACGAAGGCGTTTGCACGTGTTTGCCTTTCAGTTAAACCTCACTGCCTACAATACATAAGGGCCGCTACAACACCTAAGGAAGCGTGGGATAACCTTAAAAAGGCATTCGAGAACAAAGGGCTTTATCGACGTGTCACCCTTTTAAGACAGCTGCATCAGGTCAATTACAACAAGTGTAACAGTATGATGGAATACATCGATTCTATAATGACCATCGTACAGCAGTTAGCTGATATTGATAAAATCATAGAAGATTCTGAAGTGGCAGAAATTCTACTCTTCGGGCTTCCGCAGTCATATGACGCTTTAGTATCCAGTCTTGAGTCGAGCGTTATCACCACTGAACTTGTGAGGACAAGACTTCTGCAAGAAGAGCATCGCCGGCTTTCTTCGAATGAAACTTCTTCGTCTGATGCGGCATTGGCAATTAAGAAGTTTGTCAAGTGCCATTATTGTAACAAAGTTGGTCACATCAAGACAAAATGTTACAGGTTTAAAAGAGACAAAAAGAAGGCTGCGTTTAGTACGCATGAAGAAACATCACTTATGGTTGTGTCAAGCGATAGGAAGGAAAGAGACTTTATTATTGACTCAGGCGCTACGTCACACATGATAAATGATGTGTTATTTTTGTAAATATACTGCCCATAGTTCTGTTGAAACTGTTGCTGTTGCTAATGGGGAAACCCTAGATTGTCTCGGTAGGGGTTGTGTGTGATTAATACTAAGAATGGCATTGTAACACTTAATGACGTTATGTATGTACCTGGTCTCTCAACCAATTTAATAAGTGTTAGTAAATTATGTGAGAAGGCCTTGTCATTAAAATTTCATAATAATAAATGCCTTATTCTGAAAAATAATGTTGTCATACTTAGCGCTACAAGAGTCCATGGGGTTTACCGTTTAGACATAGGGATAGGTGTAGGTACTAATTGTGTCCAACAGGAGGTACATTCATCAGCTGAAGTTTTGTCACTGGATATGTGGCACAGACGGCTTGGTCACCTTGGTTATAGAGGTATGTGTACTCTTCAAAATTATGTGTCTGGTTTTGTTTTGCAGCCTCATCATGATGCAACTCCTAATAGTTGTGAGTCATGTGTTGAGGGGAAGCAACATTTTGTGCCGTTCCCTAGGGGGGAAGCGACGCGAGCCACGCAGTTGTTGGAACTCGTCCATTCCGATGTGTGCGGACCGCTGCCTGTTTGCAGCTGGGGCGGAGCCAAGTACCTACTCACCATGACGGATGACTTTTCAAGGAAAAGTTTTGGATTCTTCTTGAAGACTAAATCAGAGGTAATGTCCAACTTTTTAACTTTTAAAGCTTCTGTAGAAAAGCAAACGGGTCATGTTATTAAAAAACTCCGAAGTGACAATGGAGGAGAATATTGTGGTCATGAATTTAGAGATTTTTTAATGAAAGAAGGGATTGTTCATGAGAGGACTGTTCCTTTCTGTCCTCAACAAAATGGAGTCAGCGAGAGGCTGAATAGAACTGTTTTTGAAAAAGCTAGGTGCATGCTTCAGGAGGCTGGATTGGGCAAGGAGTATTGGGCTGAGGCTGTCTCCACAGCCATTTACTTGAAAAACAGGTCTCCCACAGCTGCTGTGCCTGGAAAGACTCCTGAAGAAGCATGGTCGGGAAAACCGGTTGACCTGACCCACCTTCGTGTTTTTGGATGTAAAGCGCTGTCACTTATAGACTCAAGTAAGCGTGACAAGCTAGATTCCAAATCGAAGGAATGTATATTTGTTGGCTATTCAGAGACTTCTAAAGGTTTTAGATTAATTGACCCTAAAAACCCAAAAACTGTGATTATTTCAAGAAATGTTGTTTTCTTTGAAAACCAGTTTTATGGCAAAGATAAATTAAATCCTATTAAAAGTTCTGACATTCTCTCTTATAATTTTGTGAATCCTAATTTGTGTAGACTGCCTGGAAATAATGAAAGTAATGTTTTATCAAACAATGACTTATCTAATAATATTATTTTAAATAATGATAATGTTTTAAATAATGATAATGTCAATAATGATAATTTTGTAAATAATGATAATTTCGTAATTAATGATAATGTCTCAAATAATAATGATATTTCAAATAATGATTCGAATGAGACTGACATATCCAATGCGAATTAAAATTTTTTATCTGACACTAATCGAAACAATACTGTGTTTTCAGATGATACTACGTGGGACAGCGCTGCTGATACGAGTGCTGACAGCAGTCATAGCGAGCGCTGCGGCGCCCAGTCGCCCGCATCGCCTGACGGTCGGCACGTTCGAGGGGAAGAGGTCGTTCCAGAACCTGTCTCTGTCTGCGAACGTCCCGTGCGTAGTACACGGCTGATAAAGCCGAGGAGGTATGACGATTATGATCTCTCAGACTCTTCAATGTATGTATCCACTCATAGTTTTACTGAGCCAGACTCTTACGAAGGGGCTGTCTAGTCCATGCAGGGACGAATGGCTGGCTGCCATGCAATCTGAATATAATTCCCTTTTATGTAATAATGTCTGGACTCTCGTAGATCGCCCTTCTAACGTAAATGTAATTAAAAGTAAATGGGTTTTTAAAATTAAAAATGACCTAGAGGGCAACTCTATTAAGTATAAGGCACGATTAGTCGCTCGTGGCTTTTCTCAGAAGCACGGCATAGATTATAGTGACACTTTTTCGCCTGTCGTACGCCACTCAACTATGCGTTTGCTATTTTGTATTGCAAATGAATTAGATTTAAAAATCGAGCATGTTGATGTGACTACTGCGTTTTTGCATGGGGATCTTGCTGAAAAGATTTACATGGAACAACCATTGGGATTTTCCACAGGTGATAATAAAGTATGCTTATTGAACAAAAGTATTTATGGCTTAAAACAAGCCAGTAGAGTTTGGAATTGTAAAGTACATACTGTGTTAATTGGAGATGGTTACAGACAGAGCAAATGTGAACCTTGTATTTATACAAAAAGGTCAGGTAATAATTTAACTATTATTGCTCTGTATGTTGACGATTTCTACATATTTTGGAATAATAATAATGAAAAAGAGCTTGTGTGAATTACTAAATTCAAACTTTAACTCTAAGCAGTTGGGTACATTGAGAGATTGTTTAGGTATTCAAATAAACAGAGACCATTCTGCTGGAACATTAACTATATCTCAATCTAATTATATTAGAAAGTTGTTACAAAAATTCAATATGACCAATTGTAAGAGTGTTTCTAGCCCTATGGAAGTTAATTGTAGACTTGAGAAATCCAATAATAATAGTGAATGTTTATCAGAGAATATTTTTCCTTATAGAGAACTTATTGGATGTCTCATGTATCTTTCAGTTTGCACCAGACCTGACATATCTTATGCATTGTCGAAATTAAGCCAATTTTCTACATGTTTTACTAAGAATCATTGGGTAGCAGCTAAACGAGTTCTGCGTTACTTGTCTGGAACAATCGAATATTGTCTTGTTTTTGTTAAAAGTGGTAATTTTAACTTAAATGTGTTCGCGGACGCCGACTGGGCCAATGATTCTGATAGGAAATCATACAGTGGCTTTGTTATTAAAGTAGGTGACTCTATTGTTAATTGGGAGTCTCGTAAACAAAGGTGCATTGCGCTCTCTAGCACAGAGGCTGAATATCTTGCTCTAGGTGACGCTTGTAGAGAACTCTGTTTTGTTAGAAATTTCGTGAATGAGATTTTTGATAAACAATTAAATTGTAATCTATTTAGTGATAACCAAAGTGCTTTAAGACTTCTTGAAATACGTGAATACTGTCACAAGAAAACGAAGCATATTGATTTGAAATACCACTTTATTAAAGATACTATTAAGAAGTTTAACATTGTAACTAAATATGTACCTACTGAAAATATGTTAGCAGATGTTTTAACAAAACCTCTTTCAGGTCCTAAACATAATAGATTTTTGCACGGTTTATGTTTGAGGAATGTAAATTGCACTTAGCATGTATAATGTTAATGTTAGTTGTTAATTAAAGATACATGTAAGTTGCACTTAGCATGTAAATGTTACATGAGTAAGTGAAGTGTGAGGGGAAGTGTTAGTGCATGAGAAGCCTTAAGCTTAAGTCGTATAGTGAATAGTGAATGTACACCCTTCATTTACTCTACTTTTTGACTATGGTTATTGTCTTTGCCTTGCTAGATATAATGTCTGTCTGTTCGCCTGCTCTTTCTCTTTTCCTGTGTGCTTGCTCCGGTGCCGGACAATAAACGAAACGTTGTAAGTCTCTAAAGTTGTTTCTTTCACCAAGTCACCAACCACTCCGTTCTAACTTCAAACCCCAATAGGTCACGTAGGTCACTAGGATTCATAAATTATCATTACACATTTAATAGTTAAAGAACTCTTGCGTAAAACGAAACGTCTAAGATGTATTGATTTTGATATTTTCGCGGAAAATGTAACGTAGGGCCTAATCGATTCGTTTAAAAATAAACACGAGCTAAATCTTAGTTAAGCACAGCGCAACTGACATTGCAACAGCGCAACTGATATGTCGAGCCATACAGACAAACGAAAAAGTGAAGTTAGAGTGGTTTTTCGTTAGTGGATGTGCTTTTATGTGATAAAGGACAAAATGTTGGCTTATTTATTTAAGCAAATTTTCATAGTAGCTCTTATAGAGCACTGTTTTATATATAATACAGACGGTAAATAATAGTAAACATTAAAATATATAGGTACATTGCATTGCCAATCAATTAAAGTTTTAATTGCATCAAACAGGTTTACAGCAGAATAAGACTTCCCACCATGTGCGTCGTTCGAGCGTTGACGACATATTCTTCAAGAGTCAGAAACTACCGTCATACAGATCATTTCAGCCAGTCTCGATTAAATATCGCAAGTCGTACCCAAAAGATGATCGCGATTATGACATTACCTCTTATGACTCTGAGTACGGCGGAGTAGTGTCCAACTTCACGTCTTCCATTTACGATGACAACCCACCGTTGTATCCTAATCCAGAATCACTATCAAGAAATCAAGGTACGCATATAAAATTCAAACACAAGCAACAGGTTTCCTTGAACGCACGAATTTAAAGTCAACAGTTGTTTGTTTATAAATCAATGCCACTCCAATACATTATGAAAGTGTGTCAACTTGTTAGAATTTATATTTTGTACTCGCGTTTCGGCTGGATGCAAATGAAAATAAAATAAATACGACCAAACGGTTTAGTGAGCCATTACATACTTAGCTTAGACTCCTAGAAATGCCTTTTTTTGTAAATAGTAATTGCCATAAGCCAAACTCAAACCATAATTTACATGCATTCGTTGTTTTGTCAGCTATCAACAAACAAATGGACAGTCGGCCAATGGACTCAGAGGTGGACCTGCCTGACGATTCGCTCGCCGACGCGGATCTCAAGGAACACAACATAATCGACAGTGTCACGTATCTCTACGGCTTTAACTGCCATAGCATCAGAAACGAATGGAAAATACTGGTAAACACTTATAAAGCCTCCAAAGTTTGTAAACCCAAACTGTAAAATACGTACCTAGCAAGAATAATATCCAAACCTTCTTATCTTTAGATTTTAATAACAAGCGGCATCGCTGTTGTGATGCTGGCGGCGACAGTGATGTGGTTGATGTGGAGTGACTTCGCTGCGGAGTTCCGTAAGAGCAGCAAACTGTATCCGATCAACATTAATTTGTGCTGCTGCCTGACAGCTTGCACGCTCATCTATATTCAGGCCGTTATGGTAAATATGATAATTAATCAAGTGTAAATATAGGAAACGTAAATTATATTACTAGGCACTTGAGTTTCTAATATTTTTTTTTTGCACTGACATAATTTGAAAGAATACAAAAGAAAATAAAAAACAAATTAAACTGATTAAATTAACAACCTATCACTTACGCTTAAGTTTGATATACCCGTTACCTCTACCTCGCTGGGCCAAGACTTAAACCGACGTGCGTGTAGATAAAATAAAATGTATATAATTAATAATTACTCATTTCACACTCATAGGCAGGTATAAAATGAGTGATTGGCCTTGTTCTATCTGTCAACAATCTAATTTAACCCTATGGAAATGATACAATCAGCATCCTTACTTCTAGGGCGTGTCATCTCCATCTCAATGCGAGCGCATCGCCCTGCTGCTCCATTACACGCACGTGTCTTGCGCGATGTGGATCGTTGCGCTCGCCGCCGCCGTAACAGAGTACTGCGTCTGCGATACTCTCCTACCACTCAAATATAATTACCTGCTGGCGTATGGTGTCCCGGCTATTGTTGTTATGGTATGTGAAGTAGGCATGGTAATCTTATCCTAGTTACAAGGCTGGTAAAGAAAAAAAACATGAAAAAAGGGGAAGTAAATGGTCAAAAAGAAACGAGAAGTTTAACGTACATAATGCGATGGTTTTAAGTGGTTCATTTAATTTCTGTAATCTTCAGCCGCACTTCTAGATTCGTAGCATACTTATTTATTTGCTTCATTTCGTTAATCGCCAAACGGTGTGCGTTACATGTCACTTGATGCAAAAATACGACTGAATTGTTGCGGTCGCATATACTTACTCAACATTTGAGTTGGATGGTCTGTTACATTGCTCCCTCGTAAAACATATATTTGTAAATTTAAATGATAAAAATACATGCAATGAATTTTTTAGCTGTTCAATTTTGGTACAATACAATCCTTGGAGATATTTAGCAATGGATATGTCAAAACGTATGTGTCATTTCAGTTCAACTATGCTCTTTCGATGGAGCATTACGAAACAAAGCACTATTGTTGGATGTCGATAGAAAAAGGGATGGTAATGGGTTTCATGGTTCCAGCCATGATCCTAATCCTAATTAATACTGGCATCATCCTAATTGGACTAAAAAAAGTTAACAAGAAACAAGCAGAGATGTTGACTGCTAAGGTTCAAGAGCTCATGGATCATCATCTCGCTAATTGGCCTAAGAAGCAGCAAAGAAGAAGCAGCAGTTGCAGTGGAAGCATTGATACTTTGGCTAATATTTACAGCCCTAGTAGTAGCCGGAAGAATACAGACAATTCCGACAAAGATTATAACATGAGCGAAGACGATTGCCAGTATGTTAATTTGGGTGATTCAGATGGAGATATAAATTGTGACGTTGGATATGAGGTGAGTGATAGCAGCAAGTTACAATTACATGAGAAGTTGACACTTAATAATATTATTATGTAATTAACTCTGATTTGATACCAATGAACTTGTTTTCGTATGTATACCTTAACTTGTACTTTTGACTCACAGTCCCACATAAAGCCGATGCAAGAGAAAAGGGTGCTACACGTGCTGTACGGCATTGACCAGCTTTCTATAAAATGGAGCTGGAACACTGAAGGGAACAAGTTGAAATCTTATTTGAATCTCTGCCTAGTTTTGGAGCCATTTTTTGCTATTAATTGGGTGATGGGTGTTGTAGCGATCGAAAACGCCGCTCATTGGGCTACACCGACTATTTATCTTGTACTTGTTGTTGCCATGGTAAGTGACAATGCAAAGAAATTCCTTACGCAAGTTTTACGGTAGGTTCAGACTACGATCTGGCTACGCCCGTGCTTAGTACACATACAGTTAGATATTCAAGTGCCTGTGTTTGATCGTCACTGATACCTTACTTTCTTGCTTTATATTTGACTGACATTAGTGGCCGACAATCGTGTCACTATTTGTGTTGTAGTCTTGTAGTCTATTCGGGCCCTTACTTGTTAGATAGCGGTTATGTTAGTACTTTTAGGCGTCTTGTCTAGGATCTTAAAACAGTTCAATTTATAGTACTTTTTTTTCAGTATGTTTACTTAACGGCCACCATATGTACGACCCTTCCGATTGTTCGTAACAAAACAACAGCGCCGTGTTGCGAAGAGGTTATCACGGAACCCACTTTGACAAGAAGCAGGTGAACAAACTAATTGAAGTCTTTTTGACTTCCATCTTTGTCTTTTTAATTTATTCATAGTAATTTTATTGCTAACTAGTTTTTCCCGCAGCTTCGTTTGTAGAATTAGACTTAAGAACTGATATTAAGAGTATATTCGGCAAAAAATATTTACGTTGCAACTCTAGGCAGCTGCGACCTTTGACATGTTTATCGCTATCCTGCGGGAACTATGCAATTTTCCGGACTAAAAAGTAGCTTATGTTTTAATCTAGGGTACCAGCTATCTCCGCTCAAATTGTGATCCAAATCCGTCCCGTTATTGCACGGTGAAGAAGGAACAAACATACAAAATCACTCACTTACAAACTTTCGCATTTTTTGTCGCAGATTTAGTAATAATAATAATAATAATTTATTTCAGACTGAGTCCATAAAATGGTTAGTAGTACATTAAAACTTATAAAACTAAGAGGTTAGTAGTAATTGACAAAACAAACAAAACAGATTTGAGTTTGTTTATATATTTATCTTTACTAGGCTTCACTGTTTAAATTACGTATTTCTTTTGTCATAATCGACTAAAAAATGCTTTCGTAAGAAGACAACATATTCTACCATTTTAGTAGTTTTATTTGCTTGATGGCAATATTGGTTAAAATGTGAAACAATTAACATTCCTTTTTCTGTATTCGGCTGAAGGGCTATGCACCCAGCGCCAGAAATAAAAAAAAAAAAAAAACGAAACAATTATGCACCCAGCGCCAGAAATAAATTAAAAAAAAAAGTGAAACAATTAGAAAAAAAAGAATTTGTTTCAAACGTTTTGTGAGTTGCAAGGTTTTGAACTATCATCCTATTATTATTTTTACATTATTTTCAGGACGACGGACAGCATTCCTCTATTGGATCCAGCGATACAGCAACCTAATGTCACCCTGGCTCCAGCTGACACTATAAGTACTATCAGTATTTGAATAAAACCGTTAAAATAAACCTAACGTTTTAGGTTCAAATTGTAAGGCGACAAAGTCGATTTAACGATTTGAAATCGTTTTAAGCATCGGCGAGAGGAATTGGGTAATCATTCTCAGTTAGTCAATTTAACTCTTTGATGAAAGAGTTTAAATAATACCCAACGGCTCAAGCCAAGAGGAATTAAAATAAAACTTAAAAGTTTGACTTTGATCTCATAGGCTTTTAAAAGTTTTAAAACAAATAAATTTATCAGTTTAGTTTTAAGTATACTATTAAAAATAGTGAGTACGAGTACGAAATGTTTTAAAGAGGCCATAAATATTGCAAGTCGCTAAATAATGAATTTTAAATCAGCTTTACAGATTTTTATAGTGTTTTGATGAAAGTGCGCTATCAGTAAATTTAACTACCCTTATTCTATATATATTAAAAAGTAAATTGGTTTAGAAGAAGTTTTAAATGCACTAATACATAATATGTCTATAGTCTATACTATTTAGGAAAAATAGCGACTAACAGCTGTATGGTTTGGTTGTTTTAGTACTTAATTTGTTTTAAAATTTAGGCGGGAAGTCGCTATTTTCCAAATCGACCTACCCAAGCATATCCTACAAAATGTTGTCAGTGTAAATTGAACAATAATTATTTTAAGTCCCATTCTAAACATTAAGTAACTAAGTATAAATAAATATTAATTTTATCCCATTGCATTGACATGAACATGTCTCATTCATAATATATTATACATATTTATGTACTCTAAGTGAGTACCTATACTTACTAGTAACATAGTTTATAATTATGTCCCACCAAACCGCATTGAACTAGCGAAGTGGGTTTTCATTTTTAAAAGATATTCCTTCTGATTGAGGATAATAAATAATATCCTTGGATATAGAATTTTATCCATTTTACTAGGTAATGGATTGCCCTCTTTATTTTTGGTCAAGACTGACTGGAGGGCTACTCCTAAATTTGTAGTTCGTGTCATACCGTCCTTTACACTCTCCTGTTGGCGACTGTTAGCTAGAGCAGAATGGCACTATAAAAACTTCGAATTTGTGATTTTTAGGCCAGTGGCGTAACTAGGGTGCCAGGGGTGGCAAAACGCCACGGGCCCCTAGCTCTACGGGGCCCCCAACTGGTTTGCTATAGAGCACAGAAGGGACGCTGATGCACTTCTTTATATTTGAGGAAGGAGCCCCATCTAACGAATTTGCCGCGGGCCCCAGACGTAGTTACGCCGCTGATACAGGCTCTCAAATAATTACCTATTTGGTTATTAAAACAATAAATCAGAGCCTTCCTGTTCCTCAAAGGGCCGGCAACGCACTTGTGATCCCCCGGGTCTTGCAGGTGTCCCTGGGCGACGGTGATGGCTTTCCATCAGGTGACCCGTCTGCTCGTTTGCCCCCTCTTATATAAAAAAAAATGATGCGAAATCGGCCTAATTTATTGGGCTGGCCACTTGGTTGGAAAAACAGGTTATAATAGTTATAAATTACTTGTCACAAAACTTTTTGTCTTCTTTTTTCAGTCTCTTATTCCATTGTCCTATGGTTAATATTCCAATACTACTATAAGTCGACTGAACATGTTATAGCTGTTTCAGGTTTGAAACTTAGTAATAATATACATAGAAAATTACATATAGGTACCTCTATTTTTTGGACAGATATGAACATTTATTTTCATGACTGTTTAATTCACTCTATGAAATACATACCTAAATGTATCTTTGACCGTTGCACAAAACTAAATTTATATTGTATCACGTAGTTATTAATAGTGTACCTATGTACAATTTAATTTCTCCATCATCCTATTTTATTATTGCTTTATTTTCTGCATGTAGTTTTCCATTAATTATATTTATCAAGCCTAGCTGTTGTAGCTAGCCACACGGCATCAGTATTATATGAAACACTTTTCTACGACAAAATATTATATTAGTTATATGAGATAACATAAAGAAGTTTCGACTATGTGTATCGTGTCATAGAACGTAGTAATTCAGTTTGTGATAGTAACTGTTGCCATAATAATCCGATTAAATGTTTTGACGAAGATTTGTTTTTTCTTAACCTTTTGAACGCCACGGATGCATAGGTACTTATGTATACATTACGTAATTTTGATACCAAAACGCAAACTCGATTACAGAGTTCCAAATGAATGTCTGGACTTCTAAAGGCAGTGGTATCAATGCAAGAAACAGCATAAAGCCCGTATGAAAAGTTTTCGTTCAATTAACTAACAACAGTATAGCTACCCCCCCTCCCCCCTCATATCCCCTTATTCATAAACGCTCTGCAGGCTTCTGCTAATTACCAGAAGCCTATAGAGCGTTATGAATGCGGGGGATAGACCGCAGCCTTACTGCAGTTCGTATAGACAACTACGGTTTACACACAATTTTGTGCTTCTGGTTAGCCGTTCGGATAGTGCCTATATAGCCTTAGTAGGGCGAGGCCTCATATGTAATTTTTAGAGTTGTGAGTTGAGTTAGTTCTTCTATATTCGGTTTTATTAACGAGTTCACTCACAACTAAAAAATTACGCTCGTCTAGCCTCGCCCTTACGAGTTGGAGCGAGCTGTGAGAAACAGCAGAGTAAATAAAACAACCGATTCGCTTATATCGAGTGTATTTCTGGATAAATTGGTTACAAAATGCTCATCCGCCGACCAAAGGCCGGGCACAAGCGGCGCAACGTTTAGCAAAGACGAATCCCAAACGAAAACTAGACGATCGTACAAAATCGCACATCCTTTAGTATATATTACAATCTAAATAGTATAAAAAGCCGACCGGCGTTCGCTAACCTGTATAACAAAAAAAAAAACAACCTGCTTCGCTGAATTTAATTTAGTTTGAGCTTAACTTACTCTTTAGTTATTTTATAGGAAAAAATATATATAATAATTAGTATAACTTAAATTATTACATAATCCCTCGTGACGCAGTTTATACAGTATCTAAGTTCACTATTCTGTACAGCCTGCGTTGAGAAAGCGGATTGAAGTGATATAAAATGAACCGTCACGTGCTGGGTACGGGTCGCGAGTCGCCGCCGTAGCACGGAGTACGAATACTGTTTAGTTAGCACTGGGGCAGCGGCCGCTGCTGCACGGAGGTAGCGGGTAAATGCTTATTGGCGGTCGGTGGCGCGGAGTTTCTCCTCGACGGCCTCTTGGGACGCCTCCGAGAGATCGGTCGCCTGAATGTATTTCTGTACGCCGACTAGAGACTTCTTCAGCGCGTCGAACGAGCTGAAACAATAGTACACACATTTAAAACCACATCTCTCAGCTTAAGCTCAGCTCAGGTTTTTTGAAACCACTGGCATTGTTCATTTTTTTTAGTATGCTCCAATTCGAAAACCATTTCGAGGAAAACCATCATATTTTATCCGATTTATCTTGTCCGATTTCAAAAATACTTTATGATTGCAGATATTTTTGTAAAAGTACTTTGAACCTTTGTTTGACCGAACGACCCGATTTTTTAGACAGAATCCAGCATCGAATGTTTGCCACAAAAATGAAAAAAAAAAAAGTTTAGCTATGGCAACTGTCACGTGTCACTGTCAAATCGACAAAACCATAAACAAAGCCGTTTTTTTTATAGCCAGCCGACCGAAGGCAATTGGGATTCTGTCTAAATTCACGAATTATCAAACAGCGAAAAAATATTTATTATTAATTAACAAAGCTACGTAAAAGCATAATATTCAAATTAGTTGCTTGAAATAGTCCATTTTATCAAATAAAGGTGTTAAAAGCACAGCTAAAAAAAAAATGAACAATGCCAATTGTGCACCAGCCGCATAAATAACTATTACTTTGGTTATGTACGGTGAAGTGCAAAAATAAGTATCGATACGAACTTCTCAAAAATATGTCTCACGACCTTATTACGCCGGTGTAAGTGTATGGTACTTATTTTTGAAACTTTGACTAGATACATATTATTACACTTGACTGTACTTAGTTAGCTTCAGGTGATGCTGATGATGTACTGAATGTTGAGTACAGTTGTAATTTTGTGTTATAAACATTTAATTGTACCTAATCCATAAATAAATACATATACAGTACTAATTGAAACTAGACTTAGGTCTTATATAAACAAGTAACGAAAAAGTTAAACGAACATGCAGAAAAGATAATTTATGCCTTAAAGAGATCTCTTAACCATAGCACAATTGATGGGAGAAAAAGAGTAGGTAACCAAAGAATAGATAAAAAATAAATATAACTTAGCAATGTAACGAAATTATAAACTTAATATGGCACATCTAATTAGCTAAAGTACGTTCTCTGAGCTAGGATCTAGTATGTCATACCTAAAAAGGCGCAAACAAGGGAGGTGGTTATCTTTCGTAATTATCTATATCTCGCTGGGGACAGTTTTATCAAACACTAGTAGATATCGTAATGTTATTAAGCGCTTGAGGACAAAAGGTGACGCTATTTATAATACTATGAATTGCTAGTTTTAAAACGTAGCCTTCTTATCAAATACTTGCTTCTGCCCGCGACTCCGTCTGCGTAGAATTATACATAAAAACCTCCTCTTGAATCACTCTATCTATTAAAAAAAACCGCATCAAAATCCGTGGTATAGTTTTGAAGATATAAGCATACATAGGGACAGAGAAAGCGACTTTATTTTATACTATGTAGTGATGGGAATATAAAACCATTAGCCTTTGATTAGTATAAGAACATTTGACATATCATTAACCTTATAACAACATACATGAACTACCAGTAAAAGCATTGATAACTATACCAAGAAGTTTTAGCTTTTTTGTCAGTGAAAACTTTCAATAAGCAAGCTGAATACGCTGTACAGATATGAACTAAGATCCTTTGTTTATACACTAAGCACAACTGAACAAAATTAGCTAATTTAATCAAGTCGTGGTAACTCAATCTGGCAGTTTTCAAATTGAGAGTAAACGGGCGCTTCATCGTAGACCACAAACTTAACTTAGGTAGCATGTTCATTAATGAAATGAAGAAAGCGAACGAACAAGTTACATGATGGTACAAGCTCTGTCTATTGAGATCTGGAATATTGCAGATGCAATCCCAGCTTAGAGGGCTAAGATAGAACCTCTCATGAGCCAGTAACTCCACCGGCTGTCTTACTCTCCACCAGGGATGTTACGGATATATGATTTCGGATTCGGATATGGATATGGATATTGGTAAAATATAATATCGGTTTCGGTTTCGGTTATGGATATTAAATTATTTCGGATTATCCGATAGTTTCGGTTACGGATATTAATTTTTTCAAGGAACTGTAAAATGAAATGCAATACGACTAAACGCACGCGCGGCTGGTCTGCCGGCCGGGCAAAAACAAAAACTTGTCACGACGTGTCATATTAACTAATTAGTATTTAGTTAGACTCCGCCCCATCCGAAACTATCCAAAACTTTTATATCGGATTCGGTTACGGTTACGGATATCCGATAGTTTCGGTTACGTATATGGATATCCATAACAACACTGCTCTCCACGTTAGAACGCACTAGCGCAAGCACTGCTGTTTCATGGCAGTATTAGCGTCTAACATGTTCCAGCATCCATAATTTTGCTATATTATTTTACTAGCCCGTAGTACCCATAGTATCCTCAGGCTTCTCGCCTAGATTTCCAACTGGCCCTATGTCTTAGCACGCACTGCGGTTTTTAAAAAGCGGTTCCGCTACCGCAAAAAATGTAACGTACGGCATTCTTTATAAGCGCACGCACTTGCGATTTATTTCAGTGGCTGATTTTAAAAACGCAACTTGCTACATTTTGATTCACGGTTTGCAACCGCGCGTTTTTATGTATCTCATACTTCATGTACGGCAGCGCCCCTACTGCGGTTCGTAAAAAGCGGTTTTTTCGTCAGTTCGGCTCAGAGAGCGGAGCAGTGAGGTGTTTTGTGCGCTGCATTATCACTGTACATTTTACAAAAATATCCCTTCAAATATCTTTGATCTGTTAGAGCAGGGTGGCCAACAGGTCGATCGCGACTGCTAGTCCAGTCGATCGTGGCAAGGCAAAAAATATAAATACGTAGACCAGACTGCGCAACCACCAACTGCTGATTTAAGGTTTCATGAAGTATGTAATTGGTAGATCGCACAGGGTTTCGTAGGTAAACAGGAGATCTTGGGTCTAATCAAGTTGGCCACCCCTGTGTTAGAGGATGCACCCAGTACTTATGTTGGCGAAGACGTTTTCTATTTTTTTTATTTCTTAAAACTAAGGTCACAACACATACTGCTCTGAGGAAATCCATTGTCATACTGAACGTGAAAACCGCGGAAACGCAACCGCAGTGCGAGTTCCTCCGCGGTTCGGAGTTTTCGGCCAGACCGCAACCGCAAGAAAAAAACCGCAGTGCGTGCTAAGCCTATGTCTGGCAGTCGATAGAGGACCGTCTAGGTCATCCCCGCCGCGGCACCGGTAGCCATCCTGGGACATCCACTGAGTGGTAGCACCTGCCCACAGCTCTGGGTGCCTGCGGCCAGCCCAGTCTGATTTCAGCCCGTAAATTACGAATAGAATATTTGAGCAGTATTTACCTGGAGTACAACATCTTCTTCTTAACCTTAGCGGTGTCGGGGCACCACGACATCAGGAAGAGCTTCTGTTTCTTGCTCGCCTCCGACGTGCCTTGGCACTGGTGCGTGTATTCAAAATCAAACAGGCCATATCTGGAACACAAAATGGACACAGCTAAGTCAAATCTTAAAAGAATTCATACCATTTTAATGAACCTTTATCAACCTTTTTGACCCTGACCCTTAGTTGTTTTGCATGTAGGCATTTTATTTATGTCACAACTAACAAATATTCAATCAATACAACACATTTATGCATTTGCGCGACTCCCCTCCCCCTCCCCCCAGTGTGAAGGCTTTGAAGGATACCGAGTGATATGCTCTGCAGATTCTATAGGGAGCAACACAATCGGTGTCGTTGACAGGTGTATGGCGTCATAAAACATATGTTCTTCATTTTTTTTATCTAGATAAACAATAATCAGTAACGACTTTATTAGTCTCTTTATCTGTAAATACCTACAGAAATGTTTGAAAGCATCAATCATTTGTAAAAGATTGTTCACTCGAAAAACTATTGCGAGCTATAAAACAAAAATATAATTGAACAACAACTCTTAAGCTTTAGCATAGACGATATTAAAAAGGACTTTTTTTATCTTCCGATATGGCTTTTCCAATGGGAAGAAGTTACTATAGAGAGATCTCTTTCCATGCAAAAGCGCGACCACGCGAACTTAAGTCCAAAAGTTCCTAAAAGATGACGCTACAAGTATCAATCAACAATTTATGGTTTACGCAACTCATGTGCTTCGCGGTAGGATTAACGAGTGAGACTATCTGCGAATTTGGCAATTTTCAGTAAACGTTACCTGCACTCCCCGGTGCCGCCCTGCTGCAAATGTTCGAGGAACTGGTCGTACTCGGCGTTGCGCTCGCCCACGGTCTCGACGTCGATCTGCTTCTCATCGCGGATGTAGAACACGACGTAGCGGTGCTTCTTGTCCTTCTTTATCTCCTCGTACGTGGTCTTGCACGCGTCCGATACTGTCACGCCAGACGCCTGGAAGTTGAAGACAGAATTGTTAAAAAAACACTGACATAGTACAGTCGGTTCCTAACTTAAGTATCCAGTTTTCTATGCAGTACAGTTCGGCCACTGGGTGCGACGAAAAGTGTCTCCCATTTGGGCAGTAACCTAGGGACGCTAAAGGTGAAAAACTGAAGTAAATGACCTGTTGTATTTAGTAGTGTACAGAACAGAAATGATATGGAACTTAAGTCATATTTCTAATTTGAAACGTTAATTTGTCTATTCGCACACATTACTCACACAATTCACACATACAACAGAGCCTTTGGTGTAAGTTTTCGCATATAAAAACGTTTCGAACGCGTTGACGTAAACGTCTCAATCACTATGGAAAAGTTGGCAGCGCCACTTGCGAATCGAAACAGCGACATACTGTTCTCATAGTATTTGACATTGTAACGCAAACGCGTTAGAGACGTATTTTGTGACCGAAAACCTACAATAAGCATATGTATAGGTCATTTACTAAGTTTTTCATCTATGTATACGGCGACGTCGCCAGCTACGATACCTAACCATTTATATTGTCATCTACGGCAGCGATCGCACTTGGCGACGGTTTGGGAACGTCAAAATTGTATAGGATACGTAGCCAGCGACGCCGCTTTGGCGTTCTTACTGGACTACAAAGCGAATCCACTATACAACACATACGACCGACCGCATCTGATGAGAACCAACTGATATGTGGTTGCAATCCTTAGCAGTGACGGAACGAGGACGATGTGTACACTGTAAAAGTCTACTTTTTTGGTTGTGTGTAGCACAGATCTGCCGGTTGAATTATTGCACGCATGTCGAGCACTTAGTGCAAAACTTTTGTTGCAACAAACCTCTCGCATTCGCGATGAAGGTCTCGAGTTTTATGAGATTAGTTTGTTGGCATTACATGCTGCAATAATTTACTAGCTAGAGGGACTGGTTACTCAGAGCCGAGGTTAAAACTTATTATCTCATTATTGGAGTGACGGATGTCGGATATTGGGACGAAAACACAGTATACCCCGGTAGCGGTTTAAAATTGAGGAATATCTATTTGATGATTTCACGACAGAAAAGAGTGTCCGTGATTACCGGTACAAATAAACTACGTTAATTAAATATCAGCAGAACATAATATGTCCTGGTCTGGCATATGAAGTGCTCAAATCACAACATTAGACACAAATTTATTTTAGCGTAGGTACCATTACCATACCAGCGTGTCCAACAGAGAGACAAGACAATACTTCAAGCTAAGCTTGTTTATTTGTAGAGTTAAATTAGTCTCGCGGCCTCCTGTGCGTCCGACGAATTTAGACCAGGACTGGTGCATTGAGTGAGATACGGACGGGGGCTTGTAGTTTGCTTTTTATCAAGGTCGCCATCTTGTTTACCGATTACTCAGCGCTTTGTTACATTACAATGCATTGAATCGCAAACTTATATTTCGTTCGCAGTTCATTCAGTTTCGGGCAAAAGCAGGCTAGCTGTATGTAGTTTGGTAATTGTGAAGCAGTTTCAAATCAAAGACGTTTGAACCATAGACACTAGGTACGCAAAGAGAAAACCGACGAATAGCATGTCTGTTAGAAGATCAATGGGATCACTTTCAGTTCATAATAACAATGATTTAGTGAAGAGTAGTAACGAGTAGAATTATAAGCCACAAAGGCAAAGATTGTTCTTTAACGCCACATATGAAATTGCAAAATCTAATATCTTACCTAAGAAGCTAAAAATAAAATGTAGATGTTAGATACCTACTTACACCTAAACCCACTTAACGCTCGAAGCATCAGAATAATGAATTTGGCGTTGAAATACGCTTCAAGTGCAAGGTGTGGTACAAACAACCAAACCCTAAATAGCTTTTATCCCAAAGATAACATTTAGATACGGAACAGTGCCTAAGCAGACGATATACTATAGTCATAAAATCGAGCCGCCGTATGAGTAATCGAGTAAACAGATAATGACAGGAAAATATGACTGCTGATTCCACAATACGAGCTTGTCATGTCAACAACTTTACTGTAGTTTCAAGGTACTGTTTCGAGAATCATATCTCTTTTCATATTACTTTTCAAACGCAAATGTTAACTGCTCAGTTGGCAACTGTCAGTTGCGTTGTATCTTGTCGGGCTGAGGTGTGCCAAAAGGACTGCAAGATCTCACGAAACTAACATTGACAAAGCTTTTACTTAGTTTCACCAGTGTCCGAGTGACTTTGAGTCTGTAATCAAATCTTTGCAAGTGATATTTGACCCAGGTGTAGTGGTCGGATTGAAATTTGATATATGTACCTACTCTAAGTAAGATGCAAGACGCTCACCAAACAGTTAAAATAATACTGGTATTAGTAAAGTTATTCCTAACAATTTCACCTTGAACAATAGAGAAAAAAAAAGGAAATAATATCAGTAGGTACTTATCTCTAACAGAGTTAATAACCTTATTAACCTCCGCCCCTGAAGAATGTCAACTTATCTCGCTATCTCATACGGTCGGAAACGCTTATGTAAATAAACACTGTTTTTCTCTTTTGTTCGAACTTTTAGAAATAAAATAAGGCATTGTTTAACCAGGTGGTTGAACGTCGAATATGACTAATACAATGTACCCTGTGCACAACATTACAATGTTTTTAAAAGTAAACTATCATCTGTGCAACTATAGAAGTGATCTCTTGGAGGTGATGAATGCAGTTCAAAGAGTAAGCAATCATGGCCGTCAATAGACGAAGGAAAAATCTAAGACGTGTACGTTGCTAGCATTCCTTCAGGACCAGAGGGACTACTCGGAAATTTCGAAGTTTGTGTCCTCTTTCTCACTCCCTTATTAACTGTTACTGTTAGTGTAAGCGGAATGGAAAGAATTGAACTTTGAATTTTGAACGGTCAGAGACCTTGTCGTCTGACGCTGGCGACTGCATTCAAAATTATCTTACTACCCTCACTCTACCGTTCGACAGAAAGGAAAAGCGAATGCCATTGCAATTCCAAGTGAGTTAGAGAATAGACCTCTGCAAGTCTTATCGTCTAGGATTCACCATCTCTTTCCATTTGAGGGAAAGAAAGTACAATTATACCTACAGACAAACAAAAAGAGAGGACCGGAATCTAGGAACAAAATGCAGCAAGGACATGCTTCTCTTATCATCATTATTGAACGGTGGTTAGCTCATCTGAAATCTGAACCACAAAACGGCAATGAGTTGCAACGTGTCTCAACAGATTTCAGAACCGATATTATGTAAATATGACAGTTATTAATATCGTGATATTAAAGTTCGTCTCTTACAGTAAAAGGAAAAGTTAACGGTTCTAATTAACAAGCTCTTATTTAGTTTCAGCTATTCATTAGTCAGTGTCTGTGATAAAATCGTTCTAGTGAAATACTATTTGCAAAATGCACGAAATTGCAAGAACTGTCTTCGATTATGAAAAATTTCGAGACATCTGCAGAAAACCCGTCTCAAAGCAACTTTGAAAATTGTTTTACTGACACAGTTACAAGTGTTACAACCAGCCGATGTTATATCTCAAGAACAGCCAGCAAAAGAAGTTAACATTTATAAAATTCAATTCATGGGGTGCCATAGCAACAACAGTAACTAACAACGCAACCGCACGCCGGAATCAAACCAGTTAATCGCCATTCGCAGAACATCTCCCCTCGTTTCGGATTGACCTCTCTGATAGCGATCCGGCCCGACATCTGCCTAACCCGCTAAACTTTCCAAGCGTTTGCATAACTTTAAAATGTTTGTTGCTCAAGTTGCACGGCAAGAACACTTTCAGATACAAGTAGATTTTATCAATAGGTACATATTATAAAACGTCACCCCTGCGTCTGTTTGAACGGATTTTCATGCAGTTTTCACTAATAGATAATGATTCACGAGGAAGGTTTATAAATTGTAGGTTTTTTGCAAATTGGTTGAAATATAATGATAATTGTTTGAAGTGTTGGGAAGTCAAGTTGCCTGGGACAAAAATTTGAATTTGCGCGGACAAGAATAAAATTATGTTAGCTTGTAGGTACTAAGGTACGACTACGAATTCAGAAACAAGATTAGTCTGCATGTCTTGACCAAGTATTTTGACTCACTAAAGCCAGCAAAGTATTATATAAAATTTCTTCTTCCAATAATAAGAAATGCTTCGTTTGAGGCCTAGTCTTCATCCCTGGCTATAGCTATAGGTGGTCAAGATGCGATCGATTCCATTCGTAACGCAAGACCTGAAATTCCTGTACTGGTGTTTCTCTTTTGTAAAAATATAGTGTCTATTTGAAGTTGATTTCAAAATTCTAAAGATTTTTTTTTGAATTAATAAAAATGGTTAAATTCTTACTATACATTGAAAACTTCCTAATCTGCAGACAGTAAGAAATGAATTCTGCATTGTAGGAGACAACCCACTTGCACTCACTATAAGACTGTAATACGAATAATGCAGGGCAATATGCTATATCGATTTTCTGATATTACATATTCATATGTCAGAAACAGACAAAGCTAATTGGATAGCACCACTTTATGCATTCATTTTAGATGAACTATGCCAATATTGATTTTACTCTTAAAAGAGAATATGGAACCTTGAGGAGACTGAACCCTCCTACGTCGTGTTATCGAAATAGATATACCCGTAGAGACATTGGCCGTTGCTTTATAAATAGACATGAACTTGCACACGTGTGCAATACATCATTTAACCCTAGGAGGGCTTGGCTACCATGGCTCCAATATTAATATGATTTGATTATGTTATGGAGATCAATCTTAAATAAGTTTTAGTCTTTTAATCGTAATTGGAATCTTTAGTTCGTGTGAAAGCGCACGAGCTAAAAGCAAATACGTCCTTTGAATCAAGACCAAATTAATTGGAAATGAACTCACTGATGACAATCGTTCGATCATACCGTTCAACGACATTTGAGAAAGGATGGTGATAGAAATGAAAGTAGGTATGACGCGTTTCTAAATGAGAGTAAATTTTCAGCGTTGTCTTATCTCTACTCCAGGGCCCTTACCATGACGTCTTAATGCGATTCAATTCCGAACCAAATTTAAATTGCAAGCGGTCAGATCCATACTAGAAGAGTCATAAATGACAGCTAAAACGTAAAATTGAATTCAATTAAGAGGTCTTCATGGTAAGACCCCAATTTTATGTCACTATCTTGTTACATTACAAAATTACAGAAGACCTTTCATTATTTTCATAGCTGTAAGGTACAAGTGAAAAATGTGCTGACTAATGCTAGCGTTATCGATTGCGTCTGGATAGTCTTTTAAATAGCTCAAACGCGGCACTTGATTCAGTCCTGTCCAGTCTTTTTTACAAGTACTAAACATAGATGCGATTTCAGACTGTATTTTGTGTTGTATACCAAATTTTAAGTTAATCCGACTAGGTACTAGAAGTGGGTCAAATTGGACTTGCACGATAATTCCTCACGAAATAAAACTTAAATAAAAATTTGATGATGCCTGGTATTAATTATTCCGACAACTAAGAAATAATAACGCCTATGGCACAGAGAATATAAGCAAGTTACATTACAAGTAGATTGGACTCGTATGAATCAAATATAAATTAAATTATCACAACCAACTGACGCATTTCCGTCGTCTACTTCGAAATCGGAAGCAGACACGCTTGCAAAGGCTTTTAAATGTGCGTATCTACTTATTATTCAGTGTCCATCCAACACGATCCGTGACGTGTTTGCAATCTCGTTGACTCACACGAAGTCTCGGGCGACCTCGAAAATCTTTCACTTCAATCAAACAGGTTTAAAACGGAGCGTTTCTGCTAATTGTACTTAAGTTTGAGCCAATAAACGTCTATGAAACCTAGAATATGTAAATCTCCGGTAATAAATGTTCTTGGTAATTTTCGGAGTTATGTTCCATTGCCAAGACGCATGATTTACGACAGTGAGCCAGTGACGCTGTGATGCCACCTACGCGGTTCTGAAATAATTCGTAAGAGAGAAAGGACCTTGATAGAAAGAAGACGCTTTAGATGCAAGCGCAGATTTAATCCGATGTTACGTTACGTTTTACGTAACTGTAAAATAATGAGATTCTCGATCTAATTTTGGGACGGAATGTAGAGCTAGCTAAATATTACGCTCGAGTATCTACATTCATTTTAAACGTTAAGTCTAGTTTTTAAGTGGTAAAGGAACATCAAAACAAAACGCGCTCTCGAGGTTCCGTGCAATAGTCAGACGAGAATCGAACTAGAAGTTAAATTTAAAACTAATCTATAGTTGGCATAGGGTGACAAGATTCGCGTGGAATCTCAATGCTTTGAACATAAAACAAAAATTTAGCGCAAGTTGACGGAAACGCCAGTGACGCCAGTGATATATACCAATGACGATGTAGGATATGAATTTCCACATGAATAATGCGGACATCATGTCATGATCATTAATCATTTCAATATCCGAAGGACAGAATAATTAATAATCTTCGTAAAACTGTTATTCCTATTGAGAATGTAAGGAAATTATGTTCTCAGAAGAGCTTTAGATACTGCGGGATCATCGAAAGGCATTATTTCAATCGGCCATAAATACAAAGTAATTAGGGGGTCTTCCCATTTAAAAATACTTGCCGCGTCAGTAATTTCACTACAATATTCAACTGACTGATCAGGGCTGTGCCAAAATGTATATTGGGCTAGAAAGTACAATGAAAACGCGAGTTATAAATACATAACATAGATGAATGAGGGATGTCGCAAGTGTAAAACGACGCTGGCGCCGATCCAACACCGATATTGTGCCGTTATGTCAGGAGATACTTTGAAATATCGTAATAAATATCGCACTTTACGGGTCTTCAATTTCAAACTGTCACGATTTCGTTGCAGACACCTAAACTAGTCCAAAATGCAATACTATTTTAACACTTCGACGTTTTAAGTGGATAGTATAAATAAGAGTAACGTAACGTCCAGTACCAGACCAATTATAATATTCCCTTAGTAACAAAAAGTAAAAAAAACCTCACATAATCAATGGAAGCTCCCTAAAGAGTAAAAAAATCAAAATACTTTATAGTCTTGTAAAAACAGATGGAAGAGCTTTAAATTAGTTATTTGTATCAGAGGTATGGAGAACATTTACCTTGCTTGCTACTCCCTTACCACACATGCAGGCCTGACAGCTAGCGTAGGAAAAAATGTTTTTTGTCCAGTAATAAGTATGCCCTTTTCCGCGATTTATGCACTTCTCGTAAAAGCTTTCATTGCCAATCGCCACTTAAATAAGTGCGATCAAAATGTATTTGCAGTGCTGCGTCTTATTGAGGTTGAGAATGTTGAGATAGCTTTTCTGTAGGCTAGCTAGATCAGCGGTCGTCACACTTTACTAGCCAAGGGCCACAAATGACAATGTGGGTACCAGGGCCGGGCCGCAGAGTATGTGAAGGAGCTTCAAGAGCCTTTGCACACTCTTGTAAATACGAAAGTGTCTCTGTCTGTCTGTATGTTACCTCTCTACGCTTAAACCACTTTGCCGGGCCGCAGAAATAACGCCCGCGGGCCGCTATATGACGACCACGGAGCTAGATGGTAACCCCCGAATGCAATGTGTCTGTCTCAATACTCTCAACTCTTCTGTCACCTATGCCGGTCAAGACAGACACAGAAAAAAAAACAGTAACAGCCGCAGCCCGCACGACTCTGCTTCTATTCGAAACTTCCCACGTCGCTCATCGTCGTTGGCGTAATGTACTGGACTAAAAGTAGTTCAGAGTTGTCTGTCAAAAATCATTTAACACATACATATTACTATGCACTCAGCGTTATCGTGATTTACACGCAAGTGCAGCTGTCAATTTTGCAGCCATTAGCCAGACTAAAGAGTAGGGTAGTCCAAGCGAGAGCTCCGAAGAATCGGGCGCTGGGGTCTTCCGGGGGAATTTGTGTAAATTGGTAGAGATAACAATAATTGATGGAAGCGTCGAGAAAAGACAAGCTGCCTGGGATACAAGTTTTAATTGTGCGCGGACGAACGACGCACCGACAGGCAAAAAGTGATTAGTGATTACCAAAACGGGAAGAAACGTCTAGACAATGTTTTCACAGATTACGCCTCTCGTATGATTCACCTAAACACCTATCATTAGTCCCGTCCGTAATCGCTACCATAGCTAAGCACGGCTGTTTCTTCATCACATTAAATCATTAAGTCATGTTTAGCGATGATGGGAGGTGAATGACCTCACCTCACTGCCAACCATGCGTCACCAACTGAGTGACTCAGGTGTGGACAATGACGGGACATGATTGAAGGGTCGAGGACAAGGGTATGGACGAAGGCCGTTAAGAGTTGAACTACGTACGCCACTATGGATGTCGTTCGGGTCACATTGGGAAGTCGAACAGTGTAGCCATAAGAATGCAAAAGATATCACCATTGCCATTTTACTCGCTAATGCCGCCAAGCAGCAGTGCTTCCGCTGTGGTGGCGTGGAGAGTACATCCGGCGAAATTACTGACACATGAGGTAGGTATT
This sequence comes from Pandemis cinnamomeana, assembly GCA_932294345.1. Taxonomy (NCBI): domain Eukaryota; kingdom Metazoa; phylum Arthropoda; class Insecta; order Lepidoptera; family Tortricidae; genus Pandemis; species Pandemis cinnamomeana. The sequence continues at coordinate 6,802,432 of OW028727.1, read as the reverse complement.
TCATCTTATTATTCTTCGCGATGCTGGTGTACATGTAACAATTGCTTGTTTGCCATCCCATTTCATAAAAAAGTCAGCAAAACTAAAGTATCATCTGACCCGACCTCTATTTCACCAATTCGACAATTGTCGGCGACATGAAGCCAATCAGCGTAGATTCTTGTAGTTTGAAATTACAGAATTGTCACTTGTCATCGATAATTTACGGGATGAAGAAACAGGGGCCCGGTTCCAGTTGTCACACCTCTTACAAACAATCAAGATAATTGAATTCGTCATTGATTACCTGTAATTTACCGTTTTAATTGACAAGTTGATAAGTAGATCCCATTCTGAGAATGAATTTGCCTGATATTGATAACATGTACTTGATAAGGGAACTCCCTTATCTAATTTGTTAAAGATTGCATTTCTATGTGAAATGACAATAGGTATAAATAATTTCATGTGACAATGAAGGAAAACGAGCCAGTGGGTCACAGTGGGGATGAGTTGCCAACCTACTGCAGAATTAGGATTCCTCTTAAATACTCAGAAACAAAATATATGGTTGTGGCCCTCATTATGAATGCAATATAGGTAATTTTGTATGGAAACTGGGGCAAATTTTGCACCATGCAGTATATTTTTAGGCTCAAATATACTTGCATACAGATACAGACATTACAGACAATGTAAACAATGACTCCCTTACCTTATTTATAGAAAGTTACCAGCCTTTTAATGTTAAATGCATGCTTTATCTCCATCTGGCCAAAGCAATTGTCAAAGTGATAGATAAAAAAAAACAAATGTCACATTGACAAGTTCTTACATGAGGGAAAGTAGCATTTGGGTAGCAGCATGCATACTTAAATCACGTCTTTATCCCTTACGGCAGCGGTTCTTAACCTCGGGTCGCGACCCAAATTTGGGTCGCGGGCGGTTTTGGGATAGGTCGCGGGTACGGTTCCACACTCTCCTGGAATCTTCCGGCTCCCGGAAGGAGTTTTAAATAATCGAAATTATTAAAAAATTAAAAAAAAATTGGGTCGCGGACTTCAAAAATATTTATAATTTGGGTCGCCAGCCAAAAAGGTTAAGAACCGCTGCCTTACGGGGTAGACCTAAAGGCCACATTTAGCATGACTGTGGGCGTATAGATGAAAAGGGGTAGCGGCATAACTACAAAGAAATATGTTTATGCCAAACAACTTCTAAAAAATCACCCAATACTGTCCCAACTGACATTTATTTGTCTAAAACTAATGTCACCACTAAATAGAATAAGTTTTTACGCACAACTTAGTGAGTGCTAAGTGTAGTGTCAAGCTCTATTCTTTACCCTCCATACCTGAACACATTGTATGCACTGCTGCCTAGCATCAGAATTAAAGAGTATGATGATATCAATTCGGATTGACATAGCTCTAGGTTCTGATACCTTTTATTTGGATATTCTAGAAATTTATTTATTAACAGAAAGTTAGCTATCAAATAGTTTGATGTTACTAGCACCAAAATAACAAAATCCAAATGTTTACTCCTATAGCAATAAAGTTTAAAATGCTAATCTTTTAACTACAACTGTGCCTCTTTCTAATGATTTATTCATGAATTCACATGTTTTAATGGTGTTATGGATATGGATTTATAAAATGGGTGTGGTGTGGATTTTTCCTACATAAGTTACATTTTACGGTTAATATGGATTTAAAATGACTAGTATGAATGGTGGATTCTATAAAAGGTCATTTAGTGAAATTACTGTAGTTGCCAACATTACTACAATAAGCCTTTTGTGTTTAAACCGAGTATAAAGTGAGGCAACACTCAATCCTAATGTATGGCTATTGGCAGAATGGCTCTGCATCTTTGATTTTCATGGGTGGTAGGACCATGTGCAAGGTCCGTTTGGATTCCTACCACTTTCTTACTTGGTAATTCTGCCACGCAGTGTATGTGTCGCTGTGTTCTAGTGTGGAGAGTAAGTCATCTGGTGAAATTACTAAATTACTGGCACATGAGCTATCTATCTAAGCCTTCTAGGCTGGCCACACATCTGCAATCCTCTAGTATGTCCATGGGTGATGCTCAGTTGTCTACAGGTATCTTCTTGCAGTTTGCTTTCTTCATTGTGTAAAAAAAGCCCCCACGTCCAAAAAAGGTTTTGCTAGCAGTCTATGCACACCAGTCTATTTCAGCATATCATGCCCCAAAAAATTATTTAGAAATTAGTTCCAGGCCTATAAAAAACAGGAAGGAAATTGTGGCAAGTACTTCTTATCGCACAATTTATTTGACAAATGAAGTTATAATATTACCATTTCAAACAGTCTTGTGTGGAATCTGTTTATCTATATCCTGTAGGAAGTCTACTATTTTTCAACATAGAACATAACATATTTTTTTCTTCAATGCAGTACCTATCTCCTCCCCAAATATATTCAAATTGGGTTCAGCTGTTTTAATGTGATGAGGTAACACATACACACTTTCATATTTATGTCGGCGCAGGGCGTCCTTAAGTGTGTAGCGATTGCTACAAGCGCAGGCGACACGCATTCCTAGTTCAATGTTTACATTAACAACATAAATTTTGATTGTAATTTGGACACAGAGAAGTCTTTGTCCGTAGAAACGGGGCAGTGTGAGGTGTTTAAAGTAAACACTGCTGAACGTAGCCGTGGGTCTGAGTGTGGAATGAAATTTGATACATGTGCTTTTGTTCTGAATCCTCTGGGGCATTCAGGATCGATCTATGGTTGAGACGGGACGTATGCGCCCTGACCGTGCTGTGTGAAATACCACTTGACGTGACCCACGGATTCGTTTCCGTTTCAATTAGAGTTCTTAGTTTAAAAGCTGCTTAGTGTTAAGACTTTACGAACCTGTTTTATAAAGTTAGTTAAGTGACTGAGTGACATTTATTTTAGTGCTACTGACACTGTTGTGCGGTTTGATTTTTTGTCGTAATTATAATTGTTGAAATTGGACTTGTGTGCGTGATTGTACCCATTATTCCGCCCACTATACATGGATCACAGAAGCAACACTTCTGACGCTCTGGCGGCCCAAGCCACGACATCAGAAGCGGGATACGCGCCTCAAGAACCAGATCGGGAGGAGCCAAGAATGGAAACTTCTGTTTCTATGGAGTTGTATTATGAAAAAATGCTGAAACAGCAAAGTGACCAAATAGATAAACTGATTCAAGCTTTGAAGCAGCCTACAAGTACGGACGTTAAAAGAACCAGCTTTCCGGAATTCAATCCAGATAAAGGCGATGTGCAAGCGAAGGCTTGGTGTGATACGGTGGCGTTGTGCATGGAAGAAAAGCCATTGACAGGAAGTAATCTGATTATATCTCTGAGCAGTGCTCTTAAGGGGTCATCGTCATCGTGGTTTTCCCAAATAAGTTATTCTGGCATGGACTGGAGCCATTTCCGGGAAATCTTTTTACAAAGATTCGATACTAATGAGACTTCTGCAGCTGCTCTAGTGCGAATCAATACTATGGTACCAACTGATGGTGAATCTATGTCGGCATTTGCCAGTCGGACGTTGACATCGTTGATGGCAATGTGGAAGAATCTCCCTTTAGAGGAAATTGCTGTCTCCACTGTTTTGGCCCGTTGCGTCCAATTAGAACCACGAATGCAACGACTGGCATACACAACCGAGATTAAAGACAGAACATCTATGCAACGGGAACTTACGGCGTTTTCTTACAGAAAACGTTCGTTCAATGACCGTGGACCAACTGAACCAGCAAAGCGGATGAAAACAGTTACGTGTTACTCCTGCGGGCAGATTGGTCATAAATCTACCGAATGTGAACAACGAAACTCTAAAATGAAAACAATGAAACCAGTTTTCAATAAGAATAAGCAAGTGAATAAGCATGAAGTGCCGAAGAGGTCCGTGACTTGTTTTAAATGCGGGCAAGTTGGCCATATTGCTCCTCAGTGCGCTGGTCGTCGAGCACCTTCGTCGCAGTCAGCGAGTACGAGTGGCAATGGCCATGGCAAGTCTTCAGCTGACGAGCACCGGCGGGTGGACGTCTGCAGCGTCAAGCCTGTGTCGTCACAGCTTACTCATTCTGGTCAGTCGTTAGATTTTTGTTTTGATTCTGGCGCCGAATGTTCTCTGATTAAAGAAACTTTAGCAAACAGATTTCGAGGTAAACGTTTTGGGTCTTTGGTTACATTGTTGGGCATTGGTAATGCCGATGTTTGCAGTACTTGTCAGATATTGTCTGAAGTTTGCATTGACAATAATATGATTGAGTTGCTTTTTCATGTTGTTCCTGATGATGTTATTCATTATGACATAATGATAGGCAGGGATTTGATTACCCAAGGCTTTACAGTTGAGATTTCTAATGATTGCTTTGGTATAAAGAAATCTAAAGTTGTCAACCTCTGTGAAGTTGGTAAGCCTATATGTGAATTTAAAAATCTTGACACAGATGTTAGCGGTGAGCATCGCGTATTCTTAATAAATGTTTTAAAAAAATATCATACGTCGTTTGTTGAAGGTACGCCTAGCGGGCGTGCTAACACTGGTGAAATAGAAATAAAGCTTATAGATCCGAATCGAACAGTTCAACGACGACCTTATAGATTGAGTCCTGATGAGAAACAAGTTTGTCGTGATAAAATAAAAGAACTCTTGGAAGCTAATATTATTAGACCAAGCTCTTCTCCGTTTGCGAGCCCCATACTTTTAGTTAAAAAGAGAGATGGCTCAGATAGACTTTGTGTTGATTATAGAGAACTTAATCGCAACACTATACCTGACAGATTCCCATTGCCTCTTATAAGCGATCAAATTCAACGTCTCAAAGGTGCAAATTATTTTACAATTCTTGACGCCGCATCCGGTTTTCATCAGATTCCGGTTCACAAAGACTCTATCGAGCGTACGGCGTTTGTGACACCGGAGGGTCAGTATGAATACTTGACCATGCCGTTTGGTTTACGTAATGCACCATCAGTTTTTCAAAGAGCTATGTACAAAGCTCTTGGTGATCTTGTAAATACATTCGTTGTCTGTTATTTGGACGACATAATGATCGTGTCTGAGACTGTGGAAGAAGGATTGGAGAGGCTTGAAGTAGTATTAGATACGTTGAGACTGTCTGGAATCTCTTTGAATATTAAAAAATGTTCGTTTTTGAAAACTCGAGTAGAATATTTAGGTTATGAAGTCACATGTGGAGCAATCAGACCAAACTCACGCAAAGTGGTGGCTCTTACTAATTTGCCTCCTCCAGGAACAGTAACGCAGGTACGGCAATTCATTGGTTTGGCTTCATATTTTCGACAGTTTATTCCCAAATTTTCTCAACTGTCGGCACCACTTTATAAACTTATTACAGGAAAAAGGAAAGTTGAGTGGAAGCCTAAGCACGAAGAGATACGTCAAAAAATTATAGCTTACCTAACTAATGAACCAGTTCTGATGATTTTTGATCCTAGTTATCCAATTGAGTTACATACTGATGCTAGTGCAGAAGGTTATGGTGCAATGCTTTTGCAAAAGAAGGACGGTAAATCTCATGTTGTAGCATATTACAGTAAAAAGACATCTGACGCAGAATCTCGCTACCATTCGTACGAACTAGAAACTTTGGCAGTTGTTAATGGAATAAAACACTTTCGTCATTTCTTGCAAGGTAGACAGTTCACGGTAGTAACTGATTGTAATTCACTACAAGCTTCACGCACAAAGATCGACTTAACACCTAGAGTTCATAGATGGTGGGCTTTCTTGCAGTCGTTTGATTTTGATATCGTTTATAGAGACGGTAAACGAATGGGTCATGTTGATTTTCTTTCACGAAACCCTTTGCCGAATAAAGATATTAAGCAAAAAGTTCAAGAAAAACGTGTCAATCTGTTAGAGATTTCAAAAAATTGGTTGCATGCTGAACAACAACGTGATCCTGAGATTATTGAAATTGTTTCAAAATTAAATAATAACGAAATTACACAAAATCTTTCAAATACGTACCAAATTCTTTCCGGTGTTCTTCATCGAAAAATACAACGCAATGGTAGGTCACGTAACTTACCAATTGTACCACGAGCCTTTTGCTGGTCTGTGATAAACCATATTCACGAATCAATCATGCATCTCGGGTGGGAAAAGACTTTAGAGAAAGCATTCGATTTTTACTGGTTTCCGAATATGCGAAAATACGTACGAAAATTCGTTGAAAACTGCATCACGTGCAAATTGTCTAAATCAAAATCTGGTAAAACACAAGCCGAACTTCACCCAATACCAAAAGTATCAGTTCCGTGGCATACAATTCACATTGATGCTACCGGCAAACTTAGCGGACAACAGAATTCTAAAGAGTATATTTTCGTACTTATCGATGCATTTACTAAGTACGTAATGTTGCGTCATTCCTCGCATATTGACGCGTCAAGTGCTATTGATGCTTTGAATTTTGGAGTAAGCTTATTTGGTGCACCAACAAGAATAATTGCGGATCAAGGTCGATGCTTTGCAAATAAAAATTTCCGGGCCTTTTGCAATAAACATAACATTCAACTTCATTTAATTTCCACTGGAACATGTCGCGCCAATGGTCAAGTTGAACGTGTCATGAGTACACTAAAGAATATGCTCACTGCGGTTGAAGTTAAAAAAGATAGAACATGGCAGGATGCTGTTGATGACGTACAGCTTGCTTTTAATTGTACAGTTAATCGGGTAATCAAAGCTAGTCCTCTGGAGTTACTTATTGGCAAGGTAGCACGACCTCTGTCGCTACTTGCATTGGGTAATCAAGACCAAGACGAAGTAGATATTGTTGAGATCAGAGAACAGGCGGTCAGTTGTATAAATGAGAATGCTCGTAAAGATAAAGAGCGGTTTGATAGTAAGAAGGCTAAAGTTTCTAAGTTCACTGTTGGTGATTTTGTTTTAATTGAGAACCATGAGAGGAATCAAACTAAGCTAGACCCAAAGTTCCGGGGTCCATTTAAGATAGTTGAATTGCTCGATGGAGACAGATATCTTTTGAAGGCTATTGATAGCAACAGAACTTACAAGTATGCGCACGAAAGGTTGCGTGCGATGCCAGATTGCTACGTTCCCACAGAGCTAGAAGCTAGTTCTATTGTTGATGAGTGTGAGGACCAGTCAGGATCAGCCCTTGTCGGCGAGGTGTAGTTGTGACACATGCTCGCTAGTGTGTAGTTGATACACTTTGTTTAAGTAATCGTTAATACAACGATGTGTGCATATTTGCTGGTGTGTTTGATACACATGGTTTTGATAACCGTTAATACAACGATTTGTGCAAATTTGCTGGTGTGTTTGATACACATGGTTTTGATAACCGTTAATACAACGATTTGTGCTTTTGCAGCGTCATCTACTGACTTGATCATTAGCCGTAGGTCAAATTCCAAACCCAGTCTAGCTGGTACGGAGACTGCGCGGTGTGGTGACAAGCAGGAGGGTCACGGTTGCATTGGTATTGTTGTTGTCTGTAAGGACTGTGAGACTTAGTCATGTGATACTTTGTTGTGACTGTGGAAAATGTTACGTTGTTGGGCTGAATCTGATCTGTATCCTGTGATAATGCTTAGCCGCTGTTGACGATAAGATACGTCATGAATTTTGGGAACCTACCAGTTTGTCATCGTTGTGCCCTGATGGCAGGATAGCCGAACAAACTTGTACTGTTTGGAGTATCTTTCTTTGCAGATGTTCTGTGAAGTTTTTCTGGCACACGAGGACGTGTGACAGTCAGGATCGCCGTGTCGGCGCAGGGCGTCCTTAAGTGTGTAGCGATTGCTACAAGCGCAGGCGACACGCATTCCTAGTTCAATGTTTACATTAACAACATAAATTTTGATTGTAATTTGGACACAGAGAAGTCTTTGTCCGTAGAAACGGGGCAGTGTGAGGTGTTTAAAGTAAACACTGCTGAACGTAGCCGTGGGTCTGAGTGTGGAATGAAATTTGATACATGTGCTTTTGTTCTGAATCCTCTGGGGCATTCAGGATCGATCTATGGTTGAGACGGGACGTATGCGCCCTGACCGTGCTGTGTGAAATACCACTTGACGTGACCCACGGATTCGTTTCCGTTTCAATTAGAGTTCTTAGTTTAAAAGCTGCTTAGTGTTAAGACTTTACGAACCTGTTTTATAAAGTTAGTTAAGTGACTGAGTGACATTTATTTTAGTGCTACTGACACTGTTGTGCGGTTTGATTTTTTGTCGTAATTATAATTGTTGAAATTGGACTTGTGTGCGTGATTGTACCCATTATTCCGCCCACTATACATGGATCACAGAAGCAACACTTCTGACGCTCTGGCGGCCCAAGCCACGACATTTATAACATTACAAGCAATTGATTTATGCTGTAGTGAAACGTTAGAATATCTTTAGACATAGTTTCTAGGTAGCAGACAACAAATTAATATAATGTCTAATAATTAGACCATGACGCATAGATTTCCTATTTCAATCTGGTTTGGAGTGTATTTCAACAAAAAATCAAGTTATTATCCCTATTTTTAAAATGAAGGTAGTTATTGAATCACATTAATGTTTAAGTAAAGCTTACATGGTTATTTAAATAAATGAATCAGACCAATGTCGATACATAAGCTGAATGCAGTACAAATAAGGAAATATAGCATTGGCTGGTCAACCACAGCCTATAAATGTACCGCGAGTACATACATGACTCAGGTTGTTCTGATAAGATTCTACCTGTTAGTCATTATCGAATAATTCGATTTCTCGCAACTGTACGCGTTATTAGCAATCAAATTCTGGATATATGCGACAGCACTACAAAAAGTATTAAGTTTTATAATCTTTATAAAACGGTAAGGAGTGGGAGTAGTGAAATAATCAGATTAGATACATATTGTTTTAGGTACGATATGCAACACGAATTAGTCAGTAGTGACCTTGACACTGTGAGAGCAATACCCTCGGGCTAGTTTGCACCGACGCCCAACCTGAGCGGTCTATTCACCCGAAATAGACGTGAAATGTATGTGACAGTCGCCGCCAACCGCTATACCATATATGGTAAAACCGTATGCGATTGCGCGGCGATGCAAACCCTACTCAGTTCGATGCCCTCGGCACGCCACCGGCAGCGCAAAATAACCTTGTTAACACAATAAATGCGATATCCCCCAATGATTCACCCCTCTAAAAACGCCCAAAATTCCACAGCTCATCAAAAAAGGCGTTGCAGGCTCGTAACCTTTCCAACATACGTGAAATCCAACACCGCTATTCCAAACCCAAGATTCGACATCCACTCCGCAAGGACCAGCTGGTGATTTCATCCAATTAATTATAGCTAAAAACACAACACGTGGCATAAAAATCACTGAACTGTGACATTTATTTTCAAGAAAAGGCGTGCGAACTCTGCGGTGGTTCGTGCGAAATATGGCGGCACCGGTCACACAAGAATAAATTCCGTTGTAATTTCTACATTGCGATAACTTTTTGGAGGCACCCGCGATTTATTAACACAACACGGCCGTTAAACACTGTAATTATTCTCTTCACTTACCATTTTTTGATGTTATTCACGTAAAAATTTCACCACTAACTTCACCGACACCACGACAACAGCGAGCGACCGGAACGACACTGATCCGCGCAGTTGGCTATCCGTTATTTAGCGACAGCCAATGAACCAATGGGCGCATGTGTCAAAATGAACAGTATAGTCAACACACTTTCCAATTAGTTCAAAATAAATACACAACAATAAAAAAATAGGAAACTCAACGTTTATGTATTTTAAATAATTTTTAAATTAATAGAAGTCTCAATATAGTTCTTAAACACTTTGTAGTAGCACTACTCGCAGACTTATGATGCCAACTTCAAGACTAAACTAACAACGATGATGCTGTCGCGATAATAAATACTCGAATATAAATATATCTCGATAAATAGGAGTCACATCAACAGGATGAGATAAGAATAAACGCCGCACTTTAAATGTGAATGATAGAACTAAATTTCGTGCCACTCGTCAAGTGAGTCACTGATTACGTTTATATTTTAGCCAATCACATTCCAGTATTCAACAAATGCCCTTATATGGACAGACGGAAATAACTTTGAAGTCGCCATTTTTCGATTTGAAAATTTCGCGCCTTTTCATAAAATTATTGATGTTCATTCGTGTTATTAACTTGTATTCCAATTAAGATTCTAATAGTCGTCTATAGATTGTATTAAGTTATGCGTAATATCTTCAACATGATGAATTATCTGTCATTTACAAAAGTTTAAACCATTTTTTGTAAAGAAACGAAAGGTTCAATAATGGCAAGTTTGTAAATGAATTAACTACGTGTATTGCATTCCATATTAACTTTTTCGCCGCCATTGACTTGATAGGAAGTCGATACATGCAGTGAAAATTGCATCCTTATTTGAAAAGATAAAGTTGACCGTTGCGAGTGACACAGGAGGTGCTTGGCGGCGAAAAGGTTAAAAATGGTTGAAATGCAACGCACAATATTTTCTATTGTTATATTTTCCATAAAGGGTTAGGTAAAATAAAACAGAGTTACTCTCAGTTATGAAAACAATTTATTTACAATCTAACAGGATTCTGAAGAGCACATAACTGCAATGATTTATAGTTCAGTGCATTCAATGTACGACTCAGAATGCAGTCCCAAATTGACGACCTGATAATTGTCTTTTTAATTGTTATTTGTATATTTCTCCGCTGCCTATACTGCTTAATGGATAACCCAGCCAGATTTTAAAACCCGATGTGTTTGTTTGCGGCCCCATATCTATTAAACAGGCGAACCGATTTGGATGCGGTTGTTTTTGTTTGAACGTAGGTTTTCTCTCGAAGGTTCTTAACTTCCTACACATATTTTCTAATCGTTTCAGTAGTTTTTTTATAGGTGTTTTAATTTTGAAATACTTCACCAAGTGGTTGGGTTGGTGTGATAGAACACACCTGTTGGGTTTTCGTGGTCATTTCATTTTCAAAATTATGTCATAACGCTGTACACTTTGAACGTCGACCCATACATACATAAATCACGTCTTTACCCCTTACGGGGTAGGCAGAGCCTAAGGTAAAGTCACCTAAAGGCCACGTTTATAGACCGACCGCTTAAAGGAGTCCTCGTCTACGCGGTGCAGGGGCGCGGGGTGGGACGACCGCGGGGGCCGAGGTGCGGGCGGCAGGCGCACTAACCGCCCGCACCGAGAGAGGTTAACTGTGTAGTTAACCTTTAACACATTTACTAGAGATTTTTTTACGATAGGCTTTGTTATCTTTATCTATAACAGTGGTTCCTAACCTTTTCAATGTCACTACCCCTGTGAACAAGCATGGGAATTGAGTTTACCCCTAGCTAATTTAAAATAATTAAAACCACACAAATTCGAACGAAAATATGTTTATTATGTAAGAAATTGCACGTTTAGGTAACTATTAAGTAAAGTAATATATAAATCTCGGAGTTAACTAGTGTGACGGTTGAAAATATTATTTTGTTTATTGCTATTTTAATACTATTTCGTGCCATCCCGTGTTACCCCCCTAGAATCTCCGTTTTACCCCTGCGGGGGTAATTACCCCCAGGTTAGGAACCACTGATCTATAAGCTAAGACAGCGGTCCTAAGCTTTTCAAAAGTGATCCGTGACCGCAAAAAGTATAAGAAACGTTGCCGTAAGGGATAAAGACGTGATCTATATGTTTGTAGTATGTGTATTAAGCATTACCAACATACTTATGATACCTCTTATACATAGAATACAAGTTGGTCATAGTCATTTGGCCTGGGGAGCCGGCTAAAGCTCTCCGTAGAAAAGCCATGGCGTGCGTGGAATCAGAGGCCTGTATTAGGAATACTACGGAATTTTCTAGATGTTGCCGCACCATTTTGGATGGCGCTGTCCGTTCTATCCACGAACTGATGTCGGCGACCGTGTAAGCGGCCAAGCGGGATATATGCATCTTCTTCTTGCAAATTGAGTTCGTCAATCTGAAATGTTAATAAAAAATAATTATTATTTTGGAAATATAGTAATCAACGTCAGACAAACTTAGTGGAGAGTAACCAAGTCCCTAACAATACAAGTCAAGCGACTTGTTCAGTTGTTGCCCGCAACTTCATCTGCATAGAATTCGTTTATCGCTATCCCGCAGGAATTAGGCGATTTTCCGGAATAAAAAGTAGCCTATGTGTTATTCCAGACTATAATCTATCTATGTTCCAAATTTCATCCAGATCTGTCCAGCCGTTCTGGCGTGAAAGAGTAACAAACATCCAAACATCCATACTCACAAACTTTCACATTTATAATATTAGTAGGATAATGTAGATTCGATTTTAGATGTAATACTTCGTCTTTTTTTCAGAATTAGAATGAAGGTGAGTCAGTGTCATATAGTATGACTAGCTTCTGCCCGCGACTTCGTCTGCGTGAGCACTACCACACCTACATCACTAGAGGACTACAGAAGCGTTGCCTTCTAGAGGGCAGTAATTTGAACTAAACAAACAAAAAAAAACAGTAAAAACATATAAAACACAAATACACGCAAAGGGAAATCCATCAGTATTAAGATAGCGATAATTTCATGAGCCAAGAAAACAAATAAGTGGATGATAAAATGTTGCAAATCATCATGAAGATAACGAAACAAAACAATGCCTCTCAAGTACATTCAGTTTCCTAACCATATATGGTAATACACTGTGGTTTTCACAACATGGTGTTAGCTTAAGGGAGACTTGTAGGAAGGGGAAGGGAGGGGCAGGGATTTGCGGGTCCTACTGTGACTAGACAGTCCCATTCACTCTAATAATAAACACTAAAAGCTGTTTATATTTCATATTTTTCTGTGTTCTACTTTTCAGTATCGTTTAGAAATATAATCTCTAAACCCACTCTAAACTACACACTATTTTTTTTTTCTTTTACAGATTTATAAACTACATATTTTTAAATATTTTTAATTTCGACACGGTGACTTTACGAACCGTTGCCCCCCCTACCTAATGTCACGCAATCACACTTCGTTGACTCGATCTGACGTAATTCACGTCTTTGCCAATTATTTTGATGGGACAACCTTCCGACCTTGAATGCCTCTGGCCTTGTATGGGCATAGCAGGTGAATTAGTTTTATTATAACCATATATGGTCACGGCAGGTGATGTTTTTTTTATAATGTAGATGGAATATTTAATGATGAATTAGGTATAGTTTAGGTATTATGTATTTCTCGTTATTATTTTGATAATCGTAGTTCTGTTGTAGTGTTCTTATTGTATAGTTTAATATTCTTTCTTCGTTAAGTTAATTAATTAAACACAATACGTGTATTGTTTTTTTGAATAAATACTGTCTGTGGACCGTTTTTATGGCAACACTGGCTAAATTGCGACAGCGTTTTGTTTTGCTGGTGTTTATATTATTTATCTTGTACCCTTGGCTTTACTTTAGTTGTTCGTTGATACTCACTTCTCGAGGGAATGCGCCGCTTCCGCCATCTTGTCTTCGATCTGTTTGTCTAGCTGCGCCTGCGCCGATGAGCGCTCGCACAGACAGAACACTAGCGCCCGGTAGCACTGCATGAAACACGGCCATCTGCCAATATGTAACAATACAATACAATTCAAATATATCTGTGAGCAAAGAAAAAAACATAGAATGTGTTAGCTACTTCTCTTCCCGCGCAGATAGTAAAAGCGAAAATCTTAGAAATCATGTAATATGCGATGCAGACAGATACACGCCCACAATTATGTTAAACGTCGCTTTTAGCTCTTGTTTCCCTAGCCTCTGTCTATCCTACAAAGGATAAAGTCGTTTATGTATGTATGTAATCAATAGGAGGTCTTATCGCTTACAAGCGATTTCTTACAAACAACGATTTAGACAGAAACAAAAAATATGAACTGTTAACATGTGATGGACAGATACAAAATGTTGTAATCATTATTATCTAAATACATCCCACTGCTGGGCACGGCGCTCCTCTCAGAATGAGAGGGCTTGAGCTATATTCCCACGCGGACCCAGTGCGGATTGGGAACTTAACACACACCATTAAATTACTTCGCCAGCGTGTGCAGGTTTTCTCACGATGTTTTCCTTCACCGAAAAGCTTATGGTAAATTTCAAATGTAATTTCGCACATAAATTCCAAAATACTCGGAGGTGATTCGAACCCACAACCCTTGTGAGGCCACAGGTCAGGGTGCGTAACGATGTATATAAATTTTTTTGGTATAATATTAGTAGCAATAACGCTCATTTGATATAATTATTAAATCATATAACAACACTTAATATATTTACATATGACATAATTATCATTTCTTATAATGATCATTTGATATAATATCATTTAATATAACATTCTTTAAGTATAATGCTTATTTCCTATAATGAACTTATGGTATAACGTTATTTTTATATAAAATACAACAATTGGCATAACCATTATTGATATAATGTATTAGAGACATAATCACAAAACGAACTGCTATCAAAAAGTAGGTTAGGTTAGGTTTAAACTGCGTCCCCCAACAAAAACGAACTGCTATAAAAAATATTTTTGTATATAAAATGAGCGTTATACCATATAATCGTTATAAGAAATAAGCGTTATACCGAACGATAAATATACGAAATAAAATTATATATTTTAAAATTATACCAAACGTTTATTATACACAATGAGTGATTATACCCTTTGAAATTATATCAAATGTTGATATATCGATAGAAAATATATTAAATATTTTTATATCAATCATTACACACCCCACAGGTCAAACCACTAAGCTACTACGGCAATGAACATACATACACATACACAAATCACGTCTCTATCGCTTACGGGGTAGACAGAGCCTAAGGTAACAAGTACCTACAGGCCATATTTAGCAAGATTGTGGGCGTATAGGTGAAAAATGGAATCAAAATAGTGATGGGTTGCTAGCCTAGCTTGGGAGGCTACAGGTCAAACCACTAAGCTACCACGGCAATGAAATAATCCAAAATATGTCTAATTTTGTGCCACGGAGTATAATCAAGGGTTTTACGACCGCATAGCCTAGTAGTTAGTGACCCCGACTATGAAGCTAGAGGTCCCGGGTTCGAATACCGGTAGGGGCAGGCAGTTGTATGATGAATACGAATGTTTGTGCCCGAGTCATGGATGTTGTATGTATTTATCTACATTATATAAGTATGTTTATACGTTGCCTGGTACCCATAGTACAAGCTTTGCTTAGTTTGGGGCTGGGTCAATTGGTGTAAATTGTCACAAGATATTTATTAATTTTTTGTCGAAATTCCCACGGGATAAAAAAGTAAACTTCCCCAGGGATAAAACCGCGGGAAAGTGCTACAAAAATTACCTGTCTTCCAATATCTCTTCCCTGGCGACGAGCAAGCTGTTCAATATGTTGAGCGAACCACTGTACAGCTTGAAGAAGGCCGGCCAGCGCACTATGCACCTTACGCGCTTCGTATTACAGCCCAGGATGCAGTGCACCAGGTGCTGCAGCTCGAATATCGAATCCAGGAACTTATAGTCCAGTGTTATCTGAAAATTAACAGAAGATACGTAAAATAAAATTAAATGTGGATTTTGTTTTTACCCTGTGGCGAAGCCTAAGGCTGCGGCTACACTGAGGCGGAGACGAGCGGAGCGGAGAGGAGACGTGTGGGGATCGACCAATCATATTACATGAAATCC
The DNA here is from genome assembly GCA_932294345.1 of Pandemis cinnamomeana. NCBI lineage: Eukaryota > Metazoa > Arthropoda > Insecta > Lepidoptera > Tortricidae > Pandemis > Pandemis cinnamomeana. The sequence goes on along the minus strand of OW028727.1, from coordinate 6,786,683 downwards.
ACATCTCGTCTCCGCTCTGTAATATGATTGGTCGATCCCCACACGTCTCCTCTCCGCTCCGCTCGTCTCCGCCTCAGTGGAGCCGCAGCCTAAAAGCTGGGTTTTGTTAGCTTATGTTGATTTATGTGGAAGCGCCAGGTGGGTGGGTTTTGCATGGAATTACACATGCGTCGAACATACGCAGCTTTTATACCAACCGGATCGCCAAAGTTAGAGACCCTGACTGCGAAATTTAAGATCCAGGTTCGATCGTTGTTTGGAGCAGATACTATGTATGGAAAAATACGAATTCGTTCTAGTCTTCGATCTTCATTATATATTTTAGTATGTGATTATTTATATTAGTATGTTTGGATTCGGATTAGCGTGAAGTAGCAGTATAACATTTAAACTTGCATTAGTTTGTACTGTACTGCTGGTGTTACTATGTAAGACTTGTTAAAATCAAATATTTTTACTGTCTTTATCTGTTGCCTAGTACCCATAGTAAAAGCTAAGTTAAGATATGTCAAAAAATTGGCGCCTAATACATACTTGCACAAATCACGTCTATATCCCTTACGGGGTAGACAGAGACTGAGGTAACAAGACCTAAAGGCCACGCTTAGCGTGATCGTCTAATTCTAATTAATTATCCCATGATAATTAAATTCACGAACCCCGCTAAGTAACACCTGTTTTAATTGGAATGCCTTTCCTGTAAAATCAATTTCCGTGGCTGCCTTAATCTCCGCGCACTGCTGCTCAGCGACTTTTTAAGTTATTCATTTGGCATTAACCTTTTCCACTCACCCTTTTAGCAGCCATAATAACTTCACTTAAAATCTCCAATCCATTTCTCAACACATCGCAAACAGCGTCATCGACAACGATTTCTTTTTCCTCTCTTACTAACTTTTCTCCTTTCAGTTCCAAATTGTACTCAAAATTATCTTGTATCCAGTGCCTCAAGTTTTTAGATACTCGGTACATCAGTTTGGACAACGCAGCGCATTTCGGACCGATAATGTTTGCTTTTAAGCATTGAGTCGTCAAATATTTCGATACTCTGTGGGCCGAGAGAATCGTGTTTGCTGATTCGTCGTCTTTTAGGCTCTGGAGGTCCTGCAATGGATTGAAAAGTGAAGTTTTTTATGGGTTCTATATTTTTTTACGCTCCCAAGTGAAGCGGCACGAAGTTTTATATACTTTCGGCCAAATAAGTCTATCAATTTCCGTCCTACTTCCTATCAAATGAAAACGTCGCTAAAGCCAAACTTCCAAGTTGTCTTAAGTCTTATCAACATTATATTTTATGACTTACAATATTTTTCAACCTTAGGCAACATAATATTATTTATTTGGCATAATAAATATTTTTCAACTCTAAGCAATATGTAGGCAGTGTGAGATCATTTTATATTGGTTACTTTAATAGTGTTCTGTTGTTATAGCGGCAACAGAAATACATCATCTGTAAAAATTTCAACGGTTCCAGAGATACAGCCTGGTGACAGTCAGACAGACAGACGAACAGTGGACTATAATAGGTGTATAATAATAGGGTCCCATTTTTACCCTTAAGGTACGGAAAAAAAAGTAACTCACCTTGATTGTACTCAAGTTACTAAGATCACCAACAAAATGTTTCCCAAAACATTCAACAGAAGACAGTTCCCACAAGAATTTCAAAGCGACACCAATATTTTCCAGACAGTTCTCGCTTATTCTACCCTTTTGTCTATGGTCGTACGCCATGAGCAGACGGTCTTTTATGCACCGCCATATTTGCAAAAACAGTCTGTCCTTGTCTTTGAATATGTCGTGCGTCTCTAATTTTTTAATGTAGCGTAGAATCACGTTGAAAAGGTGTATCGAAGACTCAATGTGAGGGTTCTTCGAGACCGGGTTTTGGACGGTTTGTATCTGAAAGCGAGAAAAACAAATGTTTGAAGTCTTACGTCTAAGACAACTTTACCTAATATTTATCTACTTCTAATCTGACATTGGAAGATTACCGATCCCAAAAAGAGTGCTTTCTGTGGTGTTCTAACAAAGCTTATTAAAGTTGACATTTAGAAGCTGTGATGCTCAACATATTTCGGACTAGTTCGAAACACGTCGAGCATCACTCGACTTTTATACGTGAGTGATCCGTTTGTGTAATTATGATTGAGTCTTATGGTAGTTTGTTAAAAGGAAGTATATTAGCATATTAGTGACAGAAGGTATGTCAAAAATTAACATCCTACTAATATTACAAACGCGAATAAGTATGGATGGATGTTTGTTACTCTTTCACGCCAGAACGGCTGGACAGATCCGGGTGAAATTTGGAACATAGATAGATTATAGTCTGGAATAAACACATAGGCTACTTTTTATCCCGGAAAATTCCGTAATTCCTGCGGGATAGCGATAAACGAATTCTATGCAGACGAAGTTGCGGGCAACAGCTAGTACACAAATATAAAGCAAATTTTAAGGCAGGACGGAGCAAGAAGTCTGTAACAGAAGCCTTACGGGGTAGACAGAGCCTAAGGTATCAAAACCTTAAGGCCACGTGTAGCATGATTAAGGGCGTATAGCTGGAAAGGGAAATCAAATTGTGATGGGTTGCTAGTCGCATCGCTTATAACATGATTCCAGAGACTTTCTTTCCTTGTTTTATAAAAGTAAAGTGCTATATTAAAGTACTTACAGCATTTTGCGTAAAAAACTCCAAACCAGACCAGAGGCATTCCAAGTTTTTGATTTCCTCAGTATCATTTGTTTCACAATATTTGGATAGAGTGAGCGAATACGCCTCCATAGCGTTCAGTGCTGCCAGCGCATTGTCAGAAACTACCATGGAATCCTCGAGGTTGCCAGTTTGGTTAGCAAGTAAACTACTATTTCTACCAAAGTCTATATTTCTGAACGCATCCAGCATGGATTTGTGAATTTTCTCCTGTAAATTCGCCAATATTGATCTGAAAGCGCTAGTTGTTATGGCTTTCTTCTCTTTAGCTATTATAGGTAGTATGAGACAGCTGATCTGAAATACTGGGTCGCAGAAATACTCGATGCTTGAAGTATTTTTACTCGTCTGTTTAGTAAGAAGTATTTCGACTATACTTTTTACTATTTCATTGTCGGTTTTAACTTTCTTCACTCCCGTTTCTAAAGTGCTTTTTAACAATAGCAAATTATTCGACGTTTTTATTCTTAGCGTCAGAAGATCAATAACAGTTTTGTCTTCAAACGAAAATATGAAGTCCACTGGAAATATCTTATACAAATCCGGGTTTTTGGGACTCAATTCATACAGACTCTGCAGTATATTATCTACAGTTCGTTTCAGTTTCTTACTCGCTCGACTTTTGACCACCAACAACACAAACAGAGCTATCAATTGATATTTTTCTTCCAAATAGTAGATCGGCAGTTGTTTTAATACTTCTATACCTCTAGCTACATCTGTTTCTTCAGTATTCATAGTCATTTGACTAAATAAATCTTTGACATCAATATTTTTCAAGAACAAACTCAAATCGAAATCCGATTTGTTCATCGCTTTGGTCAAAGCGTCTGCATTATCAAAACACTTGGTTACATTCTTCAATGTCTCCACAACTAGGGAATTTAAGAGCATTCTGTTATCCAGAACAGAACTCTGTTTCAAAACTTCAGTATTTCCGTCATTAACACACAATCTCACTATATATTTAGCAAGTTGTTTCGCCTGCGATTTCTCAAGGTTGTCGAACACGATTTGTTTCAAATAAGCTTCATTTTCTAATACATCTGAGCTAGTTAGTTGCTTCAATAAATGAGATTTGCTGGATGAATCAGTTTCAGGCTGAGAGGCGAGTAACTCGTATGCTAGTACTTTACTTGCGACTAGATGATCCTGAAAGTAATACAAATAACAGTTTAACTGGAGCATTCTTTTTTTAAAGCATAGATGAAGTAGACAATAGAGATGTAATACAGATTATCCAATTCTGTAACACATCAGCGAATTGTCACTTACGCTATACAAGAACCATTTTACGCGATAGCCTTTTCTTTATCTCTTACATGGAACAAAGTTTTGCGAGTTATTAGACATTCGAATAGTATTTTTTCTAAATAAAAAACCAAAGGAGTTTAATCCACTATACCTACCACCAGGGGCGTGCAGTGGGTTCTGACAGGGGGTAGGCATATCGACAACAAAACCCGTATTGGTACGAAGCGTGGCGGGCGCATTTACGTATGCTTACAAACACTGCTTATATGCCTGTAAGGGATGAACGCGTCTGCCTACCAGGTAACAAAACATTTTATATCAATATCAATTATAATCTGTTTGCCCTAAGTGTCCTGCTTGACTTTAGACCAGGTAATCAGCAATCACTGTAGTGCCCCCTTAGTAATTAAGCGTTTTTTTTTCTATTGTGGTCTTAAAAAAACTTACCAAAAGCACCCTGGCTTCATCTTCAACTTTCCCCACCAGTGTTGCCCACTGCTCGCCACTCATACAAGGCAAAATCGTACTAAAATCATAAACGTCACATCCGCTACTACTCTGTACATCCATCTTAATGTTGCCATACTTCAAATTGAGCAGCTTCAGTCTCGAGAAACTTACACAAAGTTGCAGAAATGATTTCACCAGAGGCGGGTTCTGAAAACATTATCGAGATTTATTCCTCATTTCATCATGGATTAGTCGTTCTATGCCACTTCTTCTGCTTCTCTTGGGAATTTCTCACTTTTCTGGGATCAAAGCAGCTTTTATATAAAACAAACGAGCAAGTGGTTCACCCGATGGTAAGTTATCAACACCATCAAAAGGCTTGCAGATGCGTTGCCTAGAGTGCTAAGATGGGATACCTCATGTGCCAGTAATGTCACCAGTGCTCACTCCTGCTTGGCGTCAGGATTAGTGCATAAGATGGTAACGATCCGGACGGACCTTGCACAAGGTCCTACTACCCGCCGTTTATGATAATTATGATAATCAGGGTTAGTGTAGTTTACATACATAAATCACGTCTCTATCCCCTATGTGGTAGACAGAGCCTAAGATATCTAGACTATATTTAGCATGTAGTTTATCATTAGTGAAATATTTTTTTAATTCTATTTTATGCTACACATGGCCTTAAGGTATTGTTACCTTAGGCTCTGTCTACCCCTTAAGGGATAGAGACGTGATTTGTGTATGTATGTATGTATAAATATTTTTCCCAATTCAAACAAAAAAAGTTAGCTCTTTTTTACTTTTTGCCCAAAGAAAATTATTTTGATTCTATTTATTTACGCATAGCTCAGATTTCTAGAGATCCCTTAATTTGCAGAGATAGTTACTCACATAGTTTAATTTCAGTATACACTCTCCCAGTTTCTTCAGGCATTCAATTTCGAACTTTTGGTAAGAACTCCAGAAGTCCTCGGCAATATGGCGCGGGACCGTGTGGTCCGCCATTTTGTTGTTCTCGAAGAAACTCGACAAGATGGCCGACAGAACCTCACACAGTGTTATGATAGACGGACCTGTAAAGTTAATTTTTGTTATTTTTTTAATTTTGTAAAGTTAATTTAAGCATTTCTACAATATAATTATTTATTTAATATCACATAGGTACATAAAACTGAAAGGTAATCAATAGGCAGCCTAATGCTTCAAAGTGATCTCTATCAGGAAACCATTACTAATGTTTGTTACGCTTTACGCCGAAACGAATGAACGGATCTGCATGAAATTTGGAACAAAGATAGATTATAGTCTGGAATAACACATAGGCTACTTTTTATCCCGGAAAATAGTAGTTTCCGCGGGATAGCGATTTGACATACATATTGTAACAGTGTACAATATAGGCTATTACTGAACCAGTGAGTTAGACCTCTGGCCTCATCTGCACCTTCCACCAAGTGAGATAGAGGTCAATCACTGGTCAGTTTCTAGTAAAAAAAAAAAAGAAAGCAATATTTATAAAATAACTCACTGACAAAACCTTCTTCTAGCATCATGAGGCAGTGTATTTCAAAGTCCTTTTGTAATGACACAAGTAGCTCACTGTTTTGCCTGAACATCAATTCAGAAGTCCATTTTCCATACATATCCACACACTCTTTAGGCATCACATCGTCACCTGTGATTATTTTACTTTTAATTTTCTCTGAGCCATCCTTTTTCTGTATCAATTCGAATTGCTCTGTGTTGCTAGCTTCTAAAATCAGCTTTACGCTCGGTAGTATTTGAGTGATGAATGAAGGACCCCGGCTAAGTTTGAACAAAGTGTGTAGCAGACATTTCAACATGGCCGTGTAAGTTTCCATAATAGTTGAGTTGTTCTTTTTGGCTGCCATGATTGGCGGCAAAATTTGGTCCATTTTCTGTTCAATTAACACGGGGTCTAATTTTAGAGCAACATCTATGATATTCATAGTGGTTTTATCAGGTTTCCCCTCTAACTTTAGAAGTCCCATCATCACCCCTTGTAAGAACATGGTGAAGTTTTTTCTAGTCTCAATTTTAGATATTTTTTCACCTAAAGTGTCTGTTAGTCTTGTCGTTATATCCACCTCATTTTGTAGCAATATTTTAAGCATTTTCAAGAAAATACTCCTTTTGATTTTGTCATCATCTTCAAATATAATGGAAGGCATAGAGGTATTTGGGGTCAAGTAGTTCTGTAGCATGTTCAATGAATTACTGACCATAATGTAGAAGGCGAAAATAAGTTGATTTTCACCTTGAAAACAACTGACAAAAACATCAACAAAGTTACACAGAAAATTGTGATCCTTAGAAGTTCTGTTATTTGGAAATTCAAAGAATGCACTCATAATTTTCAATACGGACTGAATATTGTCTCCTTTTTCAGCTATCAAGTTATCAATATTGTCTTTTCTAATCAAAGTCTGTAAGAAACTCACAAAGAAAGACTTTTTGTTGACAGGAAACAGTATGCTCTGACAGACTTCTATGACGGAATTACGATTGTCAGTGTCTAACAAACCAAATATTGTTTCCAGATTCTCTCCATCTAGGAGTTTGATGATAAATTCCAGTTTTTTCTTGGACTCTCTGTAATGTTTCACTAGGTTGTTTAATATTCTGTGGATAAGAGCATTTACTTTGGTCAAATCATCATTATGTTTGCTCAATGTTTGCAAAAGTGTCACTGTTATAATTAAATGTTCCTCAATTTGCTCCGTCACTTGTTTCGCAATCTTTTCATTTTCTATGAAATCAAGAATTGACTGAACTTCTTCAAAGTTAAGCGGGTTGCGCTTTACAAAATCTGATACAATCTGGAAAACATTATAGAGAAATAAATCAATTAAGCATTATTTTATTATTATTATCATGATCTTAGCCTACTATAGTGTCCCACGGCTGAGCAAAGGTCTCCCTTTTTTTCATCTCTAGTTATTCATGATCATGAAGAAACTAAAAAAACCTAACCACAAAAACATCTATATGAAAACACCTTGTACATCCTAATTCTGAAGGGTACCCTAAAGGTTATAAACTCCGGTTACATTTTCTCCTTATAAACAGCAGCAAAATTATAAAAAAACATTCAGATGCAGCTAATGTATTTATTAATATGGATTGACCTCTGTAAAGTAACAACTAAGCTGTCTCATAAATCATCATATTTTAGTCAAGCCTCATTCATCAGAAATTAGTTAAGTGTGCACTAAACATCACATATGCTTATAAATAAACATACCTGTATCAATTTACTTTTCAAGACACTGCTCAAACCATCACCGGCTCCTAGCCAGCCAGTTATACTCTTTAGCTCCCCTCCATTGAGCTTACTGAGCTTTGTGAGACCATCCAGCCATTCTGCGACCACTCTTTCCTTGGGAGCCGCTGGAAAGTAATGCGAATGCACTACATTCCTTGCGAGGCAAAGACGCTTAGGAAGAGAGGTTGTATCATCTTCTAGACGCCGTTTTAACTCTGGAATTTATATAAAAACACCGCTGAATCACTGTACTGTAATACATGCTCATATACCACGATTATGTTTATTGGAAAGACCGAAAAATTGACTTCTTTTGGGGTTAGTTTACAAGTTTAAGTTGCACCCTATTCTGTGTAAATGCTTACCGTTTAAAGGGTTAAGTGACATTTTAACACAGGTATCACGTAAATTACTTGAACATTACTGGTATTAAAGTGAATAAATGCAGAATTTAATTTATTTTAACAATCGGACACATGCTTTTGACACACGTGCGCTTGTTGTTATACACGTTTCGATAGTGCATTGCAAATTTCTGTGTTTAAAAATAATATATGTGACTAGATTTTACATGGACCTATAATTGTAAAATCTGTTGATATTCGAGTGGGATCTATTTACATATTTTACATATTTAGTTTCAAAAAGGTTTTTAAAATAATTGTAAGTTAAAAAAAATTGGAAATGATGTTTTTCTTTCCTACAACAGATACAAAATGTTTCTCAGTTCAGTTGAAGTATCGAAACGTTGAACTGTCAAAGTGACAGATATTTATTGCCAGATCATAAAATTCGACTGTTCCAGTCACGGTTAAAACTTAATGAATGGATATAAAAAGTTACAATATACACACAATACGCAAATCACGTCTTTATCCCTTACGGGGTAGACAGAGCCTAAGGTGGCAAGACCTAGGCCACGATCAGCAAGATTGTGGGTGTATAGATGGCATAAAAAATGGAATCAAAATAGGGATGGGATAAAAAGTTACGCCATCAAAAAAGGTGTGTAAGTTTCAATAAGATATAGCGAAGTTAAGTCATTGATTTTACTCGATTTACTCCAGATTTTTCTATGATGCTTATCAAAATAAAAGATCTTTGAAAGACGGAAGAAATTTTTAATTTACTTTTCGATAGTTAAGTAACAATAAATTCATCTCATTTAAATAGCGTAACGGATGTCTAAATCGAAACAAAATATTATTAGAACGCCTATACAAATATTTACCGCAAAGATCGTTCCTAAAAACATTTACGCCGGATATTACGATCCTTAATTCGCGTCCCTGAACCGCTTTTAGCATTGTTACATTTTTGCATTAAAAGCTGCTTTATGGTAGAGTTAAACAGACATTGTAAAAAGGGGTAAGTAGTTAATGAAGGACTCGTGTAAGCAGGAGGCCAAGGTCGCGGTGTTTTATGTGTAACAGCCTAACAGGGATAAAGAAAACCTGCAGTTGTAGATTGTAACATAATGACCGAACGTACAATATATACGTAAATACAGTTGCGTGTCAAAAAAACACCTATGCACGGTAAGGTATAATAAATATATGATACGATACGATAAAAAATATACAAAACATTATATTTTATGCTTCGCAGTGACATAACGAATTTTACGTGTTGCCGTGGAGTAACAAGTATCTAATAGTTTCAGTTTAAAGTAACGCTAATTTAACTTGGGAATGCTTTTTTGTACAAAAACTTATTATACATTTTAATTAGGTAACTATTTATTTATAAATTTGTAAAAATAAAAATGTAGGTTCGTAAATTTTAATGTGACTAAAAATCAAAATGGCGAACCTTCACAGTTTTACATCTTTATTGTTTGCTCTTATTTTCGAGTTAACCTCATTCAATCTCTCTAATGGACGCACACAATAAAAACGAAATGAAAAAGCTCGTCTTGAAATATTTCTTCGGTATGAATTAAGAGATGAGAAAAAATAATGCACTTAAGAGTCTGTTTTTTATATGGTTATTAATTTTGTTGCTGAAAGTGTTTCAAAAAATACGAGCTGTCAATGTTTGTCCCATAACTTTTGATGATTGAAAGTAGGTACCTAGAGCGCGAAAGTGGTATAAATCTGATTTATGTACCTAAATGTGATAGGGGGAAACTAGCACGTGGGTCACCTGATGGAAAGCTATCATCACACGTTGTCGTTGCCGACCCTTTTAGAAAAGAGGGGTTTAAAATTCGAAAACCTTTAGGCGTGGCTCACATTAGGTTGGGTTAGGTTTGTTTTATAAGTTTTCCAAAAAGTCAATATTTTAGTAGAAAAGAAATGTTGTTTACAAAATGATGGTAAACCCTATGGGCAACTTAGTAGCGCCACTAGCGGAACAAAACTGCAACAAACACCTGACGCGAAGGCGTTCGAGTCGTTTTTTACAATAAAAAACTTACACGTACACTTCACGTAGACTAAAGGGCAAAGGGGAAAGGCCATTGAACCTAATATGCTGACTAAATTGGAAAATATAACTTTTCTCTCGAGAAGCAAAATAGACGACGTAAAAGAAATGAACGCAGCCAATTTACCACTGCTTACAATTTATGCATACATAACGCTTAATTAATTTTTAGCTTTTATATAAGTACCTGCCCCTCGCGAGAACTGTGATAATTATATGATACAGTAATAAATTGACATCCTTATATTATACCTAACTGTTTACCGCAACTGCTTGTTGCAGGAAAATAGCGTAATTAAGTTCTTATTAGATTTTTGAAGTGAAAACTTCTTTATAGGCCGGGAAATAGTGACAGAAATTACTGGGTCATTTGTACCAGTATGGCGGTTCTTCAGGGGTCTAAAGTACGCAATGACAAAAAGAAAAATGACGGTCATAGCGCTGGTACCGGCGGCCCAGTGTGTGTAGTTTTTTGCTGATTGTACTGTGCTGAACCGAATTTTGCGTTTACTTTTATGACTAAACCGTTATGGGTGATAAAGCGGTGAAGCAGGCATCATAGATTAGGATCCGGGTTCGATTCCCGCCTACTTTTCGGATTTTTACATGTGTTCTATTTTTCAGTATTGTTAAGAAATGTACTTTATCTATACTTGAACTAGCTTCTGCCCGCGACTTCGTCGGCGTAGAATCATACATACAAACCTTCCTCTTGAACCACTCTGTCTATTAAAATGAGTTCCTGTGAGTTTTTTTTTTAATACAAGCTTTTTTGCTGACTGTACCTACTTGCATTGTCATCCGTCCTACATATAAGTTACCTAACAGTCCTGACTGGGTCACCAGAACTCCACTAACATTATTGTATTGTCATCTGACTTACACAAGTATGCAAAATTTCAGCTCAATCGGTTGAACACACATCTGCTTCAAAATTGAGTCGCAAGATTCGACCCAGACAAACATAAAAATTTGTAAAAAACCGCATCAAAATCCGTTGCGTAGTTTTAAAGATCTAAGCATATATAGGAACAGACAGACAGCGGAAAGCGACTTCACTATCACTATCACTACATAGTATAAAATAAAGTCGCTTTTTCTGTCCTCATGTCCCGATGTATGCTTATATCTTCAAAACTACACAACGGATTTTCATGCGGTTTTTTTTAATAGATAGAGTGATTCAAGAGGAAGGTTTATATGTATAATACATGCATAATATACCGTGCGAAGCCGGGGCGGGTCGCTATAGTTGTTTTATACTATACAGTGATTTGATTACCATCCATACGTATACTGAATTTGAAAGCAATTCGACCACAGGAAGTGTGATACTCGAAATGGACCCTGAAGTGATCCCTGGGTACACGCATACATACATGCATACATGCATAAATCACGTCTTTATCCCTTAAGGGGTAGACAGAGCCTAAGGTAACAAGTAACTACCTAAATTCCACATTTAGCAAGATTAAGGGCGTATAGGTAGAAAATGGAATCAATATAGTGATGGGTTGCTAGCCTCATCACCTGTGACATGATTCCTAAGAATTTCGCCCATTCCATCGATGGAATTTTACCATCTGCACGGGACGAGAAGCAACTGATACATTCTATGTTTTCCCTTTGCTCCCAGACCAGCATGGAAGTGATTATCATCTATACATATATCTACTGAATTTGAAAGCACTGGAAGTGTGATACTCGAAATGGACCCTGAAGTGATCCCTGGGTACACGCATACATACATACATACATAAATCCTTTTGTTAAAAAATCCATTTTATTCTGTAAATGAGTTTCTGACTATGACATTTTGATTTAACTATTTATTTAATTGCATAGTTTCGATTCATTTTGACATTACAATTAATTCACCCTTTATTATTTCATTATTTATAAGCAGTGACGATCCCTAGTGGAGAATTAATTTAATTGTTCCCTATTGTTTCATTATTATTATTGTTCATGTCATGTTTTTTGATTTTGACATTTTTGTAATATTCAATTGATTTGTATTATTTAATTTAATTTAATTTACTCTTGACGATTTCAATCTAAATTCTTCAAAATTGACAATGTACAATATGATGTAATTTTTATTGAATGAATAAATAATCTAATCTAATCTAATTTAAATCACGTCTTTATCCCTCACGGGGTAGAGCCTGAGGTAACAAGACCTAAAGACTACGTTTAGCATGATTGTGTGCGTAAGGATAGAAAGGGGAATCAAAATAATAATGGGTTGCTAGCCACATCGCTTAAAACATGATTCCTAAGTTTTTGCTCATTCCCTCGATGGTCTTTTACCATCTGCGCGGGAAGAGAAGCAACTGGTACATTCAATGTTTTTCCTTTGCTCCCAGGCCAGCATGGAAGACCACATGTTGGCATGTGAAAGTTTTACATACAGATATATATAGTTAAACTAAGCAATCAGCTGTTACGAGTGTCCATGGGTCGCGGTGATTGCTTTTCATCAGGCGAGCCGCATGTTCGTTTGCATCACAACATAGTATAAAACAAAGTCGCTTTCCGCTGTCTGTCCCTGTATGCTTAGATCTTTAAAACTACGCAACGGATTTTGATGCGGTTTTTTTAATAGATAGTGATTTGATTCCCCTTTCCACCTATACTGTACGCCCACAATCGTGCTTCTACCCCACAGTTCTACCCTGTAAGGGATAAAAACGTGATTCATGTATGTATGTAAAAGTTTCACGAGAAACGAAAGGTTGTGGATTGCCAACTGTTGAGGGTGGAATGGAAATGTGGGCGAAGACATTTAGATACCCAATTTTTGGGATCTTTACATTATTTTATTACCAAGTTGTTTCCGTGAAATTGGTATCTCGTGGGCGACGTCCACTACCCACTCTACTCCCCAAATAACCTTTTAAATAAGCCGTTTAGCGTCAGACATATGCCGAGACTCTCACGTGATTGCTTTATTCAAAACACTTCATCCAAATACGCTCTACATGTTACGAATAAGTAAAATCAAAGGCGTTTAAGAAACACCCACCTACCTATTTATTTATTTATATTTATTTTCAGTGTAAGCTTACAGCACATGATAACACCAAAGCACCTACACGATAAATTGTTACACAAAAACAGAAACAGAAATCAATACATGTCAAAAAGAAAAATCGTCAAATTAAGAACATTCGAAATTATAGGATACATTATCAATCATCCTATTACCTTACCTACTATTTAAGTAAGTAAGTAAACTCTTTATTGTGCAAAATAAACAAGACAAATACAATTGACAAACACTGAGATACATGCACAAAGGCGGACTATTTATTTTGCTTGCTAACTATACAGTTTTGTAACGTCTTTGTAGGTATATGTCTAACAAATAAATTGATTGATTGAAAAACAAAATAAGTTACAAGTGAAAAACTTAAATGACTGTTGTATGTGTGAGTAAGTGTGCGAATAGACAAACTGCGTTCCAAATTAGAAAAATGAAAATTCCATATCAGTTCTGTACACTACTACATACAACAGGGGCCCGATTTTTGAAAGCACATCACTCGAAAGTATCACTGGAAAGTGGTATAAGTCTGTTTATATCTTCAAAACGACAGCTGTAATAAAAATGACTAGTTCACAAGATTAATGAGCGTGATTATCTTCTAAGCTACTCGTATTTTTAATTCAGCATTTTTCACCACTTTCGAGTGGCATTTTCACACACGTGCTTTCAAGAACCGAGCCCCAGATTTATTTAAGTTTTTCACCTATACTCTTTTCTTTTTACCCTCCAAAACATTGCAAAATTCCGCAAACGAAGCTGCGGCCGACAGTTGGCAGATTAAAATACTCGCTTCATACGCCGCCGCGCGCTTTGCAATAAAATGTCATCTTCATAAAGACATCAATTATTCTGCATCGTTATTAAGCGCGGACACACGGCAAAATTACCTTCCATTCCAGGTAGTCCATCTGCTATAAAAATCGCATGGGTAAGTCTAAACATAGACTAAAGAGTAGCTAAAATGTTATTGCCAATGTTTATGGGCTGTCCTCTGCCGTATTAGCGCAACAGGCTAGCAAAATTAATAGCTATCAAGCTCCATGAAACTACCATTACTAACCGACAACGCCAACATGCAGATCGCCTATCGGAACGCCTTATTTTCAGATCAACGATAACCTAAAAATAACAAATGAATGAAACTTCATTCATAAAAAAATGGCTGCCATTTTAAGTGACTATAAAACAAAATGAGTCCCCCAATGCCACGACGCGCATTGCTGGAACTTCGGTATCGAAATGACGGGGTATCCTCGATATTTGCGTACACTTAAGCCCTTTAGGATGGAAGGGGTTGATTTGGGCCAAGGAGAAAAATAGAGCATGCGCAAAACAATTGATTTCCATCCACATGACGTCACAAGATGTCAGCCGCGGTAGCTCAGTATAAAAAGTAAAAAATAAGGCAAAGGTGGCTTCTTTAAAAGGCTAGCGACTGCCAGAAAGTTAGTAAGACAGTGACTGAGCGGTATAGCGCAGAGTTAGAATAAATCTGATGATATTAGTACATGTTTAGAGTCAGTGGGTTGTAGCTAAGGAGATTTCAAGATGGTTTACCCTTCAGTACAAAAGAATTTTTTGAAAATGTTCGACTCTACGGCCGCTGTTGTACCGAAAATATTGTGTTTGTGTAAGTGTATTCATTTTTAACATTAGCGTTTGTTGTTTTGATTTAGTTTTTGTAATCCAGCTTCTATCGCCAAGTGGCGTTATCATTGTATGACTACCACAAATTCACTTGTGGATTTTATGAACATTTTTCGGAACATAAAATATTATACTACATAGATTTTATAAAAAACGAATTTAAATTAAGAAAAATACAACTGCAGATAAACAAAAAAGAATAGCATTTATATTTTGAGAAAAAAATAACGCTAGTACGCAATGAAATTTTACGTCAGGCCAACATTGAAAACTTAATACACTGTTTAAACTCTAACTTAAAAAAAAAACGGATTATGCTTTTGAGACATAAAATTGTTTTGTGTTTTTACTGGAAAATATAAGAAATACGTATGTACAAAAAATACAATATTTCTACAGGTACCTAATATGATAACCAGAGGTACAGAGGCTAACCCCTAAAAGGGATCTCTTCCAGTTAACATTCGAATATGTAAATGCATTTTGCGATAATTAGGTTTCAAGGTTTTGACCTCGCGGTCTTGCCTTGTTTTCGACCTTATCAAGTTATCATATAACTATAGGCACATCGTTAAGCTTTTACAACCAAGGCAACTAGCGGATTATATTTACCTACTCGTTAATTACTGGCATATAACATAATGCTAACCCAGACTTCGACACGAAGAAAAAAAAAACAAATGTGACGTTAGGTCTTGCGGCACAAATCAATCAAAAAGAAAAAATATCATTAAATTAAAAAACCCCCACCTACTAATCAAGTAATCAAACATAAATAAAAAAATAGCTTAACGTTATGCCGAAAATGGCTTACATAATGTCGAAAAAGAGCGGACACTTCAAACTACCAGACCGATTTTTACCAAACATAGCTAAGAACCATCGCAAGGAAACTGGCTTTTGAATGCAAAAAATCCGCTTTCCATCCGCTTGAGAGCTACGATGGCATACAAAAATCTTAGCAATCATGTTATAGGTGATGCGGCTAGCAACCCATCATTATTTCGATTCCCCTTTCCACCTATTCTATTCTTTCCACCACAATCATGCTGAACGTGGCCATTAGGCCTTGTTACCTTGAGCTCTATATACCCCGTAAGGGATAAGGACGTGATTTATGTGTGTGTGTGTGTGTATAAGCTAAAGACGGCTACTGTTGTAAATGCTGTGAGGTCGTTAAAAAGCAATTACCTAATAATAATTATGTTGTGTGTTGGTTAAGTCCAGAGGGAATCCTCACAAGCCTATTTTAGTGTTTACTTACTAAATTAACATTTTAACATTCGCTTTCGCAACGACAAAAATCTAGAACTATATTTTTGTGAATTAATAGCTATTGCTCGCATCTTCGTCTGTGACAAATTCGTTTGCATCCCGCGTAGGTACTATCGTAGTTCCCACGGCATTTTCGGGGATAAAAAGTAGCCTATGTGATATTCCACGCTATTTCCGATCTGTTCAGCCGTTTTGGCGTGAAAGAGTATCAACATCCATGCATCTCCGCATACTTTCGCATGTATGTATGATTAATAGGATAGGATATGGGATAAAAATAATTCTTAGGAAAAAAAGTAAAAAAAACCAGCCAAGTGCGAGCCGGACTCGCGCACCGAGTTTTATTAAAACTCTACATATATTATTTATTCCTTTCGAGATACGGAACCATATATTATACTAGCTTCCGCCCGTGACTTCGTCTGTGTAGGATTAGACTTCAGAACTGATGTTGACAGTATATTCTGCATTGTTTTTTTACATTGCGACTCTAGCAGCTACGGCCTTTGACATATTTATCGCTATACCGCGGGAACTATGCAATTTTTCGGGATAAAAAGTAGCCTATGTTTTAATCTAGAGTACCTACCATCTTCGTACGAAATTCGTCCAGTCGTTTCAGCGTGAAGAAGGAACACACACTCACTCACTCACTCACATCGTCACAAACTTTTTTAATTAAAAAAAAAATGTGAGTACCTATACATATGTAGGTACGGACGACCCTCGCGCGGGCAGTTTTCTCGCACAAAGACTCGCAATTGCGATACAACGGTGGAATGCTGCTTGCGTGATGGGGACTCTACCTAAGGTTCCAAATTTAATTTTTAGTTTTTAGCCTAAGTTTTTTTTATTAAGTTATTTTCAATTTAGCCTTAGTTTATCACTATCACTATCACTATCACTACATAGTATAAAACAAAGTCGCTTTCTCTGTCCCTATGTCCCTATGTATGCTTATATCTTCAAAACTACACAACGGATTTTGATACGGTTTTTTTATTAGATAGAGTGATTCAAGAGGAAGGTTTTTATGTATAATTCTACGCAGACGAAATCGCGGGCAGAAGCTAGTATTCTTATAAATACATTTACAAAATAAAATACGTATGTAACTACAAACAATACCTCATATTCTGAAAATTCGAGGACTAAACACATGTCAAAAACGTAGTACCTACTTACTTTTGATTAGTCAAATTAGAACAACATGTTTTGTACATGAAATGTGAAGGTAATTGACGTCGGCAGCCTTGGTATTCTGAATCACGGTACCTAATTATGGCGCCTTGGGTTTACTTACTTAGTACACTAACATGCAAATTACACAAAACCCGGCCAAGTGTGAGTCGGACAAATAACAAGTGAATAGGTGAATAGAAATAAATACCTTGCAATAGACGACCCACGCGCCGGCAGTTTTCTCGCACAAAGACTCGCAATTGCGATAACGCGGGAATGCTGCCTGCGTGATGGGGACCCTACCTAAGGGTCCAAATTTATTTTGATTTTAATTTTTTAGCCTAAGTTTTATTTTACTAACTTATTTTTAAGGTAGCCTTATTTTTAATCAATACTTTTGTAATAATTTACATACTATGACGTAATATCCTTCCAAATAAATTTAGGACATTGATGTATATAACATGATCCCTAAGATTTGGCCCAATCCCTCGAGGGGCTTTTATCATCTGCGCGGGAAGAGAAGCTACTGGTAAATTCTGTGTTTTTTCTTTGCTCCCAGCATGGAAGAATAACAAAAAATAATCTAGCCTCTATTTTCTCGGCACGAAACTTTCATTTCCACTTCTGCAACTGTTCGCAATATTGTCCCGTATTGGTTTTCTAGGTGTCTGATATTAAACTTTGATACGTATGTGTGCGTGGCTGCGCCCACCACTGTCAATGTTCATGAATAAACACCAGTGCGATAAGAGCAGCTCGCAGTTTCACTCGCTCCCATATTTACTATTGGCGACGATCCGCGTTCTACCCGCGTTACAAGTGAAAAAAATGGCTGGTGCAAACTTCGGTGTTTTGGCTACGTTCGACCACAATGTCACAAGTTGGAGTGGTTACAAGGGAAGACTGTTGCAATACTTCATCGCGAATGATATTGATGCACAGAAAGATGCGACTGGAATAAAAAGGCGGGCTATCTTATTAAGTGCACTCAATGAGGGTACGTTTAAGCTCGCAACTGATTTAGCGTTACCGAAGAAATTGGAAAGTGTGCCGTTTGAAGATATTTTATCTCTTTTGGACAGCCACTTCACCCCTAAACGAACAGGATTCGGCGAGCGACATAATTTCTATGCCGCGACGCAACAGACCGGCGAGTCTCATGCGCAATGGGCGGCGAGACTGCGCGGTCTGACCGCTCACTGCAATTTCAAAGAAGTTGAAGAAGCGCTCCGCGACCGCTTCATCATGGGCATGGTACCCAGTATTGAGAAGGAAAAACTTTATGCGCAAAAATTGGAGGAATTAACACTAGCCAAGGCCGTGGAGCTAGCGGAGAATACCCGCTGCGCGCGCGCTGGCGCCGCCGCCGCTTCCGCCGGCCAGTCTGCAACGGCTGAATTATTCAAGATCTCTAATAATCGTTATCAGAGTGCTCAAACGGACAAAGTGAAGTGTTCAGCGTGCGGTTATAGTAATCATAAAGTGTCGGAATGTCGGTTCGCTAATTACACGTGTAAAAAATGCAAGGTCAAGGGCCATTTGCGTAAAATGTGTACTAAAATTAATTATGTAGAAACAGGAGCCCGCGACGAAGGCGATGACGACGACGACGGTAAGTTATACCATATTCGATCTGTTCAGGGGGAACCTATGGCAGAAACAGTTTCAATAAATGGGTTGAAAATAAAATTTCAAATTGATAGTGGGTCCGCCGTCACAGTGATTTCACAAAAAACTTATGAAAGTTATTTTACCGACCTTCCTTTGTCGCCTACAATCAAGGTTCTCCGTAGTTATACAGGGGAAAATATAGTATGTTTGGGTGTAGTGTTATTACCAATAACGTTTGGTGAGCATACCCACACGCTAAACGTGTTTGTTGTGCGCGACGGAGGGCCGCCCTTACTCGGCAGAGATTTTATTTCTAAGTTCCGTTTAGAGTTAACGCCAATTTTTTACTGCCAAAGTATTGATCATTTTGAAAAAAACTACCCGCATTTATTTTCTGATAAACTAGGGTGTTTTAATAAATACAACGTAAAATTATTGTTAAAGGAAGGTTCTAACCCATTGTTTTTTAAAGCGCGGCCTATTGCATTTGCCTTACGGGACAAAATTGATAAAGAGATCGATAGATTGGTCGATTTAAAGGTCCTAGTACCCGTGGAGCATTCGGAATACGCATCTCCAATTGTTCCCGTATTGAAGCGCAATGGGACAATTAGATTGTGCGTTGACTACTCGGTTAGCATAAATAAGCAATTAGTCATCGAGCAATATCCATTACCGACGGCTAACGAATTGTTTGCTAAGTTACATTCTGGTCATAAGTTTACGAAACTAGACTTATCCATGGCTTATAACCAATTAATGTTGAGTGAAGAGTCCCAAATATATACTTGCATCAATACTCACCGTGGCCTTTATAAATATACGCGCCTAGTATTCGGGCTTGCAAGCGCGCCGGCTATCTTCCAGCGAGCCATGGAGGGGCTACTGGCGGGGCTCGACGGCGTGCTGTGTCTGCTGGATGACGTGCTGGTCACGGGGCGGGACGAGCAGGAGCACCTAGCCAGGCTCCACAGTGTATTAAACAGGTTACAGGATGCAGGGCTGACCTTGCAAAGGGATAAATGTGATTTTTTTAAAGACGAAGTAAGTTATTTGGGATACGTGATTAACAAAGATGGTCTGAAAAAATCGTCAGAAAAGGTGAAAGCTATTGTTGACGCACCGGTGCCTACTAATGTTAATCAACTTCAATCCTTTTTAGGTTTGGTTAACTACTATAGGAACTTTGTTCCCGGGGCATCCACTATACTTAGTCCATTGTATGAATTGCTTAAAAAGGGGTTCAAGTGGGAATGGACCGTGAGTCATACTAGTGCTTTTAATAATATAAAAAAAATGTTAGCATCTGATCAGGTTCTAACACATTTCAATCCCGATGCAAGGTTGATCCTAACCGTCGACGCTTCCCCGGGGGGCCTGGGGGCCATTTTGTCCCAGGTCGAAGCGGATGGGTGCGAAAGACCCATATCGTTCGCGTCCCGTACCTTAAATGCGGCGGAAAAGAGATATTCGCAGATACAGAAGGAGGCTACGGCTATAATATTTGGGGTACGTAAGTACCATCAATATCTGTACGGCAGGTCAAAACCGTTTCTGCTACGAACCGACCACAAGCCTTTAATTTCGATTTTTGGACATTATCGTGGTATACCCGAAGTATCTGCGAATCGGTTACAGAGGTACGCGATATTTTTAGGAGCCTATAATTACGAAATAGAGTATATCCGTAGTGCTGACAATAGTGCCGATTATTTGTCCCGCGCGTACGCGCCGGAGATGCGGGACGACGCCGCGGCTGCGAGCCGCGCTGCGGGCGCCGGCGCCGGTGCCGGCCTGTGCGACCGCGCGTCGTACGTTTGTTTTGTAGTAGAAGGTAGCTTACCGATAACGATTGGGGAGTTGCGAGACGAAACAAACAAGGATGTAACGCTCAATCAAGTAATGAAGCTTACCTTAACCGGGTGGCCTAAAAAAATTGACAATTTAAGGCTAAAGCCTTTCCATTTATGTAACACGCAGTTATCAGTTGAAAATGGATGCCTTATGAGAGGCCATAAGGTTGTAATTCCCGATAGCTTGCGTAATAAGGTTTTGAAAGAACTACATTCGTCACATTTAGGGATAATAAAGACAAAGGCCGAAGCGCGTTCTCGATTCTGGTTCCCGGGTATAGATGAAGCAATCGAATTGTTAATAGGTACATGTGAGGTATGTAATCAGCTGCGCCCCGCGCCGGCGCGCGCGCCCATTGCGCACTGGGAATATCCAACTCAGCCTTTTTATAGGGTTCATTTAGACTTCCTTGGCCCAATTAATGG
The DNA here is from genome assembly GCA_932294345.1 of Pandemis cinnamomeana. Taxonomy (NCBI): domain Eukaryota; kingdom Metazoa; phylum Arthropoda; class Insecta; order Lepidoptera; family Tortricidae; genus Pandemis; species Pandemis cinnamomeana. Next base: position 6,765,492 of record OW028727.1, on the reverse strand, counting down.
TCGGTCGTATTTGGTAATTGTTGACGCCTTTACTAAATGGGTAGAGGTCTATGACATGTGCAGCACGACCACTTCCAGTGCTGTCATTGAAAGGATGTATGATTTTATGTCTAGATTTGGGTTGCCACATACAGTTGTAAGCGACAATGGAACGGCGTTTTGTTCACATCAGTTTAATCAATTTTGTTTGATGAATGGTATATCACATGTGACGACACCCGCCTATCACCCGGCCAGTAACGGGCAAGCAGAGGTCATGGTCAAGGTCATAAAAAAGGGTATTAAATCTAGTATTCTATCAAGCAATAATGTTAGAGAAAGCAAACTTAAGTTGTTAAAGTTTGTGTTTGATTACCGAAATTCAATTCATTCTGCCACAGGGTTCTCACCTGCTCAGCTAGTTTATGGGCGAAAATTAAGATCGAGATTAGATTTATTAAAACCCGTTATCTCGCCGGCGCCGTCACCGCCCTCGTCAGCTGTCTTAGCTAATGTTGTCAAACAAAAACAGTGTTTGCAGAATGATCGACTTAATAGGAAAAATAAACCAACTTTCAAATCTGGTGACTATGTGTTGTATAAAAAAAATGTAAATCAAGATAAGTACAATTATTGCAAAGGCATTGTCATTAAAAGGATCGGCAAAGTATTGTATACAATAAAAGACATTTCTACTTCATCATTTATTAAGAAACATGTAAATCAACTCATGCCATATAAAGGGACGGTTAACAGTCATAACATATGGGACTATGAAGATATAATAATAAAAGAAAAAACAGAGAACTTACCTGGTACGTCATCAAGTTCATATGATGCGGTCGAAACGCCACCGTCGCCGCCGCCACCGCCGCCGCCGCCGCCGCCGCCGCCGCCGCCGCTGCCACTGCAGATGTCGTCGCCGCCGCTGCCGTCACGGTTGCCTCTATCGCCTTCGAATACAATAAATGATGGGCCAACAGGAAGGCCATCGTCACCTCCACTCGATATACAGCCAGAGTCAGCTACACCCGCCGTTGGCAACTCGCCTTCTTCGCCGCTGCTATGTCAACGGAGAAGTCCGGGGTATTATTACACTGGGGAGAGGAAGGATGAGGCACAACCGAAACTTGCCAGAGCTTCACGGCCAGCTGGGACTTCTGATGATGACAAGTTTCTGGATGCTACAGACAAGCCTGCAGAATGCACAGACGATGATGGCTCGTTGACCCCGCGTTCCAGAAGACCCAAACGTAACCGTCCTAAAGTTAGTTATAAATATAGGTAGTGTTAATTAAGGGGAGGAGATGATACGTATGTGTGCGTGGCTGCGCCCACCACTGTCAATGTTCATGAATAAACACCAGTGCGATAAGAGCAGCTCGCAGTTTCACTCGCTCCCATATTTACTAAACTTCACAACTTTTTTGTATGCCTTTGTTACGGCTGGATTCGCTTTGAAACAAGACCGTCTGTAGATTTCATTTTCAACATATTGTACAGTGGACCAAGAGATAGGTTTATTTACCATTTTCACGGCAGCTCCTATCTACATCAGTTTTTTTTTATACATAAGACGGGGCAAACGAGCAGACGGGTCACCTGATGGAAAGTAATCACCATCGCCCAGGGACACCTGCAAGACTTGGGGTATCACAGGTGCGTTGCCGGCCCTTTCAAGAAGAGGAAGGCTCGTTTTTTAAAGATCCCTAAATTGTACCGCTCAGGGAATGTTGCAGCAAGAAGATTTTTTTAAATTAAACAACTGCTGAATATGACTTTGACTTTCGGTAAGCGTGTGTTGCATGGACGAAGAAATCACTTAAATGATACAAATAATCTTTTTTCATCACCAGCCTAGATACATCCCATTGCTGGGCACAGGCCTGTCAGAATGAGAGAGCTTGGGCTATAGTTCCCACGCGGGCCCAGTGCGGATTGGGAACTTCACACACACCATTGATTTGTTTCGCAGATGTGTGCAGGTTTAGGTAGCTCATGGTAAATTTCAAATGTAATTTGGCACATAAATTCCGAAAAACTCAGAGGTGTGCCCGGGATTCGAACCCATGGCCCTCTGCCTGAGAGGCCACAGGTCAAACCAGTAGGCTTATTACCTAACTCGCTCGCAATCGCCATCGTGTTCATTTTGACAGTTCTTGTATGAATGTGACAGTTAGCTAATTCCGATACCAATTGTCAGCCCATACCACGAACTGTCAAAATGAACACGATGGCGATTGCGAGAGAGTTAGGTAATAAGCTTACATGCTACTATCATGGCTTGCTTGAATCTTTTTTGTCAGTGTTCAATTTGAACGGTAGGTTGTCCTAGCCTAGTTTAGGTTTAGTGGGGCAAAAACCTTTAACCTATTTAGGTTCCAATTTAAAAATAAAGCTCAGACCAGTTTTAATTTAGCTATGCCCACACTGAAACTGGCCAGCTATTAAAATAAACGACGTCAGGTGATTTAAAATAGACTTCTCTATAAAGCAGTCCACCCCCAATTATGTCTGTGGTTAAATCGGATCTATCAATGAAAGTTTTGAGCCCGCTTAAAATAAATGGGCTTTATTGAATATATGACCTAAGTTAATCATATCTGTATCTATTATTAAATGTTCTAACGATTTCGGCGTATTATTAGGGTTAGGGGTATTTTGAAAGCCCATCGAGGGAATGGGCGAAAATGTTAGGAATCTTTTGATTCCGCTGTTCACCTATACGCCCACAATCATGCTAAACGTGGCCTTTAGGTCTTGTTATCCTTAGATACGTCTTAGAGCCTTAGCTCTATCTACCCCGTAAGGGATAGAGACGTGATTTATGTATGTGTGTGCATGTATTCGTATTCTGTTCATTTTAAAATAAACAAATTAAAGCTTGTATTTATAAATATGTTTTATCAAATTAATCAAGAATTTTACCCATAAGAAATTAAATTTCTAAACGACACTGAAAATTAGAACAGAGAAAAATCCAAAAAGTTAAGCTATGGCCGGGATTCGAACCCGGATCCTCATAGCACGCATCACGGGATGATGAGGATCTGGGTTCGATTCCCGGCCATAGTTTTACTTTTCGAATTTTTCTGTGTTCTAATTTTCAGTGCTGTTTAGAAATTTTATCTATAATTACGTTTATTTTTACATTTTATACGCTGCATTTGTAGTGTTTTTGATTGTCACACCTATACTATGGCAATAAAGAGTTTTTATTTATTTATTTATCAATATTTTTCCACATTCGTCGGTATTAATGATTAGGTACCGTCTTGACGAAAATATCCACATGGCCAACGCCATTCTTAAAATATCGTCGTCTTTTTTATCTATATCAAGTCCCTAGCTAGACCATCTATATCAAGTCACTAGACCATGAAACATATCCTCCATGTTTTCCTACCCTTGACTTGACAATAAAGCATTAACTTACATTTTCGCGTTACATATTTTCCGCACACCCATAACAGAAATTAATCACCTTTTTACCATAGTAATAGGTTATTTAGGGTGCTAGAGCTTCAAATACCTTAGCCCTGACTTTATGACGTCAAGAGACGCAAATTATGGCCTGAAATAAATCAAAGGTTACGCTAGGTCAAGTGGAAATCGATGGTTCATTCAGAGTTCACGATTAACGTGCAAAAGAGGGGGCTATTCCGAAATTCGAAGTTCATATCAACCCGTCCCTTTCACTCACATGATGATTATTAAAGTGAACGGAACGGTGTGAAACGAACTCCGAATTCTTGTAAAGTCTGTCTGTCTGTTACCTTTTCACGCGCAAACCGCTGGACCGAATAGTTGAAATTTGGTATACAGATAGTTCGAGTCCCGGGGAAGGAGATAGGATAGTTTTTATCCTGGAAAATTGCATAGTTCCCGCGGGATAGCGATAATCACGCGATAAGCCAATTCTGCGTAAACGGAGTCGCGGGCAATCGCTAGTTTAGAAATATAGGAAAGTATGCTTAGTGTAAGTTTTCGGTTACAAAATACGCCTTGCACGCGTTTGCGTTAAAATGTCATCGTAAAGAGCCTTTCTTATTTCTAATTATGAAATTACGGTAGTTGCTTTAGAATTGGCAATACTGATTGGAACTTAACATAGAGCGTTGAGCAAACGCTATCGATGAGTTCCGCGTTAACGTATTCGACGGTGAGAGCGTTCACGAAAACTTATACTCGCAGTCCTTGTTGTGCAAACTTTTCGCTGGAGGCGCTGTTCACGTTTTCATAGTAATTACTATTTTAACGCAAACGCGTTCGAGACGTATTTTGTGGCTGAAAACTTACACTAAGCATACAGAGCCTCTAGTCATCTAGTGTAAGTTGCCACACAAAGATATGTCTCAAACGCGTTCACGTAAACGTCTCGATTTCTATGGAAAATTGGCAACAGTACAGCAGGTTACGTTTCTATCTATAACAATTTTGCGGGTGGTAGGGCCTTGTGCAAGGTCCGTCCGCATCGCTACCACCATCTTACTCGCTAATCCTGCCGCTAAGTAGCAGTGCTTGCACTGCTGTGTTCCGGTGTGGAGAGCAAGACAGCCGGGGAAATTACGGGCACAAGAGGCATTTCATCTTAGTCCTCTAGGTTGGCAACGCATCTGCAATTCCTCCGGGGTTGCGGGTGTCTATGGGCAGTGGTGATCACTTACCATCAGGTGACCCACTTGCTCGTTTGCCTTCCTATTCATATAAAAAAAAACAAAAGAAAGTTTTCGTCAAATTCCAATAAAGGGGCCAAAGCCGCGGGCTTCTGATCTCATACATAGCAGACGCTGATACGAATATCCTTGTAAATATTTTCGTCAATTTGTTGAATAAACAATTGAATTTTGATGCTTGGCCCTCCGCGCCTGTACGTCTAGCACGAAAGCGTACAAAAGTCGCGTCGCGCGCGACTCAGATTGCCCGTCTTTTTCTTACTATTCGTTTTAGAAAGAGATGGGTAATCTATCTCGCGCGCGACGCGACTTTCGTATGCTTTCGTGCTAGGTATACTGGGCGCATCTTGGCGAGAACCAAGCCGAGTTTCAGGTTCGTTAAATCTTTTATACAAACTAGTTCCCCCAAATATTACTTGAGGGATTCAAAGCCCCGCTAGTTTGGACGCGGCTAAGTGAATAACTTCGCCAAACTTTTCCCATTTGTGGTTTTTCGGGGATTTACAGGGAAATCTTGAACATTATTATGGAACTTGGCGCTTTTGCGCTTTAATGTATACTTGTTGGCTTAGGTAACAGTTGACTAATTTAGAGTCCAGTTCAAATGATACGAATAATTGTTTTTATGAGTGACCAACGTGAGCCAAGTCACCCACCCTAAATTATAACAAGTGACAAGTGGCTCAACATAAGTGTTGATTATTGTACAAGCTTTAATTGGACCAACACATAAATAAACAACACCTACACGAGATTATGAATGAAAAGAAAAAACAAATTAAGCTACCTTTGGGAGCGTAGGTTCGGATCCTACCGACTGCGCCAGTGGAATGTCAATGAAACGCCGGCGGAAGCTAACTGAGTTTATTATAAAAGTCTACCCTCTAGTTACAATATATGCATACCCTACATAAATAAATTAAAAAAAATAAAACTAATCTTTAGACAAAAAAAACGGAGAGCCCCCGCGGCATAGTATCACAGATGCTGGCAACATTAATAGAGTAAGATCCAGCCACCAGACGCCACGTATTTTCTGACGAACGAAATGTGGCCGACTGCGTAGTGTTAGTATGTACTAAGAACGCATGCCTACCTGCTTGGTTAGACGGCCAATTTTCAGGTATCAGGTAATCAAGGTACATAAAAAAGTAAGTAAGTAAGTAAGTAAGTAAATGCTTTATTGTACAAAATATAGAGAAGTAGAGAGACAAATCACAAAAAAAAAGACCTTAAATATATGCACAAAGGCGAACTTATCCCTATAAGGGATCTCTACCAGTTAACCTTTGAGTAAATGAGAGGAGCATTAAGCGAGAGACCGACAAAGAGTGAGTTTAAAATATCCATATAGTGAAAGCCACAATAGAGCGTACATCTCAAAATACAACAAACAATTCATAAATAAACTACTAACTATCATTAAACTCGTGCATACATACACACTAATATATACCTACAATATGAGTACACACATACAATATTTAAGGAGAAGGTGTGAGCCACATCTTCTTCAAGCCCTCCTTGAATGACGCCACAGAGGTAGAAAAAATTACGTGAACAGCAATTACGTAAACATAGAATGTACCAGTTGCTTGTCTACCCGCGCAGATGGTAAAAGCCCATCGAGGGAATGGGCGAAAATCATAGGAATCATATAGGCGATGCGGCTAGCAACCCATCACTATTTTGATTCCACTTTCCACCTTTACGCCCTCAGTGTCTTGCTAAACGTGGCCTGTAGGTGTTGTTACCTTAGGCTCTGTCTACCCCGTAAGGGATGGAGACGTGATAGATGTATATATGTATGTAAACAGCAAGCTAGCAGGTAGGCACGCGTTCTTAGTACATACTAACACTACGCAATCGACCACATTTCGTTCGTCAGAAAATACGTGACGTCTGGTGGCCCTGGGATCTTGGACTATAAGCTTTGTTTAGTTTGGGACTAGGTCAATTAGTGCAAATTATACTTAAAAAGGTGAAATTTAGCGCTGATGTTCTATTGCGAGAATAAAGAGCCAGGCAAATTTTTCAGAAATCTTAGCGGGAGGGAATTTTCAACATGAAACTACCGTGAGACTTAATCATCGCACACATAACCGGATAACTCACGTATAAAAAGTCACGTGTAAGAGTTCGTTTCGCTGCCGCCGGGGCGAGCGCTCTAGGAAGAAGGACTACGAAATAGTCCGAAACATGTCGAGCGTCACTCGACTTTTTATACGCGAGTTATCCGGGAGGGAATTCTTCGGAATCGAAACCACAGGCGCACGCACGTGAAGAAATCTTCGCAAATCACCTCCATAACACGCAGCCATTCCGTTTTACAGTGCTGTAAAGCTCTACCAAGGTGCCCGAGAACGTGGAGGTAGTCTAACGTTCTGTGTGACCTCCGAAACCGCGTAACGTAGGTACCTCTCTCTTAATGCAGCCACAATAAAGTTCACTCCTAATTGAGAATTTTAATTAAAAGTCTCATAGTAAGTCGGGGAGGCTCGCTTTTACTTTAGTCAGTTCTACAGTTCTACTAATTAGTAGAGATGTCACGAATATTCGGCTACTATTCGGTATTCGGCCTATTCGGCCCATTTTTTGGTATTCGGTATTCGGCCGAATAATACGTACTATTCGGCCGAATACCGAATACCGAATTATGAAAAAAAGACACGTCATATTACTCAAGATTATATGTGTGCATTACCAAATTACAATACTTTAGTAAGTAAAATTGATCAGTGTTAAGTTGTGATGGATAAAAACAAGTTTTTTTTTGTTGGTAGCAAACGATTATGCTTTTCGTCGCATACACGCTACTCCCAGGAGAAGAAAAATAAACTTTAGCGAATTTCGAGAGAATTGGGTGTTGTTTTTCGTTTGCTGACCACCACTTGTAAGGATCAGCCTATAGACAAGCACGTATTTTGTTCGGCGGCCGAATATTCGGCGCTTCGGCCGACAGCGTTGCCGAATATTCGGTATTCGGTATTCGGCCAAATCACTATTCGTGGCAACTCTACTAATTAGGTAGGGTTATCCTGGGATATTAAGGAGCTGTTTCACTACTCCCTGTTAAATTCTAGTTATCTCCAGGAGAGTTCTCTGTTCGTAGGCAGTTTTCGCTTCAAAGCGGAAAAACGCTGGCGGCTAGCGTAGCGCGTAGCAATGCATGGCAGCGAATGTGTGTTAGTTATCTATGATGACGTCTCTGTCTGTTTCGTAGTAATGGATAGAGACGGAATCATAGATAACTGACACTTAAGATAGCTGGAACTTAACAGACAGTGGTGAAACAGACCCTAAGACATACTCAATGAACTGTAACCGTAACTATTGCACGTTAGTACTTAATCAATTTCTGTATAACACCGGCTAACGCGTGTCTATAGACCGACCGCATAAATGAGTCCTCGCCCGCGCGGTGCAGGGGCGCGGGGTAGGACGACAAAGGGGGCCGAGAGAAGTGCGGTCGTCCTACCCCGCACCCCTGTGCCGCGCGGGTGATGGCTTATTTAAGCGGTCGGTTTATAGTTGTTGGTAATCTGTGAATTAACCCGCTCCTGAAATATCCCGGAACTTACGAGACACTGTGAAGCACGGCAAAAGTATAAAGCAAAGAACTAAACTAGATATCCTTTTAAAAGGTCCCCGTGGCGACTTTATTATGTTGACCCGACCTTTATCCTGCATCGCTTATCCAAACTAAACCCTTTTTATAAAACGCGTCTCGGGAGAAATTTCATATTTTTATTAGAATTCGGAACGAGGGTAGTTTTGTGACAGCAGGGGGGTTTCCTTGACGTCTTAATGCGATTCAGTTTAGTTTCGCTCGCTGTCAGATCCATACTAAAAATGACAGCTAAAACCTGAACTGAATCGTAATTGAATCGTATTAAGACGCTGCTGCTTTGTATGTCTCGGATACTTATATCCGTATCCGCAGAAATCCGAGGGAAAACAAAACCCTCGATTTTCGTATCCGTTACTTTCTAGTGTCGACTAGTACCCCGCTTAATGGTAATAATACCTACAATTATACATTTTTGTACTAATACGTTTATTAGATGCTATTTTTATAGAAGCTTTTTTGCTGACAGTACCTACTTTTTTGTTAACATTCCATTCCACCTTATGTAAATCAAATATCATCAAGTTAATCGGCCTAATCGTTTAAGAGTTCTCTCCTGCAGAGACGGTCTTGACCGGGCCACTAGAATTTCACTACCTACCGGATTGTTGTACTTGTATTGTTATCCGACTTACACAAGCACACAATACAATACAATACACAAATCACGTCTTTATCCCTTACGGGGTAGACAGAGCCTAAGGTGACAAGACCTACCGGCCACGTTTAGCAAGATTGATACACAAGTAGGTACGCAAAATTTCTGCTTAATCGGTTGAAGATATCTGCTTCAAAATTTAAGTAGTGTAACATTCCGCCCGGACAAACATACATATTTTCCCTTACGCCTAAAGGAACGCGTATTCAGAAAACGAAAATGAAATGAAAATGAAAATTTTATTTTGCAAATTGGCCGCTAAGGGCTTTTTTACATGTCTTTTTGAAACTACCAGCGCATTCGGAAAGACCATCATTGCCAAGAATGCGCCGCAAACGCCGGCAGAAAGTCATTTTTTCAAATATATTACAGTAAGATACGTGTAACCACAAATAAAGCTCGCTCGCCATCGTGAATTCCAAGAGCTGTGTTTTAAAAATAAGTTTTTTAGGTTAGATTATTTATCGATAGCTTTCCCATCCCTAACCCCGTTTCCACAGGCACCACGTTAACGAGGTTTGAAGGCTTGATCCAATTAACAGTCTCGGTCCATCTCGTTAGTCGCAGCCAATCAAAAGTGAAATGACTTTTTGCATCCATTAAGTTCTCAAATATGATTTTGTCCGGCGCACCAGTGACCAGTGACCTAGGACGGATTAATCAAGAAATAAATCCTATCCCCTTATTCATAAACGCTCTATAGGCTTCTGCTAACGTACAATCGTTTGTCCTTATCTGTGAAAGGTAAATGTCAACGTGACAGATAAGGACACACGATTAGCAGAAGCCTACAGAGCGTTTATGAATAAGGGGGTATCTGTTTACTGTCGTGAGCTTAATTTTACTGAACACTCAAATGTGTCAATTAAAAATGTTATCTACTGGTACAACAGATATCATAAGTTCACTGTAATATGTTCAACAACCGTACGAAATGACCGACATTACAGCAGTGTTATTATGGCGTTATAATGACACGGGAATCGATATCATAATAGATTTGAAGTTTTTTCTGCTTCTGAACCCATCTTAGAGCATTTTGCAATAAAATTACGCGAGTATATGGATAAAAATTTGATATATGTATTAGTAATTAGGCCTTACAGCACTCGTGTGTATTTTATACATACATAAATCACGTCTTTATACCTTACGGGGTAGACGGAGCCTAGGGTAACAAGACCCAAAGGCCACGCATAACATGATTGTGGGTGTACAGGTGGAAAAGGGAATTAAAATAGAGATGGGTTGCTAGCCGTATGGCCTATAACATGATTCCTAAGGTTTTCGCCCGTTCCCTCGATGGGCTTTTACCATCTGCGCATTCTATGTACATGCTGTTTTCTGTGACACTATTAGCTAGATCAACTTTTATAATAGTGCAAGCTATAGTTTGGTTTAGCTCAGGTTAGGTTTATTTTATAATAATTTCTGAGAAAATCGCGTTATACTTTGAACCAGTATGTATGTTAACCCATTTGTATTTCAAATTTTAGTACTTTTCCATTTTTTCCTGTGCATTAAGTTCTTTGAAGAGAACTGTTATTACAATAGAATGGTAACAACTAGTTGAATATACGCGGTGATAATTTTCCATTCGTGAACTAGGTTTAGTGATGTGCGCGTACGATAAAACTATCGATATAATTTAATACCACCAATTATTCAAAAGGAGCGCGGAGCATAAAAATTGCCAGCGTCGTCCTTACGTCGTTGCTTTTCGTTTATTAATGCTTGGGCTCAATAAAAACACTGCCTCAATCCTCATCATCATTTACAAACAACCTTGAAAAATTATATAATAATATAATAATAATATAATATTCAGTAGTTTTTCTTGCCAGTAATATAAATAAGCACCATCGAAATCCGCAACATAGCGACGGCCAAATAAATACGAACTCGTCAGGCATTTCTTTTTCTCATGGTGCCTCTCTATTACTGGAGGTTGGCCGTTAACTTAGCGAATCCCGTCCTGTATCAGGCCTTTCCGATGGTCCAGACATCGACGTTTCCAAAACATCGACAGTTCTCCCCCCACTACACAAATCAACTAAATTGTGCAGTCGCCCTGTACATCTTGAGCACAATGAGCAAATGTTCACAGTTTGGCCCAAGCCTTCAAACAATACGCTATATGTCCCCAGTGTGTCTCGTATATCTTAATGAAGATACGTCCCAAGCGGCCACAGTTCTGATTCTAGGCTAAAGTCTTCCATCTTCATAACTTCGCGAAGGCTTACAGTGTTGAGAAGATTAAGTTAGTGCCGCAACATAAGGATGCTAAATTGGTTTGCTAACAGTGTAACATTAGTGTTCTTTAAACATTTGACAGCTAAGACTGAAGTGTCCTTTGAGTAAATCTTGTGCCAGTATTTTTACGCACAGTATTTTTGACAGAGTGAATCGTAAGCATATCTGCGACACTATGATATAAAACAAACCAGGGTTAATTATATTTATACCATTTGTAACTCAAAAACGTCTGCAATGATCGTTATAAATTTGTTGCATTTTGTCTCCACTCCAAATATAAAACTTGACAAAGAAACAACAAATATTTCGGCGACCCCATTTCTGATGACATGACAAAAACTGATTCTAAGGCGACGCAAAGTTTTCCGGGTCAGCTAGTAATTGATAAAATCCACAAGGATAATGCGACAATGTATGCCTTTGGTTTATTCTGAATGTGGATATGTCCTTCGCCAAACAACCCAGCCATTATATAACACTATGTAGGCCAACTGAAAATAAAGGATATTCTTTCTTTTGGTCATGATTAAACACCAGATGTGAAGGGACAGTTAAAACTAGTGTTGACTGTAAGACTGTCTAGCAATTTTCAGTTTAATCAAAGGATGTGCCGATTGTATGATGTTTTTTTCTTATAGTTCTCATCCAACTATCCTATTCTTTTAAGGATCGTTGTTCAAAGTGGCCAGTATCTCGGTGAGATGCTTGATTCTTTGATAAATTTATAGCCACTTATCAGCGAGCTGTAACGTTACAATAACTAAAAACTGGGTGGAGCTGACGCGGAGTTTTTGGTTACCTACCGAAACGTGAAACAGTAACGATTTCAGCTAGGAAATGAGTAGCTTAGCATATCCTATTTAGAGATACTTGAAACACCTCATCATCATCATCATAATCTCAGCCATTACAAGTCCACTGCTGGACATAGGCCTCTCCTTTAGATCTCCAATAAGACCGGTTGGAAGCGGCTTGCATCCAGCGCGATCCTCGGATCTTAATGAGGTCATCGGTCCACCTTGTGGGTGGACGGCCCACGCTGCGCTTGCCGGTGCGTGGTCTCCACTCGAGGACCTTTCGACCCCATCGGTCATCCGTCCTCCGTGCTATGTGCCCGGCCCATTGCCATTTCAACTTGCTAATCGGCTGGGCTATGTCGGTAACCTTGGTTCTTCTACGGATCTCCTCATTTCTGATTCGATCTCGGAGAGAGACTCCCAGCATAGCCCTCTCCATAGCTTGAAAAACCTGGCAGTGGCTTATTTTCTTTTTGGTAACAGACACTGAGAAATCACCTCAATTTTGTCACATTGTTAGCGGGCCTGAGCTTTAGTAACAGGACTGTGGTCCCCTTTGACTTAAGTGCCATGTGCTAGTGTTAATGTGGTTTGTGGGTGCAGTGCTGGTGGTATGTTCGGTGCAGTGCCTCCAGCTGGACAGCCAGGCCTCCACACGAAGGCCGAGGGTCACCAAGTACAGCAAAACTACTGTCGCTCCCGGTGGCACGACGGTAAGTGGGTTTTATTCCAGGCCTCCCAAAAATAAGTACAAGGGTTACCATGACGTCTTAATGCGATTCAATACCGACTCAATACAATACAATACAGAAACAAAGAACAACGTACGACTCAGTTCAGGTTTTAGCTGTCATTTTTAGTATGGATCTGACAGCGAGCGAATCGAAGCTGAATCGGAATTGAATCGCATTAAGACGTCATGGTAAGATCCCGATGAAATAAATTGAATTGTTTACCACAACCGTTTCACTGCAAATGTTAATGACTTACCATCTGACAAAGAAATTAATGCGAAATTGAATGGAAAACGTTCTAGTTTCTTCGACCGTAACAGCTATAATTTAATGGACTGATTTTCATGGAGATATTGTAGGCATATTTTCTTCAGATAGGCTCATTCGTATTTCGTAACTGTCTTGTATTGTATGAGTGACCTTTTGTTAACGCATCCACGGGTGAAACTTCAAATAATATCACCAGTCACCACATTGCTTTAAAGCGAAAAAACAAAAGAGAGAATTATTCATTCATTCATTCATGTCCATCTTGTCGTATCTGTCAACGACGAGCCTCGCTAGCTCCGGAGGTGTGAGCAAAAATGGATGGCGAAACCAAATTCGAGAGAATTAAACCTAATCACATCACTTAAAGCCGTATTTTCACAACGTCCAGTACCAGGCATTTGCTTGCACGGAAATTTTATCCAAAATACCTTATTAATAAGTACCTTCCCCCTTCCAGGAGGTAGCGACAGAGAGGACCCTAGTTACGGCAACATACCGCCTGCAAGGAGGAGGCGGCGAGACCTGCATCCTGCTCACAGTCGACGCACTTATAGACATATCATACGTCACCAAGCTCAACGAGCGAGCGGTAAGAATACGCATACCAATATTCGGATACGAGTACTAATATTCGGATACTAGTACATATATTTGGATACGAGTACTTATATTCGGATACGAGTACTAATATTCGGATACAAGTACTAATATTTGGATACCAGCATACTAATATTCGGATACGAGTACTAATATTAGGATACGGGTACTAATATTCGGATACGAGTATTAATATTCGGATACGAGTACTTATATTCGGTTACAATTACGAGCTAATGTGAATAGGAACACTAACAATACGAATAGTAATAATAATATCAACAACTACAGGATAGTCTTTCTAGTGGTAAGAGAACTTGACTAGACTACGAAGTTTGAGGTTCATAACCTAGTAAGTACCCACAATTCAAACTAGTCTAATTTGGGTCTAGATCTAGGTCACAACATAATCAATCAACAAAGTCCACCACAACTCAAACTCCTTCATTTTTTTCTTCACGTACGAGTAGGTATCCTTTCCATCTATGGACATCAAATTCCAAAATATTAACCCAGGGAACGGTTAATGACGTCATCTGGAAAATTTGAATTTGATATTGCGGTTACTTAATCTTCCTCAGTAACTGAGTAGCAACTTCGAATAAACGTTCTGTCCGACTCCCCGACCGTCATTCTGAGTGACTCGCGCTCCTCCCTGCAAGCCGTCACCGACCCCAGCAACCTGAACCCCCTGGCTGCCGAAATAAGGGGCAACATCTCCTCGGCTGCCGTACGGGGCAAACCCATCTCCCTGCACTGGGTGAAGGCGCACGTGGGCATCGTGGGGAACGAGAGGGCGGACGAGCTTGCTAAGGGCGCTGCCCTCAATTGCAAGCGAGCTCCCGCCTACGACAAGTTCCCCATTTCCCACGCAAAGCGCGCCATAAGATCCCACAGTGTCAGGGAGTGGCAGCTCCGGTATGAACAGGCGCAGACCGGGTCGGGAGTTAAGTTGTTTTTTCGGGACGTAGCCAGGGCACACAAGATTTTGGCCGAGTATAGGGGCTCTGGGAACCTTCTGGCGCAGCTCCTCACGGGCCATGGGGGGTTCCGGCAGTACCTCCACAGGTTCGGGCTGGCCGACTCCCCGTTCTGCGTATGCGATGACGTGTCGGTCGAGTCTGTCGCCCACATACTCTGTGAATGCCCCAGGTATGCGGGAGACAGACTAGACTGTGAACACAGAATGGGAGCAGTCATCGGGGAGTCTGGCCTGGCCGTCCTGATGGAGGATAAGTCGCTGAGGAAGCACTTCGTCCCCTATGCCCTGAGCGTTGCCCGGAGGGCGGCCCGAGCCAACGGCTCCACAGTGTAATCGCGACCGTCACTTGCCCCTCACCTTCACGGATCATGCTGCATCATTTTTATTGTTTTATTGTTTTTATTGTTTTATTTTGCCTCTATTTTAATCCGTTTTATTTTACCCTTACACTTTACACATTGACATTTCACTTACATTTTATCTCCATTTAATAAGCCCTTTTGCACTAGATTAGGTATCATTGACTTTCGATTTTGATTTTATTTATTACTGACTTTATTTACCCTGACATACCCCATTGTTTTAGCTCTTTTGCATTAGTTTTAATTTATTTTGCTCTTTTGCACTAGGTTTAGGATCCCCCGACATTCTATTTGATTTATTTATATTTTTATTTTATTTTATATGCCCTCTTGCACTAGTCTTAGGTTCCTTTACATTTTACAACTGACATAAACTATTATACTTGTACCCCATTTTCATCCGTAATGCATGCCCTTAGTTCATTCGCCTGGCACACCTACTTAAAACCCCGGCTCAGTGGGTACAGACGCTGAGCGCTGGGTTTCCCCGTAAACAGACACCACAGCGATTCACAGGTAATGGAGCCCTGAACCGTTGGCCACGTCTATGGCTGATGTAGAAGTAGAACTAGGTTAAGTTAGGTAAGCAATGTAACATTAAAGGTGTACCGGCACAATATTCCCTCCCCAAATCCCTTCCTAATTAAAATTGTAACAGCGGAAGGGCAAAAAGAAGGGCAACCTAAAGAAAAGAGAAAGGCTGCCCCACCAAAAAGAGGACACCAAACGTCCCTCGGGATCGAAAAGAGCATCAAAAGATCCACCCTTCCGCTGCGAGGGAAAGCATAGGAAAGACTAAAGAAGAAGATAGAAGTAGTTAGAATAAACATAGACAAAATAATAGAATGGAATAATAGAGTTAGATAGAATAATAGAATCAGAGTCTATTGTGCCGGTAACCACCCCCCTCCCCATCCCCTAGAATAAGTTCATCCCTTCCCCTCCCTTCCCTAACCACTTAAAGTTTTAGAACTAATATATTAATTGATTAAGTATTCTAATTTGCAGAAAACACGGGACTAGATACCTGTGGTATTGAGATGGAGTGCTGAAAGGTACCTCGTACCTTCCAGCACTTGTAAGAAAAAAAAAAAAAAAAAAAAAAAAAAAAAAACTTCGAATAAACGTACGAAACGAGTATTTACCCCAATCTGTTTGTGCATCTCATTGTTATTGATCTGTTTGCGTCACTTATTTAGTTTGTGATCTTTATGATAACAATGGGCATGTTTTCGCTGGCTTCCAAAGTAAAGTAGGAAACTGTAAAACGTTTCAATAAGGAGTTAGAATATTAGGTACTGAAGATGTCAATGTTTTTCCACATTTGGAACGGTCTCAGGCTACATGGTGTCGGGTTAAGGGTTTTTGGACCCGTTAAGACTAGTTACTAACTTCAGAACAACATTACTTCTCTAACTTCCGTCCTAGACATAAGGTGAAGATCTGGACAAATGTTTTTGAAAAGATTTTCTCTGCAAAAAGTAACGATGTGAAGCCAATGAACAGTGACTAACTAGTGATAACTAAAAATTCAAATTTGGTCTAGTAGCAGAGGAAAAAGATAGAATGTACCAGTTGCTTCTCTTCCCGCGCAGATGGTGAAAGCCTATCGAGGGAATGGATGAAAACAGGAATCATGTTACAGGCGATGCGGCTAGCGACCCATCACTATTTTGATTTCCCTTTCCACCTATACGCCCGCAATCATGCTAAACGTGGCCTTTAGGTCTTGTTACCTTAGGCTCATCCAGTAAGGGAAAAGACGTGATTTATGTATGTATGTATGTATGTAAAAATTAAAAGAAAAATGTGTGTATGAAAAGAAAGTACTGCCATAGAGATTTTCGAGACTAGTGTTTTTTTCTGGGGTTCCAAAATACCGGTTTTCCTTGCAATTAAATAGGAAAACTTAATTAGATTACTACAAATTAGCACACAAACCTCTCAAAAATACGACGTTTAATGTTAAAGCAGTCTGTTCCACGCTTTTTTACTTGCGATCTAACATATCAAGAGTGTGGAAGGTGTGTAAATATTTGTAGTTGCTGCCCTTTGAAATACGCCAAAAACCTACAGCGATGGAAAATACGACATATTTGCTTACGTACTTGAATGAACCGTAAATGGCCTCCCACACACAACTTTGTCCACATATTTACCTGGGACATTATTACCCGTATAAAATCACAATATCTATCAAAGTGCTTGATGCCTTGAATTCCTTCAAGTGCGCGCTGGTGTGTCATGAGTTTAACTCTATGATATCTTTGGTAGGCCTTCTGTAGGCTTATTACCTAACTCGCTCGCAATCGCCATCGTTTTCATTTTGACAGTTCTTGTATGAATGTGACAGCTAGCTGATTCCGATACCAATTGTCAGCCCATACATGAACTGTCAAAATGAACACGGTGGCGATTGCGAGCGAGTTAGGTCATAAGCCTGCCTCCTGTCATGATATGACGTGGGTGGTGGCAAGCTTCATAATACGTCGCCATTCTTCCAGCACTGTAGCTCTTCTCGTAAGCTCGTGGAGTGGACCTTTCAGTGTAGTCTTAACCTGATCAGTCCAAAGCTTTGGTGATACTTTACCCTGCAGTCGTTCCACAGATAGCGTACCTTTTACTTCCTGGGGGCTTATCATGACGTCTTAATGCTATTCTGTTCCGATTCAGTTTAGGTTCGCTCGCCGTCAGATCCATACTAAAAATGGCAGCTAATGAACTGAGTCGGAATAGACTCGCATTACGACGTCAAGGGAAGGCTCCAGCTCTGCGATTGCCAGGTATTTTTCTGTTGACTGGACAATGTTAAAACTTACGTCTTTTATTCTTCCAGGACGCAAATACGTTCGTGCCAAATAACGCGAAGGTGGAGGGTGAATGCAAAGAGGGGGACTCCGAGCGCCTCGTCATATCCTTCAAGGAGTTCACGCTAGAATTCTCTTTCGCTAAGGTAAGGGCATACCTACTCCGAAATTTGAAATTTGACGTTTGTGTTGTGCCGTTTCACTCGTACTAGGTCATTACAATAAATAAATAATGAATAAATATCTTGGGACAAATTACACCAATTGACCCAGCCCCAAAGTAAGCAAAGCTTGTACTATGGGTACCAGGCAACGGATAAACGTACTTATATAATGTAGATAAATACATACAACAACCATGACTCGGGCACAAACATTCGTGTTTCACCATACAACTGTCTGCCCCTACCGGGACTTGAACCCAGGCCCTCTAGTTTCATAGTCAGGGTCACTAACCACTAGGCTATCCGGTCGTCAGTGAGGGTGAGAGGGACAGATTAGAGCTTTGAATTTCGAATTTCGCTGTAGCCCCCAAAGACTCTTCAGAATAATGGTTAGTGTGGTAATCGACTAGTTCCATGTAGAAGCTAAAAGAAAAACAATCGAGAAATATTGTGTTAGTATGGTGTAAGTCGAAAAAGGGTGATGTGCTGCCAGGATAGCTCTTATTACCACTCTAATTTGTTATTTCCTCTGCTTAAACTTTCAACATGAAACTACCGTGAGACTCAATCATAATTACACATAAACGGATAACTCACGTATAAAAGTCGAGTGATGCTCGACATGTTTCGGACTATTTCGAAGTCCTTTTTCCAAGAGCGCTCGCCCCGGCGGCAGCGACACGAACACTGCGCGCCAGCGCTCTGCTCGCGCGGCTGTTCGACGCAACTGACAGCGGCGCACAACTACCCTCGTTTTCATCGTCATTTTTATTATTGTCAAATGTCGGGCAGCACACAACACTGATCACGTCACTCCGTAAAGGTTCGCTCACACTCACCGTTTGGTCAATATTTAAAACAGTTTTCCAATTCGGGGGCACCGACCATCCACTATCCCGATGTACCACACCTTTACCCTTTAACCTTTACGGAGTGACGTGATCAGTGTTGTGTGCTGCCCGACATTTGACAATAATAAAAATGACGATGAAAACGAGGGTAGTTGTGCGCCGCTGTCAGTTGCGTCGAACAGCCGCGCGAGCAGAGCGCTGGTGCGCAGTGTTCGTGTCGCTGCCGCCGGGGCGAGCGCTCTTGGAAAAAGGACTTCGAAATAGTCCGAAACATGTCGAGCATCACTCGACTTTTATACGTGAGTTATCCGTTTATGTGTAATTCTGCTTAAACTGATGATAAACACAATTCTTCCAGACCCCAGGCGGCGAGCGCTGGTACTCTGGGAACATCAGACTGACCTACAACTCCAGCGCCCGTATCCTGGAGCACGCAGCCAAGCAGGGCAGACGCGTCGTCCTCACAACCAACTCGCGGTCGCTGCTGTTCCCCACCCCGGTCGGGAAGTCCTTCTTCTGCCCCGAAGAAACCATTGTCGAGTTGGTTGAAGATGAGGCCAGGTGAGATTGTGGAGAGCCTTGCCGGAGGCCAATGTCTAGCAGTGGAGGTCTTTCGTCTGACATGATGATGAGGATTGTAGGATTTGCGGGTGGTAGGACCTCGTGCAAGGTCCGTCCGGATCGCTACCACTGCCTTACTTGCTAATCCTGCCGCCAAGCAGCAGTGCTTGTACTGCTGTGTTCCGGCGTGGAGAGTAAGACAGCCGGTGAACTGGCACAAGAGGTATTCTATCCTAGCCCTCTAGGCTGGCAACGTATCTGCAATCCTCTAGTGTTGCGGGTGTCCATGGGTCGTGGTGTTTGCTTACCTTCAGGTGATCCACTAGCTCGTTTGCCTTCCTTGTCGAATGAAAAAGCCTTGACTAGACAAGTTAGGACTGTCTGGAAAGATTAGTCTGGGACCAAAGAAAAAACATAGAATACATAAAACATATATAGTCACGCCTCTTTCCCATGGGCAGACACTACTTTGTTCCACTTGCTACGATTCTGACATAGCTCTTTCGTTTCATCCACGTTCATCAATCTCTTCATACATGCTCGCCAATTTCGGGTACTTCTGACCTGCTCTTTTCAAAACGTCTCCTATTTGTCTCGGAACGTCCGTCTTGGCCTTCCCCTCCCAACGCAACCATTCACACACCCCATATAGATTTGTTTATAGTTGTTCCAATCATTTATTTTCTCGATGACAGATGTAGTTTGATAGTTATAGTGTTGTGACCTAATAAGTGATCAGTAGATACGATATCGATCCAATTTTATATATATATACGAGTAGTTGAGAAGTATTCAGCTATGGAGCCAATAAAACAACCGACTTGAATGCTAATTTATTACTAAGCGTGCAAAATGGCCGAATGACAGTATGTTTGTAATGAATAAACTAAAAACTACTGGACAAACAAAAAATATTTCACCATTAAAATGCTACATTATTCCTGAGTAACATAGGCTATATTTTATCCCGGTAAAAAATTACAACGTGTACAAAGTCGCAGGAACACATCTAGTTCAATATATACAATATCGATATTTCAATCATAACATCACTATTTGCATTTCCATAGAATGTAACTTTATTAAAACGTTTATTGTTTATCGTACTTTAAAAAGATATTAATGCATATATGGACTCAATTTGTCTTAGATGCATATTATATGGGATCAAGGAACAAAATTAGGCAGTCGTCATATTTTTTATACCTCGCATTTAAAAGTTAATTTTTGCGTAAAAAGCGCAGTTACATTCTACGGGAGCTGTCATCGAGAAAATAAATGATTGGAAATACTATAGTTAGTCTACTTCCATCCACCCTACGTGACCAAACCAACTACAAATATTTACTTCTACTTAATTACACTAACCTGCTTATTCTTCTTTTTCCAGTCCAAACGTCGGTCACCGTGCGAAGCTCTATCTCCGTCAAATGCGTCTTCAGGCCTTCATGTTCAAGCGCGATGGTGAGTTCGGGCCTCCCTGGCACTGCTCAGACTCTGCCCGGGCCCGCTCGGAGACGGCACCAGTGGCAGTCGGCGCAGCCCTAGCGATAGCCACAGCCGGCACATTGGTCTGTTACGCCGTATGGCGCTACTTGAAGGTCAAGAAGGTCCAATACGACACGATGGAGTGAAGGGGTTAGTTGCGTTCTGGATAGGCTTTTGTTTTGAGATTTGTTTGTTATGTTGGTAGTGTGGTTTGGCGCTTTCGTTTGTTCTGTTTCGTTTTTAAGCTTTCGTTTGGGGAGTAGCTATGCGAAAGAGTTGTGGATGTAACTCTGGAGTTAGGTCGGATATGGGCATGTTTTGTTGGATACGAATCACTGAAAGTAGAACAATGTTTTGTGTAACAAAACAATATTGTGTTGTGCCCTTCAAATCACGAGCGAACTTGCCTTGAGGGTATTAAAACTTCATAGATTGGTTCGGTAGGTTATCATGGGGTTTGATTTAATTATTTCGGTTTTTATTAAGGGGTATTGAAGTTCAGAACGCATCTTATAGGATAAGCTAGTGAGATCTCAAAAAAAAATGCCAATGTCAATAACTTTCTGAGGGGTAGACCAGACTGTTGTTAAATGTCAAATTTGACGTTTCAAGTGAGATAGTATATGGTTTGCATGGCTAATGGCTACCAACCTCTAGGACGTTTTCATCGTTGCCGTAGTCATTACGCGTTTAAAGTTGGTAGGCCTGTTTTAAAATTAGCGTTTAAATTGTCCATCTCATGTCATATTTTATTTGCTAAGCTGCAACGACTACTAGTGATGTGACATGGAATATCGATGGTTTGAAAATATATTTATTTTAAAATGACACCAAGATTATTTTTAGTAACAAAGTTGGAGTCGATGTTAAAGTGTGTAATGAAAAATGGTGTCGTTTATTTAAAAATGCCCATTTAAACTATGGGCAGCGAAGGCCTGCGAGCAAATTAGTAATAGTTGTTTAAAAATGTTGTTGACGGTTGATTATTAATGTAAAAATGTATTTAATCCCCATATAACCCAAACGCCCCATAGGTTAGAACGTTTGACCCTCTAATTTGAGAAGAAATCTAAGAAAATTGGCTTACACTATTGAAAAAAAACCGTTTCGTTTGGAGTCAATTTAATTGAGGACTATAATTAGTTAGTGTGCATTCATAATCATATTAAAATAGGTACATATCACATGATAATAATTATATAATTTTAGCATTCATTGTAATTATATGGAAGATATATTATGATATATTATTTGAGATTGTTTGCGATAGCGGACACTATATATCGAGATATTACGTGTACAAGCAATAAATACCTTTTTATTGATGCCCGTCGTAAGACACATGGCTGTATTCGATGTTGTATTGTGCGCAGAACTTGGGCTCTCTAGTGTCGCATTGTATTGTATTGTAGAATTAAGATTGTTACTTTAATAATTGTCTCGACTTCTTCTGTCATTGTTCTTCCCTTTTGAATGATTCCATGAATAATGTTGTTTTCTTCCGGCGGTGTCAATGTCAAATCCACGTAAACACTGTTTGACAGTTGTTGCCCTGTGACTTGTTATTAAAACCATGATACAGTTAATTTTAATTAAGTCATAAACCATCAGTTCCACTTCTTTAAATCGTTCAGTAACTGACTGCCACAGCAAAGTTCTTGTTTCAATTATTATTCGTAAGGTTTGATAGTACAGCATATTAAAATAGATAGTTCTACAATTGACAGAATTGTAAATCCACTTTTTCATGTTTTATGTTAAGTATTTCGACTGAATGGGGAAGATCTGGCTTCAATTGCCAGGCCCAGTTTAATTTTTCGGTTGTTTTCTGCATCTCGTCTCAGTAAAACTTATGACATGTGACACCATTCTTCCTGATACCTCCACTTTCCTCTTAAGTGTTTTCACTGCCTAATTTAAGATTTACAGGCGCTAAATACCTAAGGTTAGTACATTACTATCTGTTTTATATATAGCACTGATATATGTAATAAGCAAAAGAGAAATAGCTATTAACGGAGACACTAGTGACCAAGCTCTGCTAGTTAAGATGCGCTGTGTGTTAAAGCTTAAAGTCGCGAGGCTCTTTGTTTGTCGTAACCTAATACTCATCAATTACTATTGAACATATCGTTTATCTCTAAGTTAATGTAACATGCGTTTTGTGATCACTGTTGTGTAAGTTGGTATCTCGTTTGGGCGCAGATAGCTGCGCGTAGCTTAAGTTAGTGATATAGTCTCTCTGTCTCGCTTGCTGTACATAGGGGTTGCTTTCGTTTCGCCGAGTGACAGAATTCAACTTTTATATTATATGTACTTGGATTTTTCGATATTTATACATACAGGCATACGCTTTTTTCGTCTAATGTAAATATTTCTCGACTCGTAAGCCACTTTTCGAATTTTAAATCGGAGCGCACTATTATTTGGTCAAATCTGTCGTTTTAATAATATATTGTATCATTTTAAGAACATTTTAAGAACTCTGAATATTTCTGAAACGTTTTCTAGTAGAAATATATAATTCTATTTTCCTAATGTTTTGTATGGGACTCCTGTAGTTTGTTTCCTCAATAGTTCGATAGCATTACGAACATATCGGTGCATTTGTATTTAAAAAATAATGTTGTACTAAAATTATTATATGCCATACGATTTGTCTTCCAGTAACATTGATCTTATAACAATAGCGTAAAGTATTGTAGCTTATTATTATACATATACATAATTACGGTCATAATTCAAAGGTGGTGGTGTTATGGAATATTGCTAAGATAGTTCCCGAGCGAGCGAGTCATTGACTTTAGTCATGTCTAAATTATAAGGAGTGTAATAAGCGCAAAACACCAATATATTAACCGATATTTTGGTAAACGCATAACATTCACCACTAAATAATATCTAAGTGACATATCTCAAATTATTGTAATTTAGTGCGTTCATTTATTGAAATTGTCTTTATGAATAAATGACGTCAAAACTGATTACTGTATTTTATTTAACCTGGCCTCCAACAATTCATAAGTCACAAAATGTATTAAAACAATTACGTAAACTTATAACAACGCCATCTATGATCGGCACCGGCATAAGTTGTCGATAAGAAACGCCCCATCACTACAAACTAAACTAAACGATCACTAGCGCCATCTCTCTGTTACTGAGAGCAACTAATTTGTTGCGAACCCCGTCCACACTTTGCCAGGATATTTAAATAGGTCCTTACTTTAGAAACTTTAAGCCGTCTCGGTTTTAAACTGCTGCTCGCGTCTCTTATTTATCATTAAATATTAATAGACGTCTAGGAGTACGGCAGTTTGTTCTAACAATTATTTCAACGAATACAACACGACGCGGTAACCTAATACCTTGCATGAGTTATTTATCGCCCCCCAGTCGGCTCGCTTATTTTAATTGGCTCTCAGGGGACAGTTGAGTTCTTTATTGTTCAAGCAACCCTTTTGTTTTTTTGGGTCTTTTTGAGGGATCACTTTTAGATATTGGTGATTCTATGATAGGAGAATTCTATAAATTGTAGTTTTCGAAAAGTAGAGAAACATGCAAGGTTACAGTATGGTTCCTATGTTTTGTTGTGAAATTTTGTGAGGAAGTATGTGTTAGTCTGTAGATAGCTTTTGTTATGCAATTTTAATTATGTAAGCAATTTTTCACAAATGTTCTTTGTGACATACCTAGAATGCGATGGGAAATGTCCCCCGAAGTAATAGTTGTCTGTCTGTATACAACTACTAGTTCAGGTAGTTTTTCTCAAATATATTTAACTAGCGGCCCGCCCCGGCTTCGCACGGTATATTATGCATGTATTATACATATAAACCTTTCTCTTGAATCACTCTATCTATTAAAAAAAACCGCATCAAAATCCGTTGACTGGTTTTGAAGATATAAGCATACATACGGACACAGGGACAGAAAAAGCGACTTTATTTTATACTATGTAGTGAAGTGATGTACAGATTTTTATTTCTACTTTTTCCCGTTTTGTATTAGGTTTGTCAATTACTGCAATAACTTAAAGGTTACATTGAGGGTTGGAACCCTAAAGGGATGACACGCGTTTCCAACATATGCTCTAATAGAGGGTGATGAGGGGTGATTGGAAATTAGGCGGAAAATGTAAAATTGCTTGTTTGTTAATCGCAGGTACCTAATTGGGGGATTTTGCAAATTTCTCTTACCTTTTGACAGACTTACACGCAGTTTCGACTTCAACCATTAGAGTAGGATTTTTTTAGTACTTAGTACTCTTTAACTTTCTACGGGATGGGAAACTGGGATTTTTGTTGGTTATAGTTGAATATAGGCAATATAAAATATATCAGATAGTGACGGGAATTCTTAATATTGACACTAAATTGCAAGTGATCAACTACCGGTGCGTGCTCAACTATAGGGTCATCCATTCCTACTTCATTTTTTTTTATTCAGTCTTTTTTATACGACAAGGAATGCAAACTATAACCAAACCATTTTTCGATTATTTCGTCGGGTTTTTTATAAAGAGGTACGTACTCATAAATCATGTCTTTATCCCTTACGGGGTAGACAGGCGTAGGGTAACAAGACCTAAAAGCGGATGGATTTATTTTATTATTTTAACTAAACGGGAGTTTTATAATTTAGTAATAAATCGCTTAATAACTAAAGTATACTTCGTCTGATTGACTTTCGAATTTGGTTTATAAATCGTAATGTCTTGATGTAGATGTAGATGACGATACAAGTTCAATACCCCCATGGTATGCTTTCCGCTATTGCGAGTAGGTACCTTTTATCGGCAGCTGACTGTACAAAACTTTGAGAACCCCTGCGTTAGGGCGACTGTTTGCCGTGAAATTGGCCATGAAATTGCGGATAATTTATTTAATTATCTCCTTTGAGGAGAAGTGCGATTATTTGCTAGTTTTTGTAACGAGCTATACCCTAGGGAGATAAGGGAGGGGTCTGTATTAAAAAAAAAACACGTGTCGATTTTATTTCATGAAGCCAAATAATGAGTCCTTCCACGTTGTTCTGGGAGCCAAGAAAAACATAGAATGTTCCTTCCCGTGCAGATTGGTTTATGTACCTATGTATGTGTAACTTCCGTGAGGTCTCCGAGTAAAGAAAAAACATAGAATTTACCAGTTGCTTCTCTTCCCGCGCAGATGGTAAAAGCCCATCAAGGGAATTATAAGGAATCATGTTATACTATGGCGGATGGATGAAAGTAGATTAACTAAACAGATCTATATGGGGAGTGTGAATGGTAACGTTGGGAGGGGAAGACCTAGACGGACGTTTCGAGACCAAATAGGAGACGTTTTGGAAAAAGGTCAGGTCAGGAGTACCCGAAACCGACGAGCATGTATGAAGAGATTGATGAATGTGGATGAAGCGAAAGAAGTATGTCAGGATCGTAGCAAGTGGAAAAAAGTAGTCTCTGCCTACCCCTGTGGGAAAGAGGCGTGACGGTATGTATGTATGTATGTATGTTATACTATTTTGATTCCCTTTCCACCTATACGCCCTTCATGCTAAACGTGGCCTTAAGCTTTTGTTACCTTAGGCTCTGTCTACCCAGTAAGGGTTAAAGACGTGATATATGAATGTATGTATGTGTATGTAATAACTAGTTCCAAGCGTTTCTTAAAAAGTCCGGATGCGTGTAAAAATAACAGTTTAACCTTTAATTAGTGCGGGTTACAGATTTATTGCGGTAAAACACCCAACCCTCTGCGTGGGACGAGGTTAGTATGGATATGCCTCAGTAAAAAAAAAACATTATCTAACGGCATGTCGACCGCGACCTTTGATGAGCATCATACATCTGATCACAGATAAGTACAAATGAGAGAGAGAGAGAGAGAGAGAGAGAGAGAGAGAGAAACATTTATTTACACACATTCGATACACGTAGAATTATAATAGGAAGAAATACAATATACTTAGAAATAGTACCGATATGGTGTAAAATGGGCCCTACTCAGCATAATGTTGCGGCATGCCGCAGCGCTGTTTTTCAGTAGGGCCCAGATAATAATGTAATAATAATAACATAATGTAATTTTTCCATGCTAGTCTAGGAGTAAAGAAAAAACATAGAATGTACCAGTTGCTTCTTATCCCGCGCAGATTATAAAAGTTCAAGAAGGGAATAAAAGAAAATTACACAGCATTTGTTAACCCTTGATGCAAAAGAGGGGTGTCATAAGTTTGACGTCGATTCCTGTGTGTATTTTATGTTATTAAAACATTTTAATAACGATATTGTTTCGATAAAAATGCAGTCTTATCATTCATATTCTTTCCAATCTAGAAAAAACAAGTCAGTAGCTATAATGAGGTGGCGGTGTCAAATGTCAATAAATTTGAAAACACAAAAACGGGTAACTTTTTATAGAAATTCCTAAAATATTCCCTAGTCATGTCAAGAATGCGAAGCGACGTGTTCACTTTTTTTGACCAATCTGTCATTATTTTTTGCTAATTCTTCGTGAATGTTATTCACACCTTGCTTGTGAAGCAAGTATTTCAGAAGTTATTTTGTCAAAAAATTAATTCAAGTGGTATTTGGGAGTACCTATTGTTTTTGTGGCTTTCATCATTATCATCATATCTGCCGGAAGACGGCAATCGGCAGGACGAGACGGAGTGCCGAGAGTAGCAAGAGTCCGCACTGCAGATGCCGAGTATAAACATCCCCTTCAGAGGATATACCAGCTCCAAGTAGGAGCTCAGCTTTGCCGCCCGGAGGATGTTCTGGTTTCATATCAAATTTACTTTTAACAGATTTTTATAACTTCGTGTCAATTTTGGTGTCATTATCAGTCGGTCTAATAAAGAAGGAAAAAGTGCATTTTAATTTGAACAACTAACACCTCCCGCCATATAACATATCGCCTCCCGGAACGCGACCACCTTGCGGGTGGCCTACTAACATATCGCCTCCCGGAACGCGACCACCTTGCGGGTGGCCTACTAACATATCGCCTCCCGGAACGCGACCACCTTGCGGGTGGCCTACTAACATTTCGCCTCCCGATAACGCGATCGCCTTGCGATATCGTTTGTCCAACTTGCGGGAGGCCTACTAACAATTGTATCGTACCAAAATCCCTACTTTCCTACTAATATTATAAATGCGAAAGTAACTCTGTCTGTTACGCTTTCACGCTTGAAATTTGGTACGGATATAGTTTTAGTGCCGGAAAAGGACACACGGAAAAAAAAACTTAGCTGTGGTAACTAGGAATTAGTTGGCGCAGCTAAATTCCTTCGAAACTATAGGGACATCGAAGTATTTAGCTATCGTTGCAAAGAGTTTTTCGCTACCGAAACTTGGCTGTGATAGCAAATATTCTTAGTTGTGATCACTTTGAAGTTTGGGAAACTTAGC
The DNA here is from genome assembly GCA_932294345.1 of Pandemis cinnamomeana. NCBI lineage: Eukaryota > Metazoa > Arthropoda > Insecta > Lepidoptera > Tortricidae > Pandemis > Pandemis cinnamomeana. Next base: position 6,737,283 of record OW028727.1, on the reverse strand, counting down.
AGTGACTGCTAATCATATTAGCTAAAATTAGTTGTGGCTGCTAAGTATATTAGCTATATTTAGCAGTGACAGCTAATTTAATTAGCAATATTTAGCGGTAGCTGCAAACAAATTTGCCGTAGCTGCTAATTACTTTAGATGTGACAATCAAAATAATTCGTTGCATCGGCGAAAGTGTTGGCTGTAGCAACTAAGTTAGTTTGATACTCTATCGCATTTCTTTAGCGGTATTCGACAACGAGTTTAGCTGCAGCTGCTAAAAGGGTTTGTTACTATAAGAAAGACTTAGTTGTGAGATGTAATCAAGTTAGTTGTAGCTGCTAATTAAGTTTGTTACAGTTACTAAGAGTCTTAGTTGTGGGATGTAATCAGTTTGGCTGTAAGTACTAATTGGGTTTGTTACTGTAACCAAGAGTCATAGTTGTGGGATGTAATCAATTTAGCTGTAGCCTCTAATTGGGTTTGTTACTTTAACTAAGAGTCTTAGTTGTGGGATGTAATCTGTTTAGCTATAAGTGCTAATTGGGTTTGTTACTGTAACTAAGAGTCTTAGTTGTGAGATGTAATCAGGTTAGCTGAAGCTGCTAATTAAGTTTGTTACAGTTACCAAGAGTCTTAGTTGTGGGATGTAATCAATTTGTGGCCCGAGGAAGCGACCGCCACTGCGATACGGCAACCCGTGCACACACCTGCAAAGTCTGAAAGACCGGGCCCGTTAACGTCCTAACGAATTAGAAGCAGTAACGTGCACACTAGGCTACTCAGACTCGCTTCCTGTGTCTGTTACAAGATAATCATTCAAAATCATCTCGGGTATATATGGACGCTCGGTCAACCAAACGATAGCGCGATGTAACTTGCGCGCAGCGCCATCTGTTGGCGTATTTCGTAAGCTCAGTTGCTGTTGGCCTTAATACTTATCGTTACTTATAATCAAAGCTGCAAAAAGTTCTTGGCTGCCACACTTAAGTCTGATTTGCTACGACTGCTAATGTAATATTGCTGTTCATTGCAAAGTAAATTTGTTGGTGCGACTAAGATTCTTAGCAACATTAGCAAAAAAATATTTAGCAGTTGCAGCAAATAATATTAGCTACAGTTTGTGAATAAGTTAGTCAAAGCTGCAAAAAGTTCTTGACTGCCACACTTAAGTCTGATTTGCTACGACTGCTAATATAATATTGCTGTTCATTGCAAAGTAAATTCGTTGGTGCGACTAAGATTCTTAGCAACATTAGCAAAAAAATATTTAGCAGTTGCAGCAAATAATATTAGCTACAGTTTGTGAATAAGTTAGTCAAAGCTGCAAAAAGTTCTTGACTGCCACACTTAAGTCTGATTTGCTACGACTGCTAATATAATATTGCTGTTCATTGCAAAGTAAATTTGTTGGTGCGACTAAGATTCTTAGCAACATTAGCAAAAAAATATTTAGCAGTTGCAGCAAATAATATTAGCTACAGTTTGTGAATAAGTTAGTCAAAGCTGCAAAAAGTTCTTGGCTGCAACACTTAAGTCTGATTTGCTACGACTGCTAATATAATATTGCTGTTCATTGCAAAGTAAATTTGTTGGTGCGGCTAAGATTCTTAGCAACATTAGCAAAAAATTATTTAGCAGATGCAGCAAAGAATATTAGCTACAGTTTGTGAATAAGTTAGTCAAAGCTGCAAAAAGTTCTTGGCTGCCACACTTAAGTCTGATTTGCTACGACTGCTAATATAATATTGCTGCTCATTGCAAAGTAAATTTGTTGGTGCGACTAAGATTCTTAGCAACATTAGCAAAAAAATATTTAGCAGTTGCAGCAAATAATATTAGCTACAGTTTGTGAATAAGTTAGTCAAAGCTGCAAAAAGTTCTTGGCTGCCACACATAAGTCTGATTTGCTACGACTGCTAATATAATATTGCTGTTCATTGCAAAGTAAATTTGTTGGTGCGACTAAGATTCTTAGCAACATTAGCGAAGGATATATTAGTAGATGAATCAGAAAAAAATTAGCAGCCGTTGCAAAAATGGTATTAGTGATTGCAAAATGTATTTATCAAACGTATCAAAGATATTATCTGCTGTCTAACACATGTAAAATTAGTAATAGTAACGAAATTTTTATCCACTATAACTAAGAATTATTAACGGTTACAACTAACAGCAATTACTAAATTATTTTGTTGATAAATTAGCTATAGTTGCTAATCAATTAGTACTGTTAGCAAATTATTTGAAATTCGTTTAGCTAAATATCGTTATCAGTGGTAGCTAACTGGTTTTAGTTGCTATAGACATGGCCTTGTTACAGTTGCAAACAAATTGTATGCCACAGCAAAGAAAATTTCAGCAAAGGGAGCTTAGCTATCACGGCTAATTCATTTCTCTCCGTGCATAAGATAGTTTTTATCCCGGAAAATTGCACAGTTCCTAGCTAGCGATAAGCGAATTCTGCGCAGAAACCACTGCCGTTTTTATCCTAAAAACCCGTGCTGCCACAAATATAGGCCATCCGGCATATTTTAACATGTTTCTATTACTCATTCATAAGCTGGATATACTTGTAGTTTGTCATACAATAATAGCTGTATGGCTCTTCGCTCCACTGGCTACCGACGGGCTGTGAAATGCAAACGTCCAGTTACATGTCAGAAAAAAAAAGTGAATATGACACTTGAACTATTTTTGGCGGCAGCGTTCCGTGGCATGGCAGTAATATTTATATACATATATAATCACGTCTTTATCCCTTACGGGATAGACAGAGTTTAAAGTAATAAAAGCTTAAGGTGACGTTTAGCATGAAGGGCATATAGGTGGAAAAGGAAATCAAATAGTGATGGGTTTTCGGAATTTATATGCGCAATTACATTTGAAATTTGCCATGAGCTTTTCGGTGAAGGAAAACATCGTGAGGAAAGCTGCACACATCGCGAAGCAATTCAATGGTGTGTGTGAAGTTCCCAATCCGCAATGGGCTCGCGTGGGAATAGCCCAAACCCTCCAATAAATGGAGGCCTATGCCATGAGGCACGCCGAATTAAGCGATAATTTATTTAAAAAAAGACTACACAATGTACTGAAATTGTAGCGAAACGGAATAAAAGGGGGCTGTATTATTATTATTACATATCGTACCTACTAATAAAACCGTTTGTCATGATTGACTAATTCATCAATAAATAGCCGAATCTACTAACTCGGGGTGCGAGTCGGGTTACCTCCACGTGTGGTCAAGAGCTGCAGTTCGTTTTTGGAACCGTCCGGGGGGAAGAGCAGTGGTTGATCCGATGCACCCTGGGCATCGGCTAATGATTTCCTGGCAGTTGCTGAGGGATATCATTGACCGTTGGCTAAGAGCCCGACAGGGGGGAGGGGGGTCTTTGACCATTACCGTACAACGTTGCCGACATTTTGTCACAAGATTTTTGAATTATATTTTTGTTACTTTGACATTGGCGAAGTTGTCGTCGATATAACGACTTGATACGCCACAAATAAGAAGAAGAATCTACTCAACTCTAGAAGGTTGTAATTTCGCTAGAAAATTCCTTTCGTGGCATCACTACATAGTATAAAACAAAGTCGCTTTCTCTGTCCCTATATTCCTATGTATGCTTAAATCTTTAAAACTACGCAACGGATTTTGATGCGGTTTTTTTTAATAGATAGAGTGATTCAAGAGGAAGGTTTTTATGTATAACTACGCACGAAGTCGCGGACAGAAGCTAGTATACGTACAAAGAAGCGATTCACTGTACTGGCGTTCGTGTCGCCACAGTGATGTGTATTTTATATGTTTCGTTTTTTAATTTTATCTGGGTCCTACTGAAAAACAGCGTTGCGGCTTGCCGCAGCATTATGCTGAGTGGGGCCCATTTTACACCATATCGGTACTATTCCTAAGTATATTGTATTTCTTCCTATTATATATCTACGTGTCATCACTTCAGGGATTACAACACGTGGCAAGCTTCACAACACGCCGCCACTCCTCTCTGATGGCCGCCTTCCTCGTGCATTCATGTAGTGATGACGAGCCATTTACTGCCGCCTTTATCTGGTCAGTCCACCTCATAGGCGATCTTCCTCGGGGCCTGGTACCCTCAACCCTACCTTGAACCACAAGTCGCTCAATAGCCACCTCCCCTCGGCGGCATACGTGACCAAAAAAGGTGAGGACACGAGACTGTACCAAAGACGATAAACGCTGCTTGACCACTCTGTTAAGAGTGATACCGACAAGGAAGAAGAGATATCTACGTGTATCGAATGTGTGTAAATTAATGTTTCTCTCTCTCTCTCTCTCTCTCATTTGGCAAAATTCACACGGGATAAATGCTGCGTGTGCGCAAGTAAACCTAAAACCGCATTAAAATTGCATTATTTTCTTCCGTTTCATTTTTTAACCGACTCATGTCTAAGATGGCTGCATTGTGAAACCGGACACCTATGATAAGGCAGTTTCACATGGCGTCATTATTTTCGCGAACCATGTGAACCGTGTAACCCGACCTTAATAACGGTCCGTTGGTTCTTAACGTCGTGCAATAAAGGTCGTTTTGCGGCGGCCAGGAATGCGGCGAGAAATGTATGAGATTGTTGGTGTGGTCTTGTTATCTGCTGATGAGGTTTATTTAGTTTTGTTAATTAAGTATTTCTTAAAGTAATAGCCGAAGTAGATTAGTGGATTTTTAAATAATATTAAGAAGTTGTCAAATGATTTCATAACAATACAAAAAAGAGAAAATAATCATGAATAAATAAAATAAATAAATAAATAAATAAATATCTTGGGACAAATTACACCAATTGACCCAGCCCCAAACTAAGCAAAGCTTGTACTATGGGTACTAGGCAACGGATAAACATACTTACCTATATAATGTAGATAAATACATACTTAAATACATACAACATCCATGACTCGGGCACAAGCATTCGTATTCATCATACAACTGTCTGCCCCTACCGGGATTCGAACCCAGGACCTCTAGCTTCATAGTCAGGGTCACTAACCACTAGGCTATCCGGTCGTCCAAAATAAAAAAAAATCAAATAGGTACTACATTCGAATATTAGATATATTATTGTTTTACATTTTAAAGTGATTACTTTGATACCTGAATTTATTGAGATGTCTATTTCATTTAAATTTAACCTAATTCAATCAAAATTTAAGATTCAGACTTCATTCAAGAGTTCATCAACCGAGTAATAACTTTATTAATTAAGAAATTCTTAACTTTACTTTAGGATAAAGACGTGATTTGTGTATGTATGTATGTATTAGTTTACTTTTGAAAATATCTATACGGCTTTCTTTTCGGATATAATCCAGGATCTTATTGGTAATCTGGGTACATTTATATTGGGGGCATTTTTAAATATGGCTAAGTTAGATTTCGGTCATAAATTAAATGTGAAAGTAACTCTGTATCACTACATCTTATGGAACTTTAACTCGGGATCTAAAATTGAATTACTTGGCCGGTTTAACTCAAAATGTTCGAATTCTTAAAAAAAAAAAAACTACAGATAGCGCAAATGTGCGTTAATCCGTGCAAACATTGTCAACATGCTTTTATTTGATTTTGGAACCGATTAGAGACAACCAACAGTCACAAATAGACTTTATTTTACATAATCATAAAGTTCCAAAATCAATAACATTAAACGTAAATACAAATTTCTATTTGCCGTGGGCAAAATATACGAATACTTAAATGCTTTAGATATAAGAAACAAAATCGCAGATATTAAGAAATTACAAATGCAAATCAATCGAACGAACCGTGCTCCTTCAGTAAGTTTAAAATTCGAATTGTTTTTTTTGGGTTCCATAGCATAGGGTGCTGACGCAATAGACATAGTAAAGACGACGAAGAAAAAATTACTTTATGCCAAGTTTCTTGTGGCACATTCTTCTTAGCAATGATGGTCTTTCCGAATAAAGACCATTTGGCGGCCTATTCTATTTGCGATTTAAATTTTTGAACACACCTGCAAGCTAAAACTTAGTAGGTACTTACGATTATAGTAGATATCCTTTTCTCTAGTAAAAACAAAATTTAAATATTACTCGTCTGAATGGTCTATTGAACCTTCAGCGCGCGAGTTCGACTCGCACTTGGCAAGTTTTTTTTTTTTAGATTAGTGCTGAGCAAAGGCGCGACGCTGTTAATCCTCAGTTACGAGTATTCGAACAATGGGACAATAGTGCGGGTGAAATGAACAGCTCTTTGTAGTGAGGTGACATGTTGAATGAATGCGCAATAGTTTGAATTTGGAACGCGAGTATTTGGGATCATGAGTGGCAAAGGATTGCAGCTTGCTTTTAGTAAAACTTAGGGGTCTTATCTTAATCTAGGGGTCCTTACGGATACACTTCGACCCATTCGTGGATCTTTTGTGTAAAAAAACTTAGGGGTGATATTTTTATTTGTTAAAAACATGTACAGTGTGTCCATAAATATTGCACTTCGGTGTTTGGAAAGAGATAATTGGCGTCATGTAAGTAAGAGCGAGACAATGCTCTACGAAGCCGAAATTATTTGAGAAGACCGATGTGCAATCTTTATGACCGGGTACGGTAGTTTGTTGGGTCCGCTGCATATTAGAATTAATCTAAAAAGAATTGATTAGGTACTTCCTTTTTTGTTCTTCGGTTACCAGTGAAGCCAATCAAAGTAATGTAATGTACACTGATAATCTAAACTATATAATACCTGGCAATTTTTCACAAAAATGTTGATGCTTTCATTGCGCGTTTGTCCGATATAGCAGCCAACCCAAAAGAAGAGGACTGGGAATCACTACATAGTATAAAATAAAGTCGCTTTCTCTGTCCCTATGTCCCTATGTCCTTATGTATGCTTATATCTTCAAAACTACACAACGGATTTTGATGCGGTTTTTTTAATAGGTAGAGTGATTCAAGAGGAAGGTTTTTATGTACAATCCTACGCAGACGAAGTCGCGGGCAGAAGCTATTAGTGATATATAAAATGATATTGTGAAGTTGAGAAGACAGTCAGACAGAATTGTAGGTTGTTTTTTAATCTATTGCCTGTCGTTTAAGTTGCAGGCCTAAACAATGTATCAATCAAATTGATTCGGCTTGGTACGCTAACCATCATCCCAGCTTACGAAGTCCTTTATTAACCGATCACGTTATTTAATAATTCTCGCGTTACAAAGTTATTCGCAACAATCAAAATGGCTGCTCAATTTGACAATCCAGTTGCACAGATACAATATATCAGCATTGCGCATTTCACCCCTGTGTTGTGGTAACAATATATTTTGTAACAATGCGTTTAGTTCGTGTCAGCACGCCCTAATGTGGTACTTGACGTGTAAAGATTAAGTTGTAGTGTGAATACGGCTTTATTAAGTTGTGTAAAATATGGAATATATTTTTGAATGATTAAAGTTTCATCAAAGTATAACTGTTTAATGGGTAGGTACTTAGATAGAGGACATTATTTTTTGTCTAAACACAAAGCTTATACGAAGTTTATACCTACGAGGTTATTGTAAGGGTAACCCGACGAGCATGTATGTGAAGCGAATGAAGTATATCAGGATCGTAGCAAGTGGAACAATGTAGTTTCTGCCTACCCCTGTGGGAAAGAGGCGTGATGGTATGTATGTAGAATTCTAATGGTGCCTATTCAATGTAAACAAACAAACAAGCAATCAAATGTATTCTCTTTATAATATTAGCTTAGTATAAAACGTTGCTCTACACGAATATGTACATACATAACATACATAATCACGTCTTTATCCCTAATGGGGCAGACAGAGCCCAAGGCAACAAGACCCAAAGGCCACGCTTAGCATGACTGTGGGTGTATAGGTGGAAAGGGGAATCAAAATAGTGATGGGTTGCAAGCCGCATCGCCTATAGCATGATTCCTAAGATTTTCGATGGGCTTTTACCATCTGCGCGGGAAGAGAAGCAACTGGTACATTCTATGTTTTTTCTTTACTCCCAGACCAGCATGAAAGCAACTCTACACGAAATGAAGTAAAAATCGTCAGCTTTCAACAAAATTGTCATCATAAAATAAATAAAAACAAATTAATAACCCGATCTACTAATCCCATCTTCGAAAAACGTTTGTAAGAAATATTTCGTGGATTATGGACAACAATAAACAATATGTCCACATGGTGCTAATCTATGACCGCATCTATATTGTGCACGTGGGAACAAGATATCAGATAGAAAACAAGGAAGCAGGAATTTGGATTATAAAATGGCATATTTAGTGCAAATCGAAATAAAAACATAGGTACACAAATACACTCTTCCACGCTGGTCTGGGAGTAAAGAAAAAACGTAGAATTTACCAGTTGCTTCTCTTCCCGCGCAGATGGTAAAAACCCATCGAGGGAATGGGCGAAAGTCTTAGGGAATCAGTTTATAGGCGATGCGGCTAGCAACCCATCACTAATGTGATTTCCCTATCCAGCTATACGCCCTTGATCATGCTAAACGTGGCAACAGGTACCTACTACAAGCCACATTTAGCAAGATTGTTGGGCGTACCTATAGGTGGAAAATGGAATCAAAATAGTGATGGGTTGCCAGTATGGGTTGTATTCGGTGTTTTTTTTATATTTTTTTATATAAATAGGAAGGCAAACGAGCAAGTGGGTCACCTGATGGTAAGTGATCACCACTGCCCATAGACACCCGCAACCCCGGAGGGATTGCAGATGCGTTGCCAACCTAGAGGACTAAGATGAAATGCCTCTTGTGCCCGTAATTTCCCCGGCTGTCTTACTCTCCACACCGGAACACAGCACTGCAAGCACTGCTACTTAGCGGCAGGATTAGCGAGTAAGATGGTGGTAGCGATCCGGACAGACCTTGCACAAGGCCCTACCACCCTAAAAGTTAGTTGTTTTAAGTTATTACCGATCTAAGGACATAATTTAAATTTGTCTTGGTCACTGCATCACGCGTGAACGGCTGCATTGATTTCGCTAATGCTTTGATTGTTGTTTGTTATTACCAGGAGAAGGCTCTTGTCCAACAATATTATTAAAAAAAAACTTACAGTACCTCTTTGCGTCGGGGGTTAAAAAAAACAAATGTGAAGCATAGTACAGCTATACAGTATTTAGGTAAGAAAATATTCCTAATCGAATCTAGCTCAAAGACAAATAAACAACAGTTCATTCACTCCCCCGTATAAGGTCATATTTTGTCTTTACTACTCATAATTTCATTGATAAACTCTTAGTGGAGGCAAAATACGTGAAATTTCCCTTAAGTCAGGAAATAATTCTAAGAACTGATAAAAACAATTGTTTTTGATTTGTATGGGTTAGAAATGGAACTTAATACAGCACTTGATATATTTACCCCCCCGGAAAGGGGTGGAATTGGTTGAAAATGGTGTAATAGTAATAACTAAGAAGAAAAAATAGGTGTAGTCTGTGCAATTTGCCATACGTTTTATTACATCTTAATCTATATTTGCACCCGTTATTTAGCTCAATTCAAGCTACGGAACATACAAAAAAAAAATCATGTAACTAAAAATATACTTTTTGGCATTGCGGCCCCGGGGAAAATACAGAACGCGGTGCAAATTGAGGAAATGATGAGAAAATATATCAAAACACAATACCAAATTTGCACTAGGGTGCGACACCCGGAAAGTAGTTTTCTATGTTTTACTGTCTTTGTACTTCGGGGGAAATTATGAAATTAATAAAAATCGTCACAATCGTCTTAACTTGGTTTGATTTACATTCGCACCCCATAAAAAATTGACATTTCTACACGGAACATGCGGGTCTGTAATACTACCCGCTACCTAGCGTTCGCTGCTATTCCTTGCGTTTAGATAGAACTATGTTTACCAAACTTCCAGTTAAAATTTTCTTTTTTTTATTGAGTGCGAATGTAGTATCTTTTAAATATGTGTTATTTATAAATTTTCACGACTATCTTAATTTCCCCCGAAGTACAATCTACAAAAGAGTGAAAAAAAACATGTTCCATACTTTGCACGGGGGTGCAAAGTTACCTGGGTGTTTATAATACTTTAAAAAGCTTAATGTAAGTTTGCACCAATCGTCTGAATTATCCTCGAGCCGCAATCAGAAAAAAATATTTTACCAAGATTCTATACATCGAACACCTTTTTAATTAACATACATTATGTACCAAAGGGGACCCTTCACGTGGCTAAACTTGCGCCTAATACCTTTTATCATACTCCAAAATAACGGCATTTGAAGTTTATACCTAATATTTTAAAGTGTTCCGTACATGATAGAAAGGTGCAAACCGAGGGAAACCATCTAGTCGTGCCCTCTAACGATTCCACAAAAAAACACGACTACACGAATTACTTCCATACTTTTCCGTAATTCGACTGTACTATCTGCGTGGGCAATGCACTTGGATTACGTATTACGTATTGCGAAATTTAAAAAAAGAGCTGAGCGGCCATTTTTTTCTAGAACGAATGGTCCGACCTAGTACGGGTGCGTTCAGTTTTTTGAACTCACATTTCTGTCACGCTTTTAAATATGCAATAACATTGTTAAAAATCATATGATTACTCGGTTTTTTCCACGTTGTTGTTGTCAACTATTTTCGGTTATTTTTACGAATGTAATTTGTGAAATCGGCATATTTGGTTTGTCGTCCAAATTAAATGAAGCATCGGGTGACCAGAGGGCTGGTTTCTTTTTAGCACAAAGGGAAGCATTGCCATACAACGCGGCAATGCTGCCAGCCTTCTGGGCACCATGCCACCGGGCAGTGATTTTGGGCAACTTCTTTATTTATAGCCTTATAACAATTTGTTTCATAATTAGTAGTAGTTTTAGTTTTAGTGTCTCTGAGTTATTTTTAAGTTGTGACTGTTTTTTATTACGATTTGTTTTTCTTTTCTCATACATACATATATTACGTCTTTCTTTATCCCTTCCAGGGTAGACACATTTTTTAGGTTAGTACATTGCTAGCAACTCATCACTATTTTGATTCCCTCCGCTTATACGCCCACAGTCATGCTAAACGTGGTCTTAAAACGGGCTCTGTCTACCCCGTGAGGGATATGGACGTATGTGTATGTATGTAAAAAAATGAGTTTTTTTTGTGTTGTTTTTATATATTATGTTCCCTATTGTCTGGCGCCAATACAAATTAGCCACAATACACAGACTGCACACGACGTTCAACATATTTGGCTATAGACAGACGCCGCTGCCGCTACCGCTGTTATGTCAACAAATATTTATAAGGGGGCCATTTGATATGGTATCGAATTTGGTGATTCGATATTAAGATACCTACCTATACAGGCACAGGCAGTAGACGGAGTTATATGACCACTAGTGGTTGCCCGCTACTCCGACTGCATTGAATGAGGACTAACGTTCCTTTGCTCACCAGTTGGCGCCACTGTTGACTAAGTCAAAACAGTTCAGTGGTTTAGGCGTGAAAGCGTAGCAGACAGACATTACTTTCGCATTTATAATATTAGTAAGAATTTGGCTTCTCAACACTACGCTTTTGACGTGTTAGGTATTAACCCCACTATTTTATTTATGGGTATCGATGGGCGGCGATGCTTTCCAACAGGAAACCCGCATGCCCGTTTGCCCCATAAAAAAAAGATTTAAGGCAAACCTTGAAATGAGTTTAACAATGATACTTAGATTATTTAATCCTAACTGATATATATATATTTTTAAATCTAATATTTTCACGAGGCTTACCTAACTGATATTATAAACGCGAAAGTTTGTAAGTATGGATGGATGGATGTTTTGTTACTCTCTCTCTCTGGATAAAATTTGGAACATAGATAAATTATAGTCTGGAATAACACATAGGCTACTTTTTATCCCGGAAAATTGCGTTATAGCCATTAACAGAGTCTTTTCTGTGAAGGATCTCGGCGTTGCATTTGATACGCGTCTCACAAGATTTTGTTCAATAAGCAAAAATGAAGGCCCCATGTCGAGAATTTCCCGGTTCTGGATCCCGCGAATAGTACCTATTGTATTATTATTATATTAGTATAGCAGTTATTGTATACCTTCGTACTTAATGATTTTCCCGTTTTTATTTTATTTGTTGTTGTTTTTTTTAATTAGTTTTTTGTGTCAATTTGTCACCTCGTTAAATTCAAAAACGTTAATTTTAATTTTAATTTTTAATTTTAATTCGCACCTGGCAGGACTGTAGGAGTAGTAAGTCAGGGTGTCGGCTGAAAACCAGCGCTGCGGGCGCCGCCCTCGGGGCCGGCACCAGCAGCTTATGCTGACGCCGACACCTTTTGTCACAATAGTCACCGTTTGAGTATTTTTACTTAATTTGTTTTTTGTAAACCTTTTTATTGTGGCAATAAATTGTTTTTTCTTTCTTTCTTTCTTTCTTTCACCTTTCACGATCACATAAGGGCACTTGCAGCCAGTAGTTTTCGTAAACTCGGTTTTCTCATTCGCAACGTCAGAGACTTCCATGATCCTGGGGACATAAAGATCTTGTACAACGCCTTAGTCAGGAGCAAGTTGGAAGCTGCTGCCATCGTATGGAGCCCGTATGAGTCGACGTACACCTTGCTCCTGGAGAAGGTACAAAAGGCCTTCTTAAGAGTGCTGTACAAAAAAGTCTTTGGATATTACCCATTTCTCTATCCCTCTAGCTTCCTACTGGGCACCCTGGGATTTAATTCCTTAGAGGTACGGCGTAACTTCAGCCTACTTGTTTTTGCGAGTCGCGTTTTGCGAGGGGATACAGATTGTCCGGACCTCGTGGAACAGCTGGTTAGATTGTCAGCTCCGGAAGTGCCTAGGAAACCCCTGAGACCGCGTATTCGCTCCCTGCTAGCCGCGCCGCCGGCGCGCACCGTGGCACACAGAAACTCGCCGCTGCTCCGCGCCCTGACCCAGCTGAATGCACTTCTCGTGGCAGCACCGGAGTGCGATCTGCTGGCGGGGCGGTGGGCGGCTGTGTGTCGAGAATTGTTACTGTTTTGCGAGAAGAGGTATGACAGGCAATCTAGCGTTCCTACTTAATGTATTGTAACCTGCTGTCTCCCTTACGGGAGCCTTATCATAGACCCTAACTAGACTAAGTTTTGTAGTTTCACAGTGTATTAGTTGTTACTGTAATGCTGTGTAGCAAATTTATAAATAAATAAATAAATAAATAAATAAACGAATTCTATGCAGACGAAGTTGCGGGCAACAGCTATATTAGTTACCTAATATGTAAACAGCGTGGTTTTTTGCCAACTATTTGTTCGGAAAATACAATGCCATATTGCTCTTTATTGAACAGCGTTAAGAAGGAACAAACACATCCTCAAACACTTTCACATCTTTAATATTAGTAGGATTATACATCTGAAAATATTCATATTGAAAGATCAAAATCATCCCAGACAACATTTTACTATAATCAAAGATCCAAACCGAAATTATTTCAATCGTGCCCCTTGTTAAACAACCCCTAAATCCTTAAATCACTCGAATCTCACTTAATAACCTGTAATCTGACGCGTTCCACCCCCGTCTAGCTTCGACCAATCAACGCGCTCCGCTCTCACCCTCGCAGGGATTTCAACCAATCAGAGAGTCGCGACGGTCAGGTGCGATCAAAAAGGTGTTGAGTTTCAAACGGATGCTTAAAAAATGTTTTTTGTCTAAAGGTGTGAAAGGTAAAGGGACTTATGCCTTGAATCTAGTTTCGAAGCAATTGCGTTATAGAGGAGGACGGTACTCTGAGACAGAATGAAACGGATATATTGCGTTGTAACTGTTCTTAGCCGACCGATGGTTGTTGGGGCTGTAAGGTTCTAGAGTGGCAATTAATACAAAGCGAAATGTTATAGCTGGACGGACGACGTGGCAAAGACGGCAGGAAGCCATGGCGGGTACCACAAAACCTTGGGGAAGGCAAGTAGTGTCCGACCGAAACACGATTTTTAGCCGAAACCGAATATTCGGTTTTTTTCTGATTTCGGCCGAAACCGATACCGAAACCGAAATTTTTGAAGACGTATCAAAATATTCAAAATTACTGTACAAATCGTAAGGAAAAGGTTATTGCAAGGATTTCTTATTTGAGAACGTTTCTTTTTTTGTTAAACAAAACCATGAGACTTTAATCATAATTACACAAACGGATAACTCACGTATAAAAAGTCAAGTGATGCTCGACATGTTTCGGACTATTTTGTAGTCCTTCTTCCTGGAGCTTAGAGTACATATTTCAATTTGTACTTTTACTTTACGCGCCCGAATTAAGCCGAATGCTCCCGATGCGAGAGCCGCGAGAGGCCGCGAAGTAATTTCGGCCCGGCCGAAGGTTTCGGCCGGATTCTGGCCGAAACCGAAACTTCGGCCGAAATCACTTTTTTGGCCGAAATTGGCCGAAACCGAAACCGAAACTTCGGTCGGACACTAAAGGCAAGTCCAACAGAGGACGTCTCCCGGGTGATATGATGATGAACTCTTCTCAGAGATATAAAATCTAGTTAAACATTTATTTAAACCAACCATTCTGAAATTACAACACAAAATTAACATCGAAACCAAAAATTATCCTAAACTTAAATAATCACACTACAATAATATTTATAAATGAGAAAGTTTGTGACGATGTGAGTGATGATGTGATGTGAGTGAGTGTGTATGTTTGTTCCTTCTTCACTCGCAAACGGCTGGACGGATTTGGATAAAATTTGGAACGGAGGTAGCTGGTAGGTACCCTAGATTGAAACATTGGGCACTTTTGACAGTGATAAACATGTCAAAGGTCGTAGCTCCATAGAGTCGCTACGTAAATAATTATTGCAGAATATAACTATCAACAGAGACCTCAGGAGACCCCAGAGCTGGCGCTTACCTCTCCCAGCGAATTTCTCCGGCTGTACAGAGAGGTAATGCCGCCGTTATGTTGGGGTATATGCCGCAGGAGGGCCTTTTAGATGGTGTTTTCTTTTTATAGTTAGGTATATTTATTTAGTTTTAAGTTTTGTATATTTAGTTAACTTTTAGATTTTATCATAGTTTAATTTTAAGTATTATATTCATTACTATCAACATCAGTTCTTAAGTTCTGGTTCTATCGGACGAAGTCGCGAGCAGAAGCTAGTATAAAATAAACACAAACTACAATTAAAATTATACTACCTACACGAGGTCCATTTGGGCATGGTGCCGAAGATGCTGGCAGGGAATCTCTGAATTGCAATGCTTATTCTTCGTCCAAGGAAGCTGCCAGCTCTTCGGTCCCTCTGTGACGTCGATTAACCTTTTTGTTAGTTCCTTAAGTGGTTTTACAATTATCAATTTAAAAAAAAACACTTAGAAAAGCCTTGAACACAGTTGCACTTTGATCCCTCTCGACAGGGAGCAAAGTTAACTTTTCTGAATGAGTGGTGTGAAAAATATAACACCGGTTCTAATAAAAGAGATCACATACGAATTTATTTAACACTAGCTGTTGCCCGCAACTTCGTCTGCATATAATACGTTTATCGCTATCCCGCAGGAATAACGCAATTTTCCGGGATATAAAGTAGCCTATGTGTTATTCCAGACTATAATCTATGTTCAAAATTTCATCCAGATCTGTCCAGCCTGTCGTGAATGTTTCTTCGGCTTAAGTTGCTTGGCGACGGTTGTTAGGAAAAATATGTTTTAGAATTTGATGGAATGGAGAAAAGTAATACACGGGTTTCTTAAACTCAATCCGTTTCGTCATTTTTTCATATGGCGTGAAAGAGTAACAAACATCCAAACATCCATACTCACAAACTTTAACATTTATAATATTAGTAGGATTACAAATTTAATTGTTTTCGTGTACTCAGTATTCCTAAACGATGATCAAGCATTACAATACTTACGTTAATTTTGCTGTGACGATATTTTCAACGTTTCGGATATCAAAGCGGCATAAAAGTTAGGTATAAATAAAAATAAATACATACGCATTCACAGTTTACATATACGTAGGTATATTTCGATGTTTAACTCGTACTCTTGTTGGGATTTACAAAGCAAAAGGAGAAATACCGAGAATATAAGTAGGTACCTAAGGTCGACCAAATTCTGGTCCTATCACTTTTCTTCAAACTTCCTATCGTATAGGTTTTACTAGCTTCTACCCGAGACTTCGTCTGCATATTACACATATATACCTTCCTCTCGAATCACTTTATCTATTAAAAAACCGCATCAAAATCCGTTGCGTAGTTTCAAAGATTTAAGCATACATAGGGACAGACAGACAGACAGCGGAAAGCGACTTGCGTCTTCATCCGCAGAAAACTAAACAATCTATGCAAAGAAAGGAAAATGAAGAAAAGAAAGAAAGAAAATGTTTATTTATGACAATCACAAAAGTAGTAAATAAATAGTATAGTAATAATAGTAATAGTATAGTGTAGTGTAGTATTAGTATAGTATCTAATAAATAGTCGGCAAGACAATATTTATTACAAGTGTAACGTTTTTCTAACCAGTCATACCCTTAGCTTTTGTCACAAACCTTTTGAGTATTTTTACCTAATTTGTAGTTGTTGTAAATCTGTTTTTGTGGCAATAAATTGTTTTTTCTTTCTTTCTTTACTTGTTTAAAATTGAGCACATTTTAAAACCTTCGAATGGCGTTAAAACTCCGACCTCCAATTGTAACGTTCGGGTCTGGTATAAAAACATAGTATTTTCTATTTCAGATGATACACTGCCAATCAACAATTTTTGCTTTTTTTATTTACTAGCTTCTGCCCGCGACTTCGTCTGCGTAGAATGATACATAAAAACCTTCCTCTTGAATCACTCTATCTATTAAAAAAAGCCGCATCAAAATCGGTTGTGTAGTTTTGACGATATAAGCATACATAGGGACATAGGGACAGAGAAAGCGACTTTATTTTATACTATGTAGTGAAGATGATAGTGATTATATGGAAATCGGCACGTTATTTTTGCTCCGCGGTGATTAATGATGTTGTGTGTGTTGTTATTCGTGATATCCTATGTTCATGCAAGATGCCTGCAGCGGGGCAAGCTAGTCCTTCAATAACGAGGCATTACGAACCATGCTCTTGCGCAACTCGAGTTCCCACACGGTTCCCGGTAGCGCCGGCCACGCGACACCGGGGAAATAACTGACAAACACACACTTCTTAGAGGCCGCAGTTTACGCGGCCTGTTGTGATTGGAACAACTCTTAAGTCAAGAGCTGGATGTAGGTAAGTTTATAGGAACCATAAAGTAAGTAAGTAAGTAAGTAAATGCTGCTCACAAAAAAAAACATTAATATATGCACAAAGGCGAACTTATAAGGGATCTCTACCAGTTAACCTTTGAGTACCTAGATGAGAGGAGCATGAAACGAGAGACTGGCAAAGTGTGAGTTTAAAATTCCAGATAGTGAAAGCCACAATAGAGCGTAGGTAGGTACCATATCTAAATACAATGAACAAATCATAAAGTCAAGTTTATAGTTGCGTCTCTTTCCGCGCAGATGGTAAAAGGCTATCGATGGAATGGGCGGAAATCATAGGAATCATGTTATGGGCGATGAGGCTAGCCCCATTCCCTCAATGGGCTTTTACCATCTGCGCGGCAAGAAAAGGAACTGGTAAATTCTATGTTTTTTCTTTACTCTCAGCACGGAATAAGTTGTAAATAATATTTTTCTATAATGTAACTACATATATTTCATCAGAAATTAAACTTAACTTTTTATACATTAAAAATGAGACGTTAACAATAATGTAGAATATTGTTTCCATTAACTAATAAATTAAAATGCTTTGCTAATGCAACAAAATTTTAGGTAACAGCGAAAACCTTCGAAAAACAACATCGAGGCGGCACCAAAGAGGTCAGTTTTAAAAAGTTCGTTTATTTTTCATGGCAGACTTCGCGTATTCAGCCAAGCCCCGCCCACCGCGCTCTCGCTCGCACGCTTTGAAAGCCTACACTGTCATTTGACCCCGAGTGTTCTTAGAGCGAGGGTGTGTGTGAAATACAATTATTTTTGTGTTAAAAAGTGACATTGTGTGATTATTTTGTATTCCGGCGGATTGTAAGGTGAGCATATATTTTTTTTAGTTTTTCAATATACTATTTTTTTTCTAAATAATTTAATTAGGTTTCGAATTAAAAACATGAAAATTATGTCCTTGAATTTTTTTTTCTGAAACCAGGGCCGGTCTTAATTTATTTCGTATGTTAGGTATTTATGTAGGTATTAAGTTTATCACTATCTAGGTATGAATTGTGTGGATCAATAAGGAGATATTAAAGTATAAAAAATTATAAAGATAACAACAACAAATGAGGTTCTCTTTTACTTTTAACTAATGAAAGAAAAGGATTCCTTCTCGATCTTATTTTATGCGCATACCTAACTTTTCAGAGATTTTCACGATTCTTTGATACAAAATAGGGGATGAATGTTTTTATACACCGTAAAATTCTATTAGTATGTTTTTTTTGTTAAAAATATTAATATTAACCTACTACATACCGCCCGCGTCTAACTGGCAGATACTAAACTTATAATATCTAAATAATACACAGCATTAAGTTGTTTACAGTTTTATGACAATTTGTTTTATAGTTAGTACCTAGTAGTTTTAATTTTAGTATCTCCTTTGTGAATTGTATCTGTTTCTTTATATTTGTACAATAAAGTTGTTATTAAAATTATTATTTCGAATATAGATTAATTTAGCATGGGGCAGGTATTTTATGGTTCAAAGAATTAGCAGGTACCTTTTTTTATAAATCGAATATTACACTAATTGTTTATTCAACGTTGGCATGAAAATCGGTTGCAAATTACATGCTTAAGTAATAAAGTAATTGTTACTTTACAAAACACCGATTTTCAATGTAAAAATGAGAAATGAAATAAATTTCAAAATCATGTTTATAAAATGCTGATAACGGATTAAAATCGAAAAAGCTCAATTAGATTAACATCGTTGAAAGAAAAGGCTCATTTTTTCATTCAGACTTCAGAAATTCAATCGAGTAATAAATTAAGGCCATTCTAAATAAAAACAATGTCCTAAGCTACACGCAAATCACGTCTTTATCCCTTACGAGGTAGACAGAGCAGCCTAAGGTAACAAGACCTAAAGGCCATTTATCTCATGGTTATAATTATTTCTACATGATATAATCACTCAACAATAATTATATGTGACAAGATTTAAGTATAGAATTGAAGTCTTCGTCTATTCTATCATCACTATCACTATCACTACATAGTGTAAAATAAAGTCGCTTCCTCTGTCCCTATGTCCCTATGTATGCTTATTATAATATCTTTAAAACTACACAATGGATTTTGAAGCGGTTTTTTTTAATAGATAGAGTGATTCAAGAGGAAGGTTTTATGTATAATTCTACGCAGACGAAGTCGCGGGCAGATGCTAGTAATAAATAAAAATGAAAGGTCAATTGTGTTGGTAAACGTAAAAATTGATAATGGCTCGATTAATTCAGTTTTTTAGAGGTTCTTAAGCAGCATACATTTTTATTATTCAACGGGGGCGAAGCCACCAGAATAAGTTAGGAAATCATTGCATGATAAAAAACATTTACTAAAGGATAGGTACTTCAATAAACCTTTTTCGAACAGTCAAGAGCGTCCAATATCGAATGGGTGTGTATCCATATAAATCATACATTATCGGTTAATATATATATGCAATATTTTTTAAATTTTATGAGTTGTTCTTGACATGAAATGACATAAAATAATGATAAGAATGACATGTAATAACTATAATTAAGTATTACGAATAAATGAGTATGGGTTTCTACCTTTTTTGACATAATCTCGTATGGTACATTGTCTTTTGGCATAATTACCAGAGGCCTTACCACGACGTCTTAATGCGATTCAATCCCGACTCAGCTCAGGTTTCAGCTGTCATTTTTTAGTGTGGATCTGACAGCGAGCGATCCAAAACTGAATCGGAGTTGAATCGCATTAAAACGTCATGGTAACCACCCAGATCGCGGAAACTCGTGTTTCTGGCAAACAAGATTCCACCTCCACCGCGACGGAACCATGCAATTTTTCGTCATAAAAATGAAATGAAAATGAAATGATATCGTAAACATTTTGTGCGCTAAAAATCTAGACGTTTCAGCACTTATCTATAACAATGAATAGCGACACATAGCACTCGCAAACTTTCGCCCACACGTTACTAGTACAGAACTAGCTGTTCTGCCTGCGACTCCGTCTGTATTCTGTGGGATCTTTGGAAGTAGCCTATTGATGATCTAGCTCAGAGGGTCCCAAACTCTATTGTTCCATAGACCACTTTCAAAGTTTTGCTGGATCCGGTGGACCCCCTGCAGCTACATTACTACAATTTCTAAATCTCAAAAAAAAGTGAAGATTAGCTCTATCTATGGAAACTTGCGTTGTTGCTGAGTTTCAACGATAAATTAACAGTTTTCAAAAAAATTGGTTAGAATTGATTGCTTGATAGGGTAATTATTTGAAAATAAAAACGACTAAACAAATTTTCAATTATATTTTAGTTCTTCACTATCGACCAAATTCTACTCTATTCTCTAAGACTAGCAGCTAGACTCTAGCTCATAATTATACTAATTACGGGGAAAAGCTGATGTAGTAATTAGGACTTTTGATGCTCTATTTTATCAAATCACGTCTATATCTCATACCTATAGGGTAGACAGAGCCTTTTTTTCTCTCTTTCACGTGTCCCAGGTCCAGGGAGGCCCGGGACCCTTATGTGGGACTCTCTCCCCCGGCTAGCCTAAAGTCCACATTTAGCATGATTGTGGGCCGTAAATACTTTACTAATAATTATAAATGGAAAAGTTTGTGACAATGTGAGTGAGTGTGTATGTTTGTTCTTCACGCTGAAACGACTGGTCGGATTTGCATTAAATTGGGAACGGAGATAGCTGGTACCTTAGATTAAAACATAGGTTACTTTTTATCCCGGAAAAAATCATAGTTCCCGCGGGATAGCGATAAACATGTCAAAAAGTCGTAGCTGCCTAAAGTCGCAACGTAAATAGATAAATTGTTGCAGATCATACTATCAACATCAGTCCATAAATTTAATTACACGGACAAAGTCGCGGGCAGAAGCTAGACAACAATAAAACTGAATTGATTAAAATGTTAGTATTAAAATGCTGGTCTGGGAGTAAAGGAAAAACATAGAATGTACTAGTTGCTTCTCGTCCCGCGCAGATGGTAAAAACCCATAGGCGAAAGTCTTAGGAATCATGTTATAGGCGATGCGGCTAGCAACCCATGACTATTTTGTTTTCTTTTTCCACGTATTCGCCTACAATCATGCTAAACGTGGCCTTTAGGTCTTGTTACCTTAGGCTCTGTCTACCCAAAGGTAGAAGTGATTTGTGTATGTGTATGTACGTTATGTATTAAAATGTGGTAGTAATAAATGGGATTCCTTTTTCCTGTATGTGAAAAGGGAATACATTTGTTCTTTCTTTCTTTTTTAAAAGTTTATTGTTAGTAAACTTAATGAAAAAACAGATACTTAAATGTAAATACTAAAACTACTATTAAACTACTAAATTAAAATAACTAATTAAGATAATTTTAAAATTAATTGTACAAGAGGTGGGCCTCTTGGCAGGGTGTCCACGCAGGCAGCGTTCCCGCGCTGAACTGCGATTGCGATTCTTTGCGCGAGAAGGCTGCCGGCGCGAGGGTCGCCTGTTGCCTCTCTCAATCTCTTGCTGAGCTCTTTGTGTAGCTCCAGCGCACCCTTACCCCAAGGACCTAGAGTCTCGAGACCGAAAGCAAAGAAATGATATTTTTTGGTCTTCTTCTTTTTTAATATGGCCCCATCGATCGATACGATGATTTCGCCAATGTCAAAGTAATAAATACAATATTCAAAAATCTTGTGACAAAAATGTCGGCAACGTTGTACGGTAGAACAAGGTCAAAAGACCCCTCCCCCCCTGTCGGGCTCTTAGCCAACGGATAATGATATCCCTCGGAGACCGCCAGGAAATCATTAACCAGTGCCCAGGGTGCACCGGAACAAGCACTGCACTTCCCCTCGGACGGATCCAAAAACGAACCGCAGCTTTTGATCACACGCGGAGGTCGACTCGCACCCCATATTTTCCTTTCCTTTTTTTATATGAATAGGAAGGCAAACGAGCAAGTGGTCACCTGATGGTAAGTGATCACCACTGCCCATAGACACCCGCAACCCCAGAGGGATTGCAGATGCGTTGGCAACCTAGAGGACTAAGATGCAATGCCTCTTGTGCCCGTAATTTCCCCGGCTGTCTTACTCTCCACACCGGAACACAGCAGTGCAAGCACTGCTACTTAGCGTCAGGATTAGCGAGTAAGATGGTGGTAGCGATCCGGACGGACCTTGCACAAGGCCCTACCACCCGCAAGTTTTTGGTTATTGCATACTTTTTAGTGTCACATTACTTGTCATTCACTGGTTCGCAAGTATAGACATCCTATGCTATGTTTTGGAAACATTCGCCATATTTTTACGCGGCGGCCAAATTTTTGTGATTATTATTAAACGGATAGGGTATCCACTTACCGCGATTCAGAGCGGATATCGGAATTGTGTGAATATTTAAAACATAGGAGCGGTTCCATGCTGGTCTGGGAGTAAAAAAAACATAGAATGTACCCGTTGCTTCTCTTCCCGCGCAGATGGTAAAAGCCCAAAGAGGAAATGGACCAAAATCTTAAGAATCATGTTATAGGCGATGCGGCTAGCGACCCATCACTATTTTGATTCCTCCTTTCCACCTATACAAACACAATAATGCTAAACGTGGCCTTTAGGTCTTGTTACCTTGGGCACTGTCTACCCCGTAAGGGATCAAGACGTGATTTGTGTGTGTGTAGGAGCGGTTAGAGTTACCACGTATGGTGATATTTACGAGATTTGTCTTTGCCGTCTTACTTGCCAATCCAGCCGCTAAACGGCAGAGCATGCACCGTTGTGTTCCGGTCAGGAGATGATATTTAACTGGGATACCGGTGAGGAACCAAGATCTCCTATCTTACAAATTTTAATTATTGTAGTTTCAATTCTATCGAGAAAACCAATAGCTCCTCTTAAATTAATCCGAAGTTACAAGATAGGAGATCGTAGTTCTTTCCCGTCGATATGCTGGCAGAAGAGGTATTTGTTGCAATGCAGAAAACACTTTCTAATTTGCATCAAAAAAAATTTTTTATGTTAGAGAGGCCAGACAAACGAACTAGTGGGTCACCTGATGGTAAATGATCACCACTGTCCATAGACACCCGCAGCGCTTTACGCGATGCCAGTGCGTTGTCGGCCTGTGATTAGCCATTACATTTTAATTTACTGCTACAGATTTTTGCTATGTCTATAATGATAGTTTTTAAAGAATCAGAAATATTTGGAGCCAATGCACAGGTTGATTTTACTCAAAAACGTCACGCGTTTTCGGCGCCTTAAATGTCCAAAACGCTAATTGATACCGTGGTCTATATATTAATGTGTATGGAGGATAATGGAAACACCTTATGTACAATACTTAATTATAGTAATACAAAGGTATATCCGAATGACAGAGCAAGACAGACTGAAGAAACATTAACACCAAAAACTAAACAGGCCGCCGGCCAGGCATTAGCCAGCTCTAATACCTACTACTAATAACTTAACTATATTACAGCTACTGCTAATGTAATACTCAGTGGCGTAACTATAACGTCTGGGGCCTGTGGCAAATTCGTCAGATGGGGTTCCTTCCTCAATATAAAGAAGTGCATCAGCGTCCCTTCTGTGCTCTAAACCAAGCCAGTTCGAGGCCCCGTAGAGCCAGGGGCCCCTGGCATTTTGCTCCCGCCACCCTATAGTTACGCCACTGGTAATACTACTACTTACTATTTTAATATAACTAGGTATAATATCTACTATCTACTAATGTACAAAGGCTGAATCTCGTTTGAAGCGTCTCTGCGTAAAACATACGCCGTGTGTATAGGTCTTAGGAGGTGAAGTTAATGTGACAATGTTGCAGATTTGTGATGAAATCCACGGCGATGGACCCTTGCTCCAGCTGTCTCAGCCCCTCGAGCGACACCGACGAGTCCGAGACCTCGCTGCCGCTCTTCCCTTTTGACAACCAGAAAGGTTTGTGTCACATTCGTAAAACTACTACATATTTATGTAGTTTACACATACATACACATACACAAACCACGTCTTTAGACAGGTACCTACAGGCCACATTTAGCAAGATTGTTGATATAGGTGAAAAGTGAAATCAAAATAGTGATGGGTTGCTAGCCTCATCGCCTATAACATGATTCCTATGATTTTCACCCATTCGCCCATTTCGAGAAGCAACTAGTACATTCTATGTTTTTTCTTTGCTCCCAGACCAGCATGGAAGAATTATGTATTTTATTTGTAGTATATTTCTGTCATATATTAGTTTATCGTATTTTTTATGTATTAGGGTGTATGTACGTATTGTTATGAAGGTGTATTCTTATTATTATTTTAATGCTTTTGTTTAGGTTAAGTTAGGGTCTTTGCTCTTTTAGCTTTTTAGTTTGTCTCTACTATACTCTGGTTTCTGTTGTCATGTCAATTGTTCGAAGATTTAGCTGGAAGATATCCATTTGAACAGTGGTTCTTAACCGGTGGTCCGCGGACCACTGGTGGTCCCTGGAGGCATCCAAAGTGGTCCGCAGGGCCAATCTAACAAATACTTAGATAAGTGACAACCCGACACAACCATGAAGGTGCCATTCCGTCTATTGTGGCCGATCGTAGCCATACGTTAGATATTATGTAGTTACTAGGTTAGGTGGTCCATGGCAAGACAGAAATTTTGTCAAATGGTCCCTCATGACTGAAAGGTTAAGAACCACTGCATTTGAACGATAAGTTCGCCTTTGTACATTTGTTTTCTCATTACCTGTAAAATTAATGTGTTTTATACAAACTTAATAAAACAACACCAGCCTGTAAATAACTTTCTTCTAAGCATACCATTTACTTTTAATGCCACAGCTAAAATTTAGTGATCCAAAACCACCGATGCCGCGATGCCTAGGGCTAAACATATGGCACGTTCTTTTGTGTAACCGATGTCAAACATAACTTCCTTTTCTAGAAACCAACAAAATGGCCTTCGACAACTACCTAACACCGCAACGCAAGAAATACCGCGAGTGCTACGAACCCAAACTCCCATACGTGCGCGAATTCAAAGAACTGGCTGAACGCTTCAAGAGCAGTCCAGAGGAAACATTCGACGACAGCATGCGGTCAAACTACGAGGAGACAATAAAATTCGACGAGAACAATCCAAACATGACGCTCCTAAGAATAACGGAGCAGACGTTTGAGAACAGCGTCGACAACGAGAGGGTACCGCAGTCGTACTTTGCCGAAAACGAATTCGGCTCCCCGCGAATTCGAAGGTGTTTGAACTTTAATTTTGAACAAGTGCAGTGCGTCTGTGAGGCGTTGCAGCAGAAGGGGGATATAGAGAAGTTGTCGGAGTTCCTTTGGAGCTTGCCGCCGAGCGAGCTCCTTTGTAAAAGCGAAACAGTACTCAGGTATGTTTTCCGCGAATCGTGTCAATTGGTGGATGAGTTCGTGTTGCAGTATGTCTGCAATGTTAAAAGTTAAGCGATAGCATACATACATACATACAAATCACGTCCATATCCCTTACGGGGTAGACAGAGCCTGAGGTAACAAGACCTAAGGGCTACATTTAGCATGATTGTAGGCGTATAGGTGGAAAGAGGAATCAAAATAGTGATGGGTTGCTAGCCGCATGACTCCTAAGACTCGCCCATTCCCTCGATGGGATTTTACCATCTGCGCGGGATGAGAGGTAACTGGTACATTCTATGTTTTTCTTTCTCTCCCAGACCAATATGGAAGGTAGCGCTAGCGTTATTAAGTTTTCATTGAAAGAGTGCATCGTGGACCCAAAATACACTTGCTCGCTGTACATTTCGATTTTACTACAATAATATAGACGAGCGGTCTCTAAGTATAGAAGAGTTTTTTAATGCGAAATAGACTTGCGTTTCACGACAATCTGCATGCATGATGGTAAGTGTAGATGTGGTCTATAACCCAATTTACATAAGCAAGAAACAATATTAAAATAATAAAGTAATTATCTCGTCTTGTCTCTGCCACGTCGTTGTTACGCCACTGTATAAGTTACAAGACCTGTAGGCTTATTACCTAACTCGCTCGCAATCGCTATCGTGTTCATTTTGGCAGTTCTTGTATGAATGTGACATCTAGCTGAATCCGATGCCAATTGTCAGCCCATACATGAACTGTCAAAATGAATACGATGGCGATTGCGAGCGAGTTAGGTAATAAGCCTACTGGTCTCCTGCGGTTGACTTAGAAGAAAGGAGCTGTTAAAATAAGGCCATGGACTTACCCACCCTGTTTACTCACACTGACATTCGTTTTTCTTTGTTCCCAGGGCACGGGCACTGGTAGCGTACCACACAGGCGTATTCCAAGAGGTGTACGCCATATTGGAAGCCAACAGTTTCCCCCCAAAACACCACAACGCGCTGCAGACTCTGTGGTTCAAGGCGCACTATAAAGAGGCAGAGAAGGTGCGAGGACGAGAGCTAGGTGAGGATTGTAGACGAGACCACTAGCTTTTAAAAAATAGTCATTCGCCAATCGTAAGGACTGGGAGATCCGAGTCCAATCCAGACCCTACACTCCGAGTGGAGCGGTCGGCCATAGTGCGGTCTATACTTTCTTCCGACTTCCTGTCTAATGATAATGTCACTAAAGTCGAACTTTCAAGTTGACAGCCACGTTTTTACGACGTTATACAAGGTCTCTCAAATTTATACCGGAGGTGCGGGTGGTTACCTCCGCGTGTGCTCAAGAGCTGCGGTTCGTTTTTGGATATGTCCGGGGGGTAGAGCAGTGCTTGGTTCGGTGCAGCCTGGGCATCGGTTAATGATTTCCTGACAGTTTCTGAGGGATATCATTGATCGTTGGCTAAGATCCCGAAAGGGAGGGGTCTTTTAACCGTGTTCTACCGTACAACGTTGCCGACATTTTTATCACAAGATTTTTGAATACTGTAACATGTTGTGTTTAATGAGCACAACTGTTACACATGCAAACCAACCATTGTGATAATGATCCCGGAGAGGGATCGAAACGCGTTAGTGTTTGTGTGGTGTAAGGGATAATTAAGTTTGTGGGATTTATGTGTTTATTGGCAGTAGTGGAGGGAGGGTTGCATGAAAAACATATATATTTCACACAGGCTTGGTTATCTAGCACGTGAGTAGCGGAGTAGCAAGGTAAATTTTTTGTTCATTGATTCAGTTGAGGTTCACTCGCTGTCAGATCCATACTAAAAATGACAACCTGAACTGAGTCGGAATTGAATCGCATTAAGACGTCATGGTAAAGCCCCTGTGCGCCGACGAGGGCCGCTTAGAGAACAGCATTTTGTTTTGCGAGCGAATAAGCGAGAATTGGTAATAATGGCTATTTAATATAATTAACGATCAAGTAATGAATATCTATTTAGGTGCGGTGGACAAATACCGGCTGAGGAAGAAATATCCCCTGCCGAAGACGATATGGGACGGCGAGGAGACGGTCTACTGCTTCAAGGAGAAGAGCAGGAACGCCCTCAAGGACTGCTACTATAGGAACCGGTAAAAATTTCATTGATTTCCTTAAAGGTCATGGACCACGAAGATTTTCGTACAATGGCCTTTACGGCTAGAACGAGAGCACGCGAGATAAACATCCCGTCTTTTTCTTACTGTTCGTTCTAGAAAGAGATGGCTAGTCTTTCTCGCGAGCACATCAACAGTCCATCTTGAGGAGGGAGAGGGGGGGGGGGGGGCGTTGCAATGCAATAAAATAGAACGGCTTTTGTCAAACAACCACATCCACTTAGGAAGAAGGAAAGAAAGGTTGTGTTACCTGTTCTTTTCTACTCCAGAATATATTCGTCCCACTGCTGGGCACAGGCCTCCGCTCAGAACGAGAGGGCTTGGGCTATGGTTCCCACGCGGTCCCAGCAGTGGCGTAGCTAGGTAACCAAGGGCCCTGGTGCAAATAAAAAAATGGGGCCCCACTATTATTTAAACTGGTTACGTTTTAATAATAATAGTTCGATCGAGATTTTCTGGTAAGGATTCGAAGGCCCTCTGAGCTTGAGGCCCCGGGGCACTGCCCCGCCTAGTCCCTAGGTAGCTACCACTGGGTCCCAGTGCGGATTGGGAACTTCACACACATTTGAATTGCTTCGCAGAAGTGTGCAGTTGTCCTCGCAATGTTTTCCTTCACCGAAAAGCTCATGGTAGGCTCATCAAACTCAGAGGTGCGAGCCCGGGATTCGAACCCACGACCCTCTGCTTGAGAGGCCGCAGGTCAAACCACTAAGCTACCACGGCTGTACCACCTGTTCTTTTAGCTACAGCTATTATGTCATCATTACACATAAACGGATAACTCACGTGTAAAAAGTCGAGTGATGCTCGACATGTTTCGGACTATTTCGTAGTCCTTTTTCCAAGAGCGCTCGCCCCGGCGGCAGCGACACGAACACTGCGCGCCAGCGCTCTGCTCGCGCGGCTGTTCGACGCAACTGACAGCGGCGCACAACTACCCTCGTTTTCATCGTCATTTTTATTATTGTCAAAATATGTCGGGCAGCACACAACACTGATAACGTCACTCCGTAAAGGTTCGCTTAAAAACAAAAAAGGTTCGCTTAAAGGTCCGTAAAGGTGCACGTTTTACACGTGAGTTATCCGTTTATGTGTAATGATGATTAAGTCTCACGGTAGTTTCATGTTGAAAACAGCTATTATGTCTTATTCCATAGGTACCCTACCCCTGATGAGAAGCGAGCGCTAGCGCGGAAGACAGGCCTGACCCTCACGCAGGTCTCCAACTGGTTCAAGAACAGGAGACAGAGGGACAGGACTCCGCAGCAGATCAACAGGCCGTTAGTACCACCATAGTTATAGTTAGCCGACCGTATAGCCTAGCGGTTAATGACCCTGACTGTGAAGCTAGAGGTCCTGGGTTCGAATCCCGGTAGGGGCAGACAGTTGTATGATGAATACGAATGTTTGTGCCCGAGGCATGGATGTTGTATGTATTTAGCTACATTTGTATAAGTATGTTTATCCGTTGCCTGGTACCCATAGTACAAGCTTTGCTTAGTTTGGGGCTGGGTCAATTGGTGTAATTTGTCCCAAAATATTTATTTATTTAGTTACCAGTTCATAGGTTAAAAATTTAAGTAAATGACCTGTTTATGTGTGCGTAATGTGTGCGCATAATTGACGTCCCAAATTAGAAAAATGACTTTTCACACCACCTGCTCGACAATGGCTAATTATATATTATGTAGGTATATATTTCTTCAACCGTATATAGTACACAGACCCGAAATATAGTGCAATACTATATATTATAGTACGGTTGGTAACCCTAGGCTCATATCGCAGGAACTTGACGCACGAGCCAAAGGCGAGGGCGGTAAACATGCGACCTGAGCAGAAGTAGTCAAACATTCGTAGAGCTTTATTTGATCTAAACACGACTCTACCTCCAAAGTTATAAGAGGGTGCGGTATTTTTTTGACGATCTTCGATTATTTATACTCTGCACGGCTAACTAACACGAGAGCACTCGAGATAGTCTTATTCTTACTGTTCGTTTAAGAAAGAGACAGATAATCTGTAGGTGTCATACTTTTATATTTTAGTCAAAACTTCCGCTTCGCGGCTTAAATCAAACTTAAAGCCCACTTAATAGCTTTTAAATAAATAAAGCCAACTTTATTGTTTCATGTGAACACGCCTTTGTTCGTCGTCGGTCTGTGTGGAAGGCACTTAAAACAATTGCTAATTTAAAGCACACAATCTAATCCCAACTCTAAGGAGTTCGGTTTGAGACTAAAATATGTTGTGACGTTATGTGACTTATAGTTTTTGTGTTTGGAATCTCGTGTCTATGAACACTTGAGTAGATTGTTGTCTCAATTTATAATGTATTGAATTGGTTTAGGGTATAGTTTAGTGTGGCAAGTTGCTGCTTAGCATTTGTTTTGATTTTTTGCGTTATCAATAAAATGATTAAGATAAAGCATTTGTAAGGTTTGTGTACGAATTATCTGAAGCAGCAGTGCTTGCGCTGCTGTGTTCCGGTGTGGGGAGTATGACATACATACATAAATCACTTTATCCCTTACGGGATAGACAGAGTCTAAGGTAACACGACCTAAGACTACGTTTAGCATGATTGTGGGCGCATGGATGGAAAGGGGAAAAACAGTGATGGGTTGCTAGCCACATCGCCACTAACATGATCCCTAAGATCTTCGCCCAATCCCTCGATGGGATTTTACCATCTGTGCGGGAAGAAGCCACTGATACATTCTATGTTTTTTCTTTGCTCAGAGTATGACAGCTGGAGAAATTACTTTTTTTTTTTTTTTTTTTTTTTTTATATGAATAGGAAGGTAAACGAGCAAATGGGTCACCTGATGGTAAGTGATCACCACTGCCCATAGACACCCGCAACCCCCGAGGGATTGCAGATGCGTTGCCAACCTAGAGGACTAAGATGAAATGCCTCTTGTGCCCGTAATTTCCCCGGCTGTCTTACTCTCCACACCGGAACACAGCAGTGCAAGCACTGCTACTTAGCGGCAGGATTACCGAGTAAGATGGTGGTAGCGATCCGGACGGACCTTGCACAAGGCCCTACCACCCGCTAACTGGCGTATGAGATACTTTATCTTAGGCTCGCAACGCATCTGTAATGCTCCAGTGTTGCTGGTGATTACTTACCGTCACGTTACCCACTTCCTCGTTTTCATTCCTTGTTGGGTTAAAAACTACTTAACTTGGAAAGATCTAGTTTTTGGGGTTCCTTACCCTAAGGGTAAAAACGGTACCCTATCACTAAGACCCCGCTGTCAGTCTATTTGTCCGTCCGTCTGTCTCTCACCAGGCTGTACCTATTTCATGAACCATGATAGCTAGACAGACAGAGACAGACAGACATAACAACTAAAAACAAAATATTTTCATCTGTCTGTCTATGTAAGTAACCGATATAAGAAGACACTGCCTACATTTTGCTTAGGAGGCAGCGCTCTGCTAACCCTGGATATTTTACTCACTTGCCGAATTTATGGAACCCTCAGTGCTATTCCGACTCGCACTTGGCCGGTTTTTTTTAATACTTCTTAACAGATTAGATTTCGAAGGAATGAAACTGCCTACCTACTCATCCCATTATGGGTATTAGGTGTTGCCCGCAACTTCGTCTGCATAGAATTCGTTTATCGCTATCCCGCAGGAATTACGGAATTTTCCGGGATAAAAAGAAGCCCATGTGTTTATTCCAGAGTATGATCTATCTATGTTCCAAATTTCGCCCAGATCTGTCCAGCCGTTCTGGCGTGAAAGAGTAACAAACATCCATCCATCTTTACAAACTTTCGCGTTTATAATATACTAGCTGTTGCCCGCAACTTCATCTGCATAGAATCGCTATCCCGCAGGAATTACGGAATTTTCCGGGATAAAAAGTAGCCTATGTGTTATTCCAGAGTATGATCTATCATGTTCCAAATTTCATCCAGATCTGTCCAGCCGTTAAGAGTAACAAACATCCAAACATACTCACAAACTTTCACATTTATAATATTAGAAGAAGTAGGATAGTAGGATTGTCGTGAACATATGTTATGGCAAAATGCAAAATCATCCAACAACGTACCTAACAAATTAGTTAAACCGCCCCAAGAGCTTTCGACTTGACCTTTCAAAAAAAGAACCATTGTTTTAAAAGTCATTAATCAAATTGGCCCGCTGAAAAACGCCGTATGTCTTCCTTCATTGTCTTAACACTTTGAGCTTTATGTTCTACCCTTCAAAGTTGTTAATGGTTCCGATTGTTTGGCGCAGTTTATTTTTTGTTTTGAAATGGTCAGAGTGGACAGTTATTGATTTCAGAAATCGTTTCCAGTAACTCCGAAATGACCACATGTGGAATATTGTTATTTGGAATGTTTGTCAAGTCACCAATATAAGTGGCAGAATGATATTATTTGAAGTAATTACGTACAGCAACACTCCACGTTATTATTTCTTAAGAAACTGTATTCTTAATTATTAATGCCTCGTTTCTACGCTGATAAATGATAAAAACACAGAATTGGGACTGGCTGGTTTCGCGCCATAAAAAAAGAAAAAATTCTCACGGGCCAATGAAAACGCAGCTTTCGTATGTTTTTTTTCGGCCATTGTTTGAGTCATGGCAATACCTGCTGGTTTTCAGGCGGTTTTATGTTCGGGACGTGCCGTTTGGTTGATCGTTATTATTTATTTGGGTTATGTTTTTGAGGTCAACTACCTTCACTGATTTAATGTGACTTAAAAACTAGACCAGAATTAAAAGGAAACAAGGGTTTAAAATTTCAAATGACGATACAAACGACAATAAAGTTAACGAAAATGTTTAAGTTGACAAGCTATAGATGATTTATGATATGTTGTTTATATTATTATGCCTATAAATGTTTTTGTCTATGTAACAATATGTGTGCAGTCCGTGAGCTTTTAGAATGCCATTCGGGTTTGTCTTGCTGTCTCACTCACTCTTGTGGGTTTGATAGTTGAATTGGCCGATGGTAGCCGAAACCCGAATAGCATTCAACTCGTACTAGCTCACGGTATGTGCCTAGGTATTTGTATTATTGTGCACTTTGTAACCTCTTTCGTTAAATATGACCTATAGGTACATTGTATAAGTGAAGTTATTATTTGGCCTTCACTTTAACTTTTTTCTTTGAAGTTTGTAATTCACTACACGAACTTCGTCTGTGAAGTGATCGCGCTCGACAGAATACTATAACTAACTTGACCCTTTCCTTTTCATTTTTCCAGAGGGGAGATGCTCGTCCCAGCCCAATACGCTGGTCCTCAGACTGGGCTAGGTCCTGCCTTACTGCCCAATGGCTATTACCATCAGCTGCAGGAACCTACACACTATTTGAGCAACGCCCCGTAAGCAAAAGCACAATTTGCTGATGATAGAAAAAAACGAGTTAGGCTGACTTCACATTAACACAATTGAAATTCCGTAACTGAATTAAATTTGATTTTATGATCGTAAAAAGTCGGAAGTTAGATTACTAATTCATAATTGTGATTGCAACCTAGCCTAAAGATATAAAAACGGGAAGAACTAGCGTTGAAAACGTGACGTCGAACAGTATCAGAACAGAAACGGGCAAAGCGGACCGCCTGCAGGTTTAATCCGAAGTTTTTGAAGTTTGTTTATGCCGTTCCGCTCGCACCTACAGTAGGAGAATGTGAGAGAGACTATTGGATTCATCGGCATCGTCTTATAAAACGGCAGCATTAGAATAACTTGCCATATACCTACGTACCTTTTGTATTCAATGTTGCCGTTTAATGGATGTTTTTTGGTGCTAGTCGCACTTAAAAGAGTAGAAATTAAACAGGGGCGCCAACTTCTACGTACCTTCTGCGTATTTTTGCATGGAAATTGCCTTTATCATCCGTTTTTTACTCTTTTATGTGAGACTTGAAGGTTGGAAAAAAGATTTCAAATTTGTTATCATTAAGACTGTAGTTTAAAAAATATTTGCAATGAAAAATTCAAGAAACTATGGTGTTGTAAATATTTTAAATTAGTTCGTAAGTAAAAAGATTTTATTTTGTTAGCTGATTTAAGAGTTAGGGACTGATTTTATTATTAAAGTATATCCTTTGTATTGTTTTCCATATTTTACCTCGTTTTGTACCTACCGATTAAAATAAGATACAATTACTTAAAATTAATATTATAGGTACACACAAACTTATGTAGTGTACCTACTTACTCCAATCAAGGAGTAGATTTTAATAGTACCTACTCCCACACGGTATGTTTGAATAGTCAAAAAGTTACCCCCGACCTACCTCACCTCTCCTTCACCTTTAAGCGTCACTTTTTGACAATTTTAACATTCTAGTGTGGGAATTCCATAAAGTTCTTTATTCATTAGCACGGACTACTGTAAAGAATACCCGTAAATTTCAGTGAGTTATATTTTCTGGCATAATTATATTAGAAATTATAAATTGAGATCATATTGCATGGAAAGAAAGTTTTATAAAAATTGACCCGTTTATTTTTGTTTTTTAATACTTTGTAAGTATTGAAATATCAAAAAAAGTACTTTTTTTAGTAAATTAAGTGTTTTATGTTTCGGATTCACCGGCTATTTACTACTTTTAAACCATATTCGTGTAATATAAGGTGCTGTTTATGTTTCAAATTATTACATGTATTCTAGTCTACAAGTGAAATAAAATTCTTAAAGAATTATCCTTCGTTTTACTATTCTTCATTTAGTTACTAGAAAAACAGTCTAAGATAAATCAACAATATGGGCTCATAACCTGAAAAAACCAGCTATATGGATATTTTCTAACTGTCTACAGTTACTATGTATGTGTGTGCCATAGATGTGTATGTAAACAGGTGTGGCAGTTGTATTTTCGATAATGTGCGCCGTGACTAAGGCGATTATATCAGAATCTCGAACATACTTAGAACATCCGTCCGCTGTCACTGTCAGTTTGTTACGTCATTGTCATATTTGTTATCAAGTCAAGTCATCAGCACAAAAGAAAATACAAACGAAAATTACTTCGTGGTGTTTTGAACTGTGCGTGGTATTTTTTCTTCGTTACAAAAGCAAACACTGTCTCAAATCTACTAAAGAGAATAATTAACAACTAATAATCAAATCGTGTAAGTGGAGAAATTATCCCCAGTGTGTTTAAAATTAATGACGCAACAGTGAAGGGGCAAATTCGAGATGAGTGATTCGAAATCCTTCGTAAATTTCTCGTGTCAACGATGCTTGCAGCCCCTAAAGCTAGACGACTCGCTGAATAACCTCGGAGAACATACTATAGCTGATTTAACGCTACAAATTAGACGCAATAATGAAACTGACCTGGACATGCAATCGTCGAGTTTGGAGCACTATGTGCCTCCATTTCGCATGTCAGAGTCGGGTAACGCAGCCAACGGGTTCATGGTGATCTCAGACGGCTGGGAAACAACTTCTGTAGGTCATCAGTTGCACGTGAAAGCTACTTTATTCGACTTTCTGTCCAACAACTCTGATGTAGACCACCCTTTGTGTGATGAGTGTACAGATACTCTCTTAGAACTGATGGACAACCAGCTAAGCATTACTGAAGCCGAGTGGAAAGACTACAGCGACTATTTGAAGAAACTGGAGGATGATAAAGAGGATTTAAACCTAGAAGGTCTTGAGAAAGAGTTGGAAGACTGGAAACAAGAGCAAAACAGACTTTTGAAAGACTTATCTGCTCTCCAAAAAGAAGAAAAGGCAATGCAAGATGAGATAGATATACAGGAGAAAGAAAAAGAAAGGTTAGAGGTTGAACAGGATATTTACTATAGGGAATATTCAAGATACCGCAAAGAGTTGAACGTAACCGAAGACCAAATGAAGTTTTATGAATGCCAGCTCGCTTACAGCCAGCATCAGTTAGAAAAGCTCAAAAAGAACAATGTCTTTAAAGCTTCCTTCCATATTACGGATTCCGGGCAATTTGGTATCATAAACAACTTCAGACTCGGAAGGCTACCGAATGCTCCAGTCGATTGGTCAGAAATCAATGCAGCTTGGGGTCAAACCGTGCTACTCCTCTCCTCATTGGCTAGGAAGATCAACTTCTGCTTCCAGCGCTACCGCCTGGTGCCGTACGGAAACCATTCCTACATAGAAGTCCTGGAGGACCAAAAAATGTTACCGCTCTATGGTTCAGGCGGTTTCCGGTTCCTATGGGACACTAAGTTCGATGCGGCCATGGTGGCATTCCTTGACTGTCTACATCAGTTCCGGGAACAAGTTGTGAAGGGAGATACACAGTTCTTTTTGCCATATAGGATAGATAAGGGAAAAATCGAAGACACTGCGTCTCCACCACACTCGTATTCTATTAAAATCCAGTTTAATTCGGAAGAGCATTGGACCCAAGCCCTGAAGTACATGCTGACGAACCTGAAGTGGGCTCTGACGTGGATATCATCCCAGTTCAGCGAAGATAAGATTGAAGACCAATAGTACCTGGATTTCCTGTGATATTAGCCTGTATGTGAGTGTATTGTTTGCCGAGAAATTCCTCGGTCTGCTTTTTTTCGCCTGTCTTCAGCCCAATTCTAGAGTGTGACAGAGTGCTAAGTGGTGTCAGACAATGGTTTATTGTTATTACTGCATTTGTAATTAAATTGATTGCTCATTTGCATATAAAGCTGTTGCTATTAATTATTATCAGTTCATTAAAAACCGTCATTAGTCAGATGCACTTAATGAAGTGTTCTCAGGATTGACATGTAAATTCTGTGCATTTGACATATTTTTGAGCAGTATGAATACAAATAGGAAAAATATTTTAATATTGAAAGAGGGTAGATGTAATTCTTCTAAGCTTTTCAAGTTAGTGAGCCAGTATCAAATTAGAGTTAAAATTATTGATGAAAGTTTGCATAAGAGTTCAATGACAATTGATAAAACTTACCTGTTGGAAATATTAAGCGCTTAACCTTATACCCAAAAATTGGGAATTTGGAGATCATGACGATCCACTCTCACTAATAGTCATTGATATGAGAGTGAAAGAGACGGTATTATACAAACGAGAGGTGCACAGATAGTTCCGACGTTTTTGTTTTTGGATTGGAAGATATGAAAGAATTGGTGTATTTAATTAATTATGATTGTCTGGCGTATGGTAAATTTGGAAACAATAGGGTTTGAATTTCCAAATTTAAAAAAAGTACCTTGTTATTATAATTGAAAACAACTGTTCAAACTTAATTATGCATGTCCTTGATATGTTTTTATGATATTTCATTGATTGCCGTCAACGCATGCGGTTCGTGACTTTCCAGTGCCGCAGTCACAATTTAACAGTCATTCGAACGCACATGTGCGTTTTCGGCACTCGGAAGACATCCTGCATATGACAGCTGGCAGTGAATGCGTTATTTATGTAATCCTTTTGTATGTGTGTCTGTATGTCACAGTGACGTAACTATAACGTCTGGGGCCTGTGGCAAATTCGTCAGATGGGGCTCCTTCCTCAATATAAAGAAGTGCATCGGCGTCCCTTCTGTGCTCTAAACCAAGCCAGTTCGGGGCCCCCTAGAGCTAGGGGCCCCTGGCATTTTGCTACCTCTGCCACCCTATAGTTACGCCACTGGTATGTCACAACTATTTTTGTGTTGGAGTCCTTGATCGTTTATAGTACACAACATTCTACGTACAATTATATTATTGTATTTTTCGAGATTTCAATGGTCTTGATTAGACGGGCAATGTTATAGCGTAATCCACGGATATCGCGATCCATATCACGACATTGGTGAGTATCGCAGCGAATCCGGTTTTTTTAAAAATCCATCATCCAACATTGACATAGTATCACGATAATCACGATAATATTGACGGTTTAATCCATGCTTTTTCGTATCTGTGGTCGAAGTATGACTGCTACAAAACAGCTCTCAGAGTATGGGAAGCTGAGAAAATTACAGAGCTGTTGTTCTGTGGCGTGTGTAGGCGAAAAAGGTATGTCAGGATCGTAGCAAGTGAACTAAAGTGGTCTCTGCCTATCCCTGTGGGAAAGAGGCGTGACGGTATGTGTGTATGACGGTATATATAAATGATCATAGTTTTGAATGGGTTTCTAAATGATTTAGAATTTAGATTTTAGAATTTAGATTCACTCTCTGTTTAAAAAAAACTGCATCGAAATATGTTGCGTAGTTTTAAAGATCTAAGTGTACCTATATATAGGGTTGGGATTTTACTTATATTATTGACGTCAGGCCCCCGAATATATTTCAGACTGATATTGTGATTATCGGGAGGCCTGTCTAGTGAGATTAAAATATATTCTTTTCTTTATTTTGAATATTGTACGTGACTTTTTTTCATTAGGTATGTCAGTTTTGGTTAAAAAAGGGGAAATTTGTGTTAATTCTTTTGTATTATACAAACGCCATTTATATTAAGTATTTTTAAATTGTATTTGATTACATATTGCATGCCTAATAATTAGTTTTTTTAATTTTTCTATGCTGTTTGCGATACTGTGTATTAATACTGTAACATTTTGAGTCTAAATTTCGAGGCTATTTATTAAATCCTGTAGTATTATTACATTATGTGTTAATATTACATTTTGTTTCATTGGATGAACCTATGAAAGAAGCCAAACCTTAGTTTATGACAATAGGTACTAGCTGTTGCCCGCAACTTCGTCTGCATATAATTCGTTTATCGCTATCCCGCGGGAATGACTCAATTTTCCGGGATAAAAAGTAGCCTATGTGTTATTCCCGACTATAATCTATCTATGTTCCAAATTTCATCCAGATCTGTCCAGCCGTTCCGGCGTGAAAGAGTAACAAACATCCAAGCATACTCACAAACTTTCACATTTATAAATTAGTAGGATGTTCATGAGTTGTAGGAAGTAATCGAGTAATTGAAATGGGAATCTTATTACAACGAAATATGACTGATTTTATTGATTTTCGGAACTACCCAAATACACCTTGTTTCTGGCGGTTTTGTCAAGGCAACACCAATCTGACAGGTCACGCCATCTGTCTCTAGTATGACGAACTGATAAAAGGACCGCGTAAGCGACATTGTATTACTCGCTGTCGATAGCTCTATTTCATTCAAGTGTAATTCAACTTCGATAGGTGGCGCTATTCTCAAAAATATTTACTTCGTTATTTTAATACTTTTAAATAAATGAGCACAGTGCTCAGACTATTTGCACCTAGTAGGCCGCGCATTATGAGAGGTTTCGTGGTAGAAAAAAATCAAATGGCCACCCGATCATCGCTAAATTTCATAAGAAAATGTTGGCGAAACGTCGTAGTCGAAGTCAAAACTTCATAGGTACAATGATTATGACTAAAGTTGAAAACAGAATAAAATTCAACGATATGTCATCGAAAATCATTTTGCATTACATCTGTAACGGCACTATGACCATAATGATTCACGAAGGAAGGACAGTTTTTTTGTCCCAGAAAAATTGACGAAAAAGTAAAAACAGTAAGTGTTCAATTTCGACATACCTAATAAGTAAAGATTTTATTTTATCCATACAATGAACGAAAAACATTTACCTACATCTTTTTTGACAGTTTCTATATTATATTTATTAAGTAAACCAAAAGTTACGAGTGAATAATATAAAAATACATAGGTACAAGAACAAGAATAATGGCAACCAAAAGAATAGTCATGTGAAAAAGAAAGATCCCGTAGGAGACGCGCCAGGAACTTCCACAGCCATAGCGAAAGGAACCAGTTGAGCGGACCACTGAGACAACTTAATCTTCTCTCTGAAGACATGCAAGATGTACCCGAATAACATGCCGATGAAGAAGGGCGGTGACCGCACCAAAGTGTTAATCTGGGGCCTGATTTTTGGAAAGCACATGTGTGAAAACACCACTCGAAAGTGGTGAAAAATTGTGCTGAATTTGAGATACGAGTAGCTTAGAAAATACTTAGGGCTCTCATTAATCTTGTGACCTAGTCAAAAATTTGATTAGAGCTGTAGTTTTGAAGATATAAACAGATTTATACCACTTTCGAGTGGTATTTTCATACATGTGCTTTCCAAAAATCAGGCCCCTGTACTAATATTATAAAGAGGAAAGATTTGATTGTTTGTTTGAATTGAATACGCTCCGAAACTATTGGACCGATTTCAAAAATTCTTTTGCCGTTAGAAAGCTACATTATCACTGAGTGACATAGGCTGCTTTTTACCGTGGGAAAATACATTTTCCTACGGGAAAATTAATTTATCGCGGGCGAATAATATTTACCTTCCTTCTTACTGTGCTACCACAGCAGTTATTTTGTTCATTGAAATGGACCTTCGCAAATTAACGCCTGATTTACGCTATTAAAATAAATGAAATAAAAATATTCAAAGAAAATGACATGACAAGAGATTCCTCTTACACCCCATGTCAGTAGCAGAGTTCGCTTAGTATGGAAATGTAAGAATCTCGCATCTCGAGAACGCATTGGAATTGAAAATTGTTTGGCCCTTGTCCGATATTCCAATTCTAATAGATTTGATTCGAGTACATTGATATACATACACAAATCACGTCTTTATCCCTTACGGGGTAGACAGATACTAATGCGCCAAGACCTAGGCCACATTTAGCAAGATTGTGAGCGTATAGATGGCAAGAAATGGAATCAAAAGTGATGGGTTGTTAGCCGTATCGCTTAACATGATTCCTATGATTTTCGCCCATTCCCCTTTATAGGCTTTTACCATCTGCGCGGGAAGAGAAGCAACTGGTACATTCTATGTTTTTTCTTTGGTCCCAGACGAGCATGTAAGTATTAGTAGGTACCTACCTACATTGATGTGAACTTGGTAAAAGTCTTCCACATTTTTCAAGGTTCCCAAAACACCTCAATCGCCAAAAATGGAGCTTATTGAATCACTTTGTTGTCCGTCCGTCCTTCTGTCCCCTCAAAAGCCTTTTCTTAGGAACGCGGGGATATTACTGTGGCTCCTAACACTATGCACAACATAATTAGGTATTATCTACTCAGAAACCTGGTAACCAATTAATGTGTACCTTTATAAAATTCTGGCAAAATTCTATTTAAAATATTTACACTAATCAATAAGTTTTTATCAATAATTCCATTTTGAATACAATATTTTTTTGCAAACTCTATTTGCAATGTCATGTGTACCAAATTTCAAGTCAATCGGACCAGCCGTTGAGGAGTTCTCTCCCTGCGGAGACGGTTCTGGTCGGGCCACCAGAATTCTACTACCAGATTATAATATTGTATTGTCACCTGACTTAACTAGTATGCCAAATTTCAGCTCAAATTGGTTGAATATATTATCTGCTTCAAATTTTTCTTGTAGACGTCTCCATTGAGTTGCTAGATTCCACTCGAACAAACGTAAATATTTACATTGTAGTAAATAAAGTAAGTACTTTTAACCCAGGCAAAAGAATAAATATGTTCCTAACTACTTTCGCGTGCTAATTAGTTGCTCAAACTAACCAGAACAAGATGGCGGCTCAAAGGGCAGTAATTAAGGCACCAGCATGCTCACAAAGTACAGGAAAAGACGGGCCCGGGGACACAGACCAGCGGACCAACCAGTGGTTCCATTAGCCTTAAATGTCAAATTATTAGCGCTATTTCATTCTCTCACTAGGCAAATGCTACACCAGCTGCTAGAGTGACAGCACTTGTAATGGCCAAGAACTTACTAACACTCAATAATTTGATAGTAATTTATTTTACAACAGTCATTTATTAACCACTATTTTTAAATTAAGAATGCAGTCTCCATTACTGATTCTTGTCAGCTTAAAGTATCGAACACTGGTGCCGTGGACGTGTGTTTACCATCAGGTGACATCACTGCTCTTTTGCCACTTTGTTTTAAAATGTTAACAATCAGGCATTGCTTGCGACTTCGTCTGTAAGAGTTCTTATGTTGTTTATGCTCTAGATACGGCATTGCCTGTAATTTTACTATTTTTAATTATTTTTAGACATCGGTGGTCCACGCGCATCTGGCCTTCAACTTCGAAAGATTTTCGAAGATCGTTTCCTGTTCCGTTCACAATATTCATTAATTTGAGAATGAGACGGTATACACGAACTTCGAAAATAGAATTTCGGAGGAGTCCTCCTTCCAGCTCTCGAAGCGACTTTTGAGAATAGTTTTGCCGAGACACTTTCGCGCGGCTGATATGTTATATCTAATTTGAATAAATTCTATTGAATCAGGCGTTACTTTGCGGAGGTCCATTTCAATAAACAAACAATTTACCTTGCTACTCCGCTACTCACGTGCAAGATTTTGGTTTTGCATGTGTAAAAGTTGTGCTCATTAAACTTTGAAAATGATCCCGTAGAGGGACCGAAACGCGTCAGTGTTTGTGTGGTGTAAGGGATAATTAAGTTTGTGGGATTTATGTGTTATATTGGCAGCAGTGGAGGGAGGGATTGCGTGAAAAACATATATATTTCACACAGGCTTGGTTATCTTGCACATGAGTAGCGGAGTAGCAAGGTAAATTTTTTGTTCATTGAATAAATTCATTCATTCCATCAAAATGTCTGCAGTGTACCCTCTGTTTTGAGCTACACCTTTCCTAGCCTCGCTGCACCATGAACATCCGCCATTTTGAGCTCTTTCGTCTATCTGTCAACCGTAAATCGAGAAACATGTCACAATTAGGATACTACTTGGGTTGATGACTTTGTATGCAAATGAATTTGAATTTGTATATTGCGTAATTTAATAACCAACATAATAGATGAATAACAAAGGAAAAAATTACACCACACTCCTCACTTTCACACATTCACACACACACACATACACGCACGACACTTACATATACACGCATACAGTCTTACGTCGTTAGTGTTCTTTTACTGCAGCTGGTATGTTCTATGCTTTTTCTTTTCTCCCAGACCAGCATGGAAGCATAAAAAATTGCTAAATGTGAGAGTGATATCAATGGGTACCTACCATATGATTATGACGAATGACCCCACAACACTAACTCTGTTCGTGACTTCGCCTGCCTTATCCAGATTATGCCCATCAATCCACCAGGATCGCTGGCGTGGATTACATTGAGAAGATTGTCCAGCCAGCACCCCTAAATAAATAAAATATCTATAGGTTTTCGCCCATTCCCTCGATGGCCTTTTACTATTTGCGCGGGAAGAGAAGCAACTGGTACATTCTATGTTTTTTCTTTACTCCCAGACCAGCATCGAAGAATTCCAATACAATGTAAGGCATTTTTAGCAGAAACGATTCAATTAATGCGTGTTTTTTTTGCTATATAGCTATACATGTTACAACAGAGTGAGCAACGGATCGACGTCTTTTTTAAGGGTTAAGAAATTAAAAAAGAATAAACAGAATCTTTTTTACTAACAAAGACTGAACTAACAAACTTGTCTGAATAAATAAACAAAGTCTTTGCGCAAGGCACTTTTTAATTATGTATTTTAGTTTGTAACTAGCCCTTACGTACAGGGCGATTTAAATCGTAATTTTCCCAAGGTTACTGAAAAAAACAATAACCATAAATTTCTAATTAAGCTCCTAGACTTATTGTACGTTTAATTACAATTACTGTCAATTAACTGCCGAGAAATTCACACTCGCTGGATGTAAAGCTTTGTAGAAATATTTACACGGAATAATTGGCAGTAGTCATCATCATTACATAGTATAAAACAAAGTCGCTTTCTCTGTCCCTACGTCCCTATGTATGCTTATATCTTCAAAACTACACAACGGATTTTGATGCGGTTTTTTTAATAGATAGAGTGATTCAAGAGGAAGGTTTTTATGTATAATACGCAGACGAAGTCGCGGGCAGAAGCTAGTAAAGAATAAAGAAAGGTGAAAACAATAGAACAAACACTTGAAATAGCGCGCGACTCCGTTTGCTTATCGCTGTCACGCTAGAACTTTGAATTTAGCAATAGGAATGTTATTTTATTATGGTTTTTATAATGTATTGTATTTTAGTTGTTAATAATTTATTAAGTATTAATACTACCTACTTATTTGCGCATAATGACTGCTTGCCTTTTTGTTGTCAACTATTCCTTTCTGTAACAGGTTAGCTGGAAGAGATCCCTTCTTAGGGATAAGTTCGCCTTTGTACTTTTTTCTCTGTATTTTCTGTATTTTTAAATTTTTATGTGCAATAAAGTTTACATACATACATACATACTTTGCCGGGATAAAAACTATCCTGTCCTTCTCCGGGACTTAAAGTATCTCTACACTAAATTCCAACTGAATCGGTTCGTTGGTTTAGGCGTGAGAGCGTAACAGACAGACAGAGTTACTTTCGCATTTATAATATTAGTAAGAATAAAGTTAAAAGATATAAACTTAAAAGGCATAAATTCAATTGCACCACCTGCTCAGATCTGTTCTGTTCTCCAGTCCATTACGGTTGCCTGGTAGAGATCGCTCTGTAGCGAAAAGTTCGCCTATTGTTACCTTGTAACAATATATTGTAATATTCTGTATACTTTTGTTCTGTTTTGGTTGTTATAATTATGTATGTGGTGTTCAATAAAGAGTTATTGTATTCAAATGGCATAGGTAATGTTCATAAGAAAGTGTCAAATCAAAATCTCTAGCTAGCAATGCATTTTTAATCCTCTGATGTTGGCAGTAGGTTCTCACATACTACCAAGTACCTTGCTTGTTTACATCTTATTTCATAAAAAAACCTTTACTTTTTCTTCTTCTTCTTCTTATCTGTGGCGTATCAAGTCGTTAATAGCGACGACAACTTCGCCAATGTCAAAGTAATAAAAATATAATTCAACGCCTGAATCGGGCTGTCTCGCTCACTCCGACAGTGTTCATGATTAGAGTAAGAGAGACTAAATTTCAAACTTGGGACCCTCAAAGCTAAGTTTCTCTAACACCAAAAACTTGAAACCTAGCTCGTTTACCACTTAATTAGCTTCATTTAAACTCAAACCACTATAGTCAAGGCTATTTTCCATACGAGCTATAAAAG
Organism: Pandemis cinnamomeana; assembly: GCA_932294345.1. NCBI lineage: Eukaryota > Metazoa > Arthropoda > Insecta > Lepidoptera > Tortricidae > Pandemis > Pandemis cinnamomeana. The sequence continues at coordinate 6,692,506 of OW028727.1, read as the reverse complement.
CTGATGGCACGTTAGCACACCATTACACAGCTTTGCTCTATAGCAGTCATATAGCAGCATTACTGTGCTTAACACCCCTTTACCATAATTACTTGGCAACTTTGTACAGCCTGTTGTGGCACCGAGGTCTGAAACTACATTTCTAATTTAAATGACATTAAATTAGTTTGAAAAATTGCTTTTTGCTTTTGTAATTGACACGTGGAGAGAAGGTTCGGGGCGAAATTAATTGGGCATCAGTAAAATTAATCTAAGCAAATAAAATTGGATCGCTAAGTGTGTTGCTAAGCGCGAAACTCAAAAACGACTGCACCAGATTAGATAATTATTTTTTGATGCGTTTGGTATTGTGTAATTACACCAACTGTCTTATTCTCCACACACACACACACACACACACAAATCACGTCTTTATCCCTCACGGGATAGACAGAGCCTAAGATAACAAGACCTAAAGGCCACGTTCAGCATGATTGTGGGCGTATAGGTGGAAAGTGCTTTTACCATCTGTGCGGGAAGAGAAGCAACTGGTACATTCTAAAATTTGATTAGAGCTGTAGTTTTGAAGATATAAACAGATTTATTTTGATTCCCCTTTCCACCTATACACCCACTGTTATACACTCATGTTAAACGTGGCCTTTTGGTCTTGTTACTTTGGGCTCTGTCTACCCCGTGGGGGACGACGTGGTTATGTATGTATGTAAACAGATTTATACCACTTTTGAGAGGTACTCTCGAGTGATGTGCTTTCAAAAATCGGGCCCCTGTAGGTACTAGCTAAACTCTTCATCGCTGAAGGCTATTGGTTAGAAAAAAGTAGGTAAGCACCGCTCACAAGTGTGTACATTACATATACATACTACTTATATACACCCTGTAATTATGTAATACAGGCTGTTGTTTAAAGCGTGTGCGTCGCGACATTACGCAGTCCTTTAAGGCGCTACGCGTGAAACGTCTCGTATATTATGCAAAGAGCATCTATTAACTCGAGTGAGCTGCGACAGTTGAGATTGGGCCGTAATTCATAAGCGGATAGATGTTCGGTTCTTCCATGCTGGTCTGGGAGTAAAGAAAAAACATAGATTGTATTAACCGACCGCTTTAATGAGGCCTCGCCCGCGCGAAACTGGCGCGGGTTAGGTTAGGTTACATACACAAACATGACATGCGTCATTGTCTAAGGGAACACGGGCCCAGCGTACGGGCCCTCCCCTTCTTGGCGCGGTCCTGGCGAAAGCCGGGGCCACCCTGGCGCTTGTAGTGAAACCCTAGTGGCATCCCACAGCGTCCCCATCATATTGAGGCAACGCCGGATACTTTTTAGTTCGGGTATACCCATTCCCGTGGGGGAGTCCCACATAACCCTAGGCATCCCCGTGCCTAGGGCATCCATAAAGATTTAGATTTAGATTTAGATTATTTATTCATTCAATAAAAATTACATCATATTGTTCATCATATTGTTGTTGTTGTGTTGTTTATTTCCTCTCCGTTAAAAAAAGAGAGGGTTACACCTGCGACCCACTTTGTGAACATGGCGCTCGTTAAATGTTGGGTCGTAGGGGTCATTAATGGACTGCGGCCCTAATAACTAATCGCTCGCTATAGCAAAGCTATATTGCACGAACAAGATAGTTAGATAGGCGACAAAGGGGGCTGAGAGAGGTGCGGGCGGCAGGCGCACTTCCCGCCCGTACCACTCCCGGTCCCCTTTGTCATCCTACCCTGCGCCCCTGTACCCGCGCGGGCGAGGACTCATTTAAGCGGTCGGTCTATACCAGTTGCTACTCTTCCCGCGCAGATGGTAAAAGCTCGTCGAATTGGCGAAAATCTTAGGAATCTTAATAGGCGATGCTAGCAACCCATCACTATTTTGATTCTCCCTTTCCATCTATTCGCCCACGATCATGTTAAATGTGGCCTTTAGGTCTTGTTACCTTAGGCTCTGTGTACTCCGCAAGGGATAAATACGTGATTTATGTATGTATGTAGTAGATTAAACGAAAAAAACTGCCGTCTGCTTCATTTGCTATTGCGTACAAAGTTGTTTGTGACCAAAATATGTAAATTGTTTAAGTTTGGTTTGTATTTTTGTGTAGCCAGCTTGTATTAATTGTTACCAGTGGCAAATAAACGCTATCTTATCTTACATACATACATACATACGTTTTTATCCCTTACGGGGTAGACAGGGCCTAAGGTAACAAGACCTAAAGTCCACGTTTAGCATGACTGTGCGGGCGTCTGGATCGAAAGGGAAATCAGAACAGCTATAGGTTGCTAGCCACATCGCCTATACAACATAACCCCTAAGATTTTCGCCCAATCCCTCGATACTTTATCTTTTCTTTATTTTAATGGCGCTTTCGAGTAATTAGCTTTCAAAAATCTGCCCCACACGGTCCTACCATTTGTGCGTGACGCTTTACGCTTACGCTTATGCCTTGCACCTCTTCACCTTTCAGCTATTATAAGTATAATTTTACGAACTCGAGGCAGCAATCCCCACCTGGCCGCTCGGCGGGGCTTGGAAAAGGCAACCGACTTTGGACAATCTTATTTATCTGTCCAAGTGAGATAACGCGGGGAAGAAAGACGTAGTCTTATTAAGACTTACTTTCTTCTACTTCTTCTTATTTGTGGCATTTCAAGTCGTTATAGCGACGACAACTTCGCCAATGTCAAAGTAACAAAAATATAATTAAAAAATCTTGTGACAAAATGTCGGCACCGTTGTACGGTAATGGTCAAAGACCCCCCTCCCCCCCTGTCGGGCTCTTAGCCAACGGTCAATGATATCCCTCAGAAACTGCCAGGAAATCATTAGCCGAAGCCCAGGGTGCACCGGATCAAGCACTGCTCTTCCCCCCGGACGGATCCAAAAAGGAACCGCAGCTCATAACCACACGTGGAGGTAACCCGACTCGCACCCCTACTTTCTTCAACAAACGGTGGGTTTTGTTTGAAGCGAGTTTGCTTCAATTTTGTTTTAAGACAGTTTAGATTAACGAGGTTGGGTGCACTGAAAACAATCTTTGTTGCGATGTGGCCTGCCAGTAACCTGTAATAAAGGTTTAATCTGATGATCTTGATGGTGCCTCAGGGTGTTGGGGAGCAAGTAAGACCAGCTTCGATGTTTATAATAGAACCGTATATTGAGGGTTTACTTAGACTTATATACAAGCATATTGCTAAGGTTGTCGCTGACACAAGCAATATGCGTTTATGTAGCAGTAAACTATTGTGTTACTGCTAAACACTTAAAGTGGCCAATCGCCATACTATAAACCACTTTAATTTAATTAAAGCAAATCCCTTGAATGCACCATTTGATAGTGGTTGGTACTCGTAAAAATCAAAACTATTCTCTAAGTAAATTGATAGCTAGATTAATCAGAACTGTAATTACATTACTTTAATCATAGCTGTTATTATATTATTACATTACATTATTCAGAGCTATAATTTTATAATTACATTACATTATTCAGAGCTGTAATCCGATTTTACTAAAAGTTTTATAACTTGATGTTATTTGCTGTCGTTTTACAAAATAAGTCTTCATTGTTACAAAACACTTATAAACTTAATGTGTAATTGCTTAAATATAAAAATATTAATGTAAAACAAAAAAAAAATCTAAAAACGTACCCCCCTGCGGCATTGAGCCAAAGATGCTGGCTGCATTTCTCCGCTGTATTGCAACACTAATTCGCTGTGCGAGGAAGCTGCCAGCTCTTTGGTCTCCGTTGCAGTCGATCAGCCTCTTAGATAATTCCTTAATTAACATATGCGCACTGGGACCTCACGGAGTTTAGGGTTGTTTAGTCTCAAACCCCAAGGAAGAAGCATAATGGTAGGAGGATGGCCGGACTATATTAATAGATTACATTATTCAGAGCTGTAATTCTTTTAAATAATAATAATAATAATATCGCCTTTTTATTCCGAATTCGCTACAATTTCAGTAAGTATGTTGTTGTTTTTTTTTTTTTTTGTTTTATTAAATTGTCGCGTAATTCGGCGTGCCTTATAGCATAGGCCTCCTCCGTATATTGGAGGGTTTGGGCTATAGTTCCCACGCGCACTCAGTGCGGATTGGGAACTTAACACACACCATTGAATTTCTTCGCAGATGTGTGCAGGTTTCCTCACGATGTTTTCCTTCACCGAAAAGCTCATGGCAAATTTCAAATGTAATTTTCGCACATAAATTCCGAAAAACTCAAGAGGTGCGCGCCCGGGATTTGAACCCACGGAGCTCTGCTTGAGAGGCCACAGGTCAAACCACTAGGCTACCACGGCTTTTTTACTCTCGGGTAAATACTACTTTAGTGCTATTTTTGAGTAAAGTAAAATCAAAAACTGTTACTACTACTATTAGTGGTTTGATAAAAGCCGTGGTAGCTAAGTCTGTGCCTCTCAAGCATAGGGTCGTGGGTTCGACCCCGGACTCGCACCTCTGAGTTTTTCGGAATTTATGTGCGAAATTACATTTGACATTGGCCATAAATTTTTCAGTGAAGGAAAACATCGGAAGTAAACCTGCATACATCTGCGAAGCTAGAGAAACCCACTCGAACCCACGACTCTCTTTAAGGCCACAGGTCAAACCACTAGGCTACCACGCCTTTTACCCAATCTCTGCATATATTGATAGATTCCCAGTCGGATTTCTTCATGCACTTGTATGAAAATGCCGTCAGAATGCAAATTGAAATTTTGAAATTGAAATATATTATTTTGCTTTAGACATGGTTAAAAAGTGATCGCGTATTTAGTGTTGATGTCGGGCGACACGTCTAACCAAATAAATTGGCATGCAAACATTAACTTATTTTCTAACTAGCGACCCGCCCCGGCTTCTCACGGTATATTATGCATGTATTATTCATATAAACCTTCCTCTTGAATCACTCTATCTATTAAAAAACCCGCATCAAAATCCGTTGTGTAGTTTTGAAGATATAAGTATACATACAGACTTGGGGACAGAAAAAGCGACTTTGTTTTATACTATGTAGTGATGATGAAGTGGTTTTTTGCACGTAGCGATGTCCTTGTAATAAAGCATCATTTGTATACAACAATACCAGTCAATTATAAGTTTAAAACAATATGCCGCAGGCGGGAACCACACGTCCATTTTCAATGCATTTAAATGGACTACTTGCCGACTCATGTTTATTCACAAATTATTCACTTAAATATTTAGGTCAAAGATTGCAGCTGACATATTCTGCAGTGACACGGGAACGCATTGTTTTGTGTGTAGGTGACTTTGCGAACTAACTATATGGTAGGTGTACTGTAGAGCTGCCTTGATGAGGCACTGACTCTACGACGGGATGATGTAGCTCAGATGGCTCTCAAATCTATTTAATGAAACTTTGAATATAGGTTCAGTATTTTATTTAACTTTTTAGATTATATTAAAACAATACATCTGCTTCCAAGGAAGCCCTAAGCAACTCTGACGTAACTCTTGTTTCGAATTCTAGTTTATTTTTTAATGTTTTAAATTTAAGATTCGAATTCGATAAAGAGTAAAGAAGGAGTTGTGGCGACTGCTTTATTTCTGTATATATTATAATATTGTAAATAGTCTTAAGTAAGTGTTTCGTTGACTTCCGTTTCCGTTATCAGTCTATCTGGGAGTTTGACATAACTCGCGCATGCGCGTGTCTCTTCTAATTAGACTTGCGTGCATGTAGTTGCTTTCCTATGTCGCTCCGTTTTAATATTGTTTTTTGTAAATATTGTGTGTAAATAATATATTATAGTGTACTGTGAGATTTTCAATCTTTCACAGAACGTTTCCTATAGCCCCATCGATCGATGCGATGATTTCGCCAATGACAAAGTAATAAATACAGTATTCAAAAATCTCGTGACAAAAATACCGGCGACGTTGTACGGTAGAACACGGTCAAAAGACCCTCCCTCAGAATCTACTAGGATCATTAACCGATACCCAGGGTACACCGGATCAAGCACTGCTTTTGACCCAGAAGCAATTATCTAAGATTCAAAACTTTACTTTGCAAATAATTGCCGGCAAGGGCTCTCTTACATTTCTTTCATTGAAACTACCAGCTAAAAATTTGGAGACATTTAAATAATTAGATACAAACGCATCCGCCTACACGTTCCAAGGCTGTAAATTCAATTTCATGCCCGGAACTGCTCTTGCGCAGACATGGCAGCCCAATCAGTTCCCGTAAACAAGCTAGTATTGAACAAATGGCTCATTCTCATTTAAATTTCTAAATATCACTGATAATAAGAACACAGAACAATCCGAAAAGTAAAGCAATGGCCGGGAATCGAACCCGGATCCTCGTCATTCCGTGACGCGTGCTATACCCCTACACCACCTTAGCAAGTGGGTAGTCTTCGAACTTTTCTACCTGTTACTAGCTGTCCCGTGACCTTGTTACTATGCGAATTTTTGTCGCTAAGCATCATTTGTTTGAATGATGTGTCTGTACGACTCATTCTCATTTTTATACACACCGTCACTTACATTGATGTCACTAACGTGGATGTACTCTTTTAAATATTTCGAGAAAATGACGATGTTATGACATATAAACATACCTACACAAATCACGTCTGTATCCCTTACAAGGCAGACAGTGCCTATGGTAACAATACCTAAAGCCTACGTTTAGCATGATTGTAGGCGTAAAAGTGGAAAGGTGAATCAAAATAGTGTAGGTTTGCTAGCCGCATCGCCTATAACATGATTCCTACGATGTTCGCCGATTCCTTCAATGGGCTTTTACTCTCTCTCTCTCTCTATTCATCAATTTTCTCCGATTTAAGACTGGAGCGTTTTCATAGACATTTAGAAATCGTTTTAAAACGGTTTAAATCAGTTTATCATCGCAAACGTTCCAAATCCAATATATTGCGAGTACTTACTCGGTAATTACAGTTCGGAACAATTAATTTACTCACTAAGAGATAATTAATGAGCAAGCTTCGTTTCCAAACGGATTAAAACGGAGTCGAGTTTACAATAAGGCAGCGAAGCCATTCAAGAAGATCGAAGGGCGTTCATACAAAAATATAAAGTTGCATGATTTGAATAAATCTGTTAGATCACAAATCTCCGTCAATTAGATTACTTGCCGAAATATATTCTACCAAAATGTTCCAATGTATACGGCAAACGCACGGCAGTACATGTTACCAAGTATTCTCAATGAGTTACCATCGGAAACTCATAATGAAGTGTGTGCCAACCCCAATAGATGCAAGAGAATTGGCATTGTTCATTTTTTTTAGTATGCTCCAATTCGAAAACCATTTCGAGGAAAACCATCAATTATCCGATTTATCTTGTCCGATTTCAAAAATACTTTATGATTACAGATATTTTTGTAAAAGTACTTTTAACCTTTGTTTGACATAACGACCCTGGTTTTAGACAGAATCCACGAATGTTTGCCACAAAAATGGAAAAAAAAAGTTTGGCTATGGCAACTGTCACCTGTCATGACAAAACCATAGACAAAGCCGTTTTTTTAAAATGGCTGAACGATGGCGATTGGGATTCTGTCTAAATTCACGAACTATCAAACAGCGAAAAAAAAATATTATTAATTAACAAAGCTACGTAAAAGCATAATATTCAAATTAGTTGCTTGAAATAGTCCATTTTAACAAATAAAGGTGTTAAAAGCACAGCTTAAAAAAAATGAACAATGCCAATTGTCAAAGCATTTTACCTAAACTGTAACGCAGCACAACAATAACTCATATGTTTAGTTTAAGGATTTAATTAGAGTAACTAGCTGCGGCAGATTAAACTGTACCGAGTTTTTGCCCGCTGTTATAAAGCTTTTAAATTGTATATCATTAATTTGTTTTCAATAAATAAAAAAAATAAAAAAAACATATATATACAATACATTAATTCAGGCCCCAACTGTTTTCGAACAATTCTATTTTCGAAGTTTGTTTAAGAAGCTGAATAATTCATTTGGACTTACTGATTGAAATGAAGAGCTCCGAAAATCCAAATACAATTTTGCTAGGGAATTAAACATCGGAAATTCCCGCGGCAGGTAAATCAGATGTTATGACTCTTCCATACTGGTCTGGGAGTAAAAAAAAAACATGGAATGTACCAGTTGCTTCTCTTCCCGCGCAGGTAAAAGCCCATCGAGGGAATGGACGAAAATCTTAGGAAACGTGTTATAGGCGATGCGGCTAGCAACCCATCACTATTTGGATTCCTCTTTCCACCGATACGCCCACAATTATGCTAAACGTGACCTTTAGGTCTGGTTACCTTAGGCTCTGTCTACCCTGTAAGGGATGAAGACGTGATTTGAACGTGAGGTGAACCGATGACATCGTGAAAAGTTGCGGGAAACCAGTGGATGCTGGTGGCGAGTTGACTTTGTATGTATGTAAACTCTTTATTGTGCAATAAAAAAAAAACAAATACTATTGACAAACACTGAGATACATGCACAAACGCGGTCTTATCTATTTAAGGGATCTCTTCCAGTCAACCTTCGAGTGGACACGAGGAGTCGTAGATGCACCTCCTGAGGCTCCGTAGAATAATAACACAGCATAGGCACTCTAACGTATAATAAAGATATCAAAAGGGAATGGAGTATTTACAATAAATAAACGTCAGAAACTGTATAAGGATATTAGGTTTGAGCGTGAGATATTCAATATAAAATTACATCATCACTTAAAATTAAATGTCAAGGAATTAATATTGAAATCGTCAGCTTAAAATAAAAAATAAAAATGTCAACAATTAAAAATTAAATACAATTCAATTTAAATTTAAATACAAATTAAAAATACGACATAAAATGGAAATTAACGACAGTACTAATACGCTGTCCAAGGAAGCTGCCAGCTCTGCGGTCACCCGTAGCGTCTATTACTCTTCGAAATATCTCTGAAGAGGCTAATAGTGCTAGCCTTATTATATTAGCGACCTAGGGATGATGATCAAACTTATTTCTCTATCACATTGGCCCATAACGATCCATTAATTTTGAAACTTGGACGAACTCCCGAACATAACCCAACAGTATATTACATATATATGTATGTAATAGTTCAATTACAGGTGTATTTGAGTTCGTTTTGTTGGGTCAGGACGAGGCCCATACAAACATCGCCTTTGCCTATTCGAGCGTTTGAAATTGGCCTGATACAACGGAATTAACACCCTAGGTCATTATAGGAATTACCGTTATCCTTATCCTTACTAATCCTTACTAATTACTAATATTACTAATATTATAAATGCGAAAGTAACTCTGTCTGTCTGTCTGTCTGTTACCTTTTCACGCTTAAACCGCTGGGCCGATTTAGTTGAAATTTGGTATACAGATAGTTTGAGTCCCGGGAAAGGACATAGGATAGTTTTTATCCCGGAAAATTGCATAGTTCCCGCGGGATAGCACAGCCCAACCACTGGAATTTTTCAAATTTAAGGCGGAACAAAGTTCGCCGGGTCAGCTATACAGAATAACTAGCCTGTCTATAGATCGACCGCTTAAATGAGACCTCGCCTGCGCGGTGCAGGGGCGCGGGGTGGGACGACAAAGGGGGCCGAGAGAGGTGCGGGCGGGTAGTGCAGCCGCCCGCACCTCTCACGGCCAGGGCCGTCTTAAACTAGGCTGGGGCCATTCAGTGGCGTAGCTAGGTAACCAAGGGCCCTGGTGCAAATAAAAAAATGGGGCCCTACTATTATCTAAACTGGTTACGTTTTAATAATAATAGTTCGATCGCGATTTTCTGGTAAGGATTCGAGGGCCCTCTGAGCTTGAGGGCCCCGGGGTACTGCCCCGCCTAGTCCCTAGGTAGCTACGCCACTGGGGCCATTGGGCATACAAGAATTTGGGGCCCTTTTGGTAAGTATTTTTACTTAAGCGAATTATAATAACATTTTTTTACTAAGTATGAATGTTTTGAGAATAAAATGTGTGAGAGAAATTGCCGGTCATTCGGGGCCCCCTGAGAATGGGGGCCCTGGGCACGGGCCCCGGGCGCCCTTATGGTGAAGACGGTATTGCTCTCGGCCCCTTTGTCGTCTATCCAGCGCCCCTGTACCGCGCTGGCGAGGACTCATTTAAGAGGTCGATCGGTCCTCTCCGATATATGAACAAATAAACAAAGCTTATTTTAAAATCCTATACATTATCACCTTGAAACTACTTCCTTTACATTATGTTTGTTTCTCTATGCTGTTGCAAAGGGAATTAAGCCCATACAACCAAGTTTAATGTAGCATAGCAAATCTACTGTCGCCGTCGACTAGATAGTTTAGACTGGTTAGAGAAAAGTGAGCATGTGTCACACCTTATCCTACCTTACTAATATTATAAATGCGAAAGTAACTCTGTCTGTCTGTCTGTCTGTCTGTCTGTTACCTTTTCACGCTTAAACCGCTGGGCCGATTTAGTTGAAATTTGGTATACAGATAGTTTGAGTCCCGGGAAAGGATATAGGATAGTTTTTATCCCGGAAAATTGCATAGTTCCCGCGGGATAGCACAGCCCAAACCACTGGAATTTTTCAAATTTAAGGCGGAACAAAGTTCGCCGGGTCAGCTAGTATTACTATATGGCGGACAGCTCCGCCACACGTAAAAGCAACTTTGTCTGTCTGTTACGCTCGCTTTCACGTCTTAACCACTGAACCGATTTTAATGACATTTGGTACAGAGATAGTTTCAGTCTCGGGGAAGGGCATAGAATAGTTTTTGTTCCGGAAAACCGCATAGTCCGATTAACACTACCCCCCCGCACCGCTCTACCCCTGTACCCGCGCGGGCGAGGCCTCATTTAGGCGGACGGTCTATAACTATCTTGTTCGTGCAATATAGTTTTGCTATAGCGATAGTTATTAGGGCTGAAGTCCATTAATGACACCCCACGACCCAACATTTAACGAGCGCCGTGTTCACAAAATGGGTCGCATGTGTACAGCGGCCTTTATGTTGTGTTGTGCCCAGTTTGGGAAAACGTGAAACAAACAAGCTATATAGCTATATGTAAAATAGCTATATAACTCCGTCTATGTATAATACCTACTGAGAGGTACCATCATCATCAATTCCAGAATTCAGTAGTTTCCAACATAACTTAAACTCAAGTTACATACATACACACACAAATCACGTCTTTATCCCTTACGAGGTAGACAGAGCCTAAGGTAACAGGTACCTACAGGCCAGATTTAGCAAGATTGTGGGCGTGTAGGTGGAAAATGGTATCAAAATAGTGCTGAATTGCTAGCATCATCGCCTATAACATGATGCCTGAAATTTCCGCCCAAAAAAAACCTCGCCTGAAAATTAGAACAGACAAATCCGAAATCAAAACCTAGTAATAAAACTAGCTTTACAGGCAAAAAAGCAACTTTTACTACTTGCTTATGTAGCCTAGGAATTATGCCATTTCAATTGGCATAATAAAAAATGCCTAATAAAACGCTGCCCGCTTTATGTATCGGAAAATGAGACACGGATCGTAAAGTGACCATTATTTACTACTGCCCGCCAGGTTGTAAATTTGGCCTTTTGACCCCGAACTTTGTTATATGTCCGGGTTCGTCATTTGAGATTTATATATAGTGGGTGATTTTAAACAGGGTAGCACGCGTCACGGAATGATGAGGACCCGGGTACTTTTCGGATTTTTCTGTGTTTTAATTTTCAGGGTCGTTTAGAAATTTAATGAATACAGCCTAAACTGTTATATTGAAACAAAACATTAATATAGGCTATAGCTGTTGCCCGGGGCTTCGTTCGTGCTGCTTAAAAAAATAGTTATACAAGCCTTTTCTAAACAGTAACAAACACAACTAAAAAAGATGTACATTTCGACGATTCATTTTTATTTATATAGGTACTAGCTTCTGCCCGCGACTTCGTCTACGTAAACTTATACAAACCTTTCTCTTGACTCACACTTACAGTTGCAAAACTTCTGAAAAATTCTGAATTATTCCGGAATACTTCTGGGAAAGTTTCTTTAAATCAGAATTATTCAAAATGAATTTAATTAAGATTTTTTTTTTGCTGAAAAATCGTATTTTGCATCGATCGTCGATCGTCGCCGCCGCTGCGCTCCTCGAGTCGTGCGTGCAGGCAATGGCGGTGCGGGGTGCGGTGAGACGGGAGATGCTCCCCGGAGAAGTTTTCCCTCGCCCCGCGAGAAAGATTCGTACCCCGCAATCGAATGTTTCCGCGGAATATTTCGCCTAGAGATGCGCAAAACAACTCACTGAAGTGAAAAGATTGATTCATGTCTTTCGCTCTTAAAGATATATATCACTCTTTTCGTTCATTTCGTTCAGTTCGCTCAGTAGATCTATTGACTCAAACTGCTCCTTCATATCTTATCACTCATTTCGCTCAGTGGATCTGTTGACTCAAACTGCTCTTTCATATCATTATATCAGTACGATGTATTCAGTACACATACAAAATGGGACTCTAATGATGGAGATATGTTTATACACTATAAAGTTTCACTGAAAATGGTCAGATAATCATCATACTTTATCAATGTTTATTTTTTGTTTTGAAAGTGTCGTTCAAAGAGGACATGAAACGGAACGCAGCAAAGGAATCGTCCACTCACACCAGCTCAAATGAACGAAAAGAGCGACTCACACATTCATATCTGCTCCTGTCTACTGTAAGCTAGTGTAAGAGGGACAGGTTTATACGATAGATTTGTAGGTTCGAAAAGTGCAACCATGCATGCAACGGCTGACCGCATCAGTTCAGTACGAAATCCGAACGAAAGATATACTGATATAGTGAGTTGCTTTATCCTTCAGTGAACGACTGAGCGAGTGAACGAAACGAAAAGATATAGTTCATTTGAATCTTTCACTCGCGATTGACACATCTCTAATTTCGCCTGAATAATTCAATGGGAATAAACGTGTTTGTTTGTGGTGTGGTGGGTGAGTTAATTATTGTTCAGTGGCACATACGTAAGTAAAATATAAATGTTTATTTTATTATAAATGGAATTGATTAAGTATATGTTGATATTTTTATAGGTAGATAATTATGTTAGCCTGCGATTAACAGGATTTAACTAAAATAATCTATTTTACAACTTCCAAGCGCGAAATAGGTAGTAAGGTCGATTTTCCTGGTTTTTTTTTGACAGTTGAAATATTCCCAAAGCTTCGGAATATTTCCGAATACTTCCGAAGTATTCAACGGGAATGATTCAGAATTTTTCCCGCCAGCATCTATACTCACACTATCTATTAAAAAAAAACCGCATCAAAACCTCTGTTGCGTAGTTTTGTAGGTACGTGACGGCCGACATGACCGAGATCACGCCGCCCTGTTGATTTTTATAGAGGTTTACTCCTCGCGGCCCCCCTATCTTGAAAAAGACGAGGCGGCCCACGGTCCCAGCCCTGCGGACCAGGTTTACGTGGCGTCCGACCGTGACCGAGGTCACGTCGCTCCTCTGGATTTTTATAGAGGTTTTCTCCTCGCGGCCCCCTTATCTTGATAAAGACGAGGCGGCCCACGGTCCCGGCCCTACGGACCAGGTTACGTGCCGACCGAAAATGACCGAGGTCACTCCGCTCCGCGATCGCGTCCCTTGCGGAACGCACCGCTTCGACGGCAGGCTTTCGCCCGCTGCCAGCATGAGGCTCGCCCTTTCGTTCCCCGCCCGGGGCGAACAGCAGGTACAAGGTTGGACTCGCCCCCGTCCCTCCCCGTACGAGGCGTTTGGCGCCTCCAGGTTTGGTGCAGAGCTGCGCTACCTTTCAACCGGCTCGGCGGGAGGGGCTACTCAGTAGGCAGCTCAGCTCGGCCCGACAGTACCCAACGCTTCTGTCCCTCGTCTACCCAAGGCTCCCCTTCCCCCCCAAAAGGCGTTTGGTGCCTTCAGGCCTGGTGCAGAGCTACGCCTCCTTTCACCATCTGGCACTGGCCCCCCGACCTGCACCAGTGGCTACTCGGCCGCAGATGCAGAGCAGCTTCCCGTCAGCTACCGCCCGCCTTTCCCCACCTAAACTCGTTCCCTCCCTTGATAAAAAGGGGCTTTCGCCCCGGCCCTCGCCAGAAAAATATATACTTAGACATAATAATTCGCCCCGCCCTACCCCCCCACCCCCCCAGGTCGGATATTTGCCACCAGCTAACTAATCCCCGAGGGGTTTAATCAGCCGTTGTTGCCCAGGGTGCACCGGCCTAAGCGTTACCCTTCCCCCCCCATGGGGCCAAAGCCCCTGATAGAAGGGAACTGTAACGCTAGAGCTCTCGGGGAGGTTTCCGACGTAGCACCCCACTTAACATTACTCCCTGCAACATGTGACGCACGTAATTGAATAATAGCCAGTAAGCATTAATTAGGTAATAAATATGTGTAACTAATCATTAAGCGGTTCTTATACTTGGTCTACCGAGAATACAACATCTCTGGTACTATGGGTGTTTTTACTCTAACCTCCTCGTCCACCCTCAACCTATCTCAGTTTTAAAGATCTAAGCATACATACGGACAGACAGCGGAAAGCGACTTTGTTTTATACTATGTAGTGATTTAATTCCCTACCCACCAGGAACCTTTTTACATTAAGCGTCGTGACAGTTTTCCTTGTTAAGTAATGCGATGTCACTTTGACGTTTTATGTGAAGAGGCTCCATGGTGGGTAGGGAATTAAATTCCTTGACTGTACTTAGAGCAGGTTAGTTGAGATTTAGTTTCTAACTTTCCTGAAAATACGATAGTTTCAGCATAACTTTACTTGGCGAAATGATTATTTAACCTGACATCGGCCAAGTTTAGGTAATGATGAATGTATTTTGCATTAGGTATATTATGTGGTTACTAAAATCGACATTTCGATTACTTCGGTCTGGGAGCAAAGAAAAAACATAGAATATACCAGTTCCATCTCTTCCCACGCACGGTAAAAGCCCATCGAGACAATGGTCGAAAATTTTAAGAATCATTATATTATAGGCGATGCGGCTAACAACCCATCACTATTTTGATTGCATTTTTTGCCATTTATACTTGCCACCTTAGGCTCTACGTCTACCCCGTAAGGGATAATGACGTGATTTGTGTATGTATGTATGTGTAAAATCGTCCGTGGTTTCACTATACCTAATAAATAATTTAGAAACTGTAACGCCCGTAAACAAAGATTGTTTAAAATGTTACTCAAATTAAACCCAGCTGGCTATTCGAAATTGACAACTCAATTGCATTACATTGCTGGCCGGGGAAACTGAAAAAAAATTACTAGTCTTGATTATCGAGAATATTCAAATACCTATTAATTATTGTATCTCTTAATAAAAAAAAAATGTAAATGTCACTGAAAATTACAACACATAGAAAAAACCGAAAAGTAAAGCTATGGCCGGGAATCGAACCCGGATCCTCGTCATTCCGTGACGCGTGCTATACCCCTACACCACCCATAGCAGGTGGGTAGTCTTCGAATTTTTCTACCTGTTACTAGCTGTCACGTGACCTTGTTACTATGCGAATGTTTGTCGCTAAGCGTCATCTGTTTGAATGATGTGTCTGTACGACACTTAATACATAGCACATTATATTTATACGTTAAAGTTTGTGGTCGTACGAAATTCACACGCTGTATAGTTACAAAAAATATTCGAACTTATCTCTATATATTTTCACATTTTGTGGTTTTATATTTACTGCTTGACATTTTAAATTGCTTTTAAAATAAGTTTTATTTAAATTATTATTATTTTCTCTTATTATTTTTGTTTGTTGGTATTTTCTTTAAATTTAATTTCAATTTAACTGTAGGTACTTTTAAACGGGTGACAAATAAATCTAATCTAATCTAATCTAATATACCTTTTACATATAATGCGGTCACGACAATTTTGTCAGGTAGAACACACCACTCAAAAACATAATGATGTGCTATGCTCTAACTATAATTATAGTAGGTACAGTATAGCTTGGGATGTCGCCATTTTCGTAATAAACTAAAACAATTTCATCAAAACCAAAACAGACGCGCAAAATGATTCCATCATTTAATTATCGCCTTATCTTCTCACAAATTGCCAATTATCTTCAAATAACACAATTAGGTACAGTCAATAAGGCCAGTGGAACACGATAGAACCTCACCACAGTATGCTACCACTATAAATGTTAGAGAAACGGTCGTCACCGTGAAATCTTCATTGTGAAAGGGTTCCTTGGTTTATATTGGACGTAGAAGACTGCGTCCCACTGTGCCATGATGATGTCGTCAATGGTGGTTGTGTGTTTTATATGTGTTATAGAGTTATGTCGAGGACAGATGTTTAATATGGATCTGATAGAGCCACCAGAAAACCCAGAAGAGCTTGGAATGCCGTACGGAAAGGTAATTTACAGGGTGTCGCACCACAATCTGTTCAGGAGTACCCGAAAACGGCAAGCATGCTGGTCTGGGACAGTGGTGTAACTATAGGGGGCAGGGGTGGCAAAATGCCAGGGGCCCCTAGCTCTACGGGGCCCCGAATTGGCTTCAATTAGAGCACAGATACGCTGATCTTTAGATTGAGGAAGGAGCCCTGACGAATTTGCCGCGCGCCCCAGACGTTATAGTTACGCCACTGGTCTGGGAGTAAAGAAAAAACATAGAATGTACCAGTTATTTCTCTTTCCGCGCGGTAAAAGCCCGTCGAGGGAATGGGCGAAAATCTTAGGGATCATGTTATAGGCGATGCGGCTAGCAACCCATCGCTATTTTGATTCTCCTTTCCACCTATACGCCTTCAATTATGGTAAACTGGAGCATACTATGACATTGGTGATTTTTTAACTTTTACCTAAATAAAAGTCGACATCTCAATTAATTATTTTGCTGTTGTCATTGCCATATTTTTATAATTGTAATTAATTCTCGTATAGTTTTGTATTTGGTACTGTTTTAGTTTTAAGTTGACATTTATACACCTTCGACTATTCTCATACATACATACATCCATATATCACGTCTTTATCCCTTAAGGGGTAGACAGAGCCTAAGGTAACAAAACCTTAAGGCCACGTTTAGCATGATTAAGGGCGTTCACGGCCCATCACGCTCATGATCTATTTTTTCTTGTCTTGATTATTTTCTATAAAATTGTGTATATTCTCTTTTATTTGTGTGTCTTGCAAAAAGGAATAAATGTCTTCTTTCTTTCTTCTTTCTTTCTTTCATCACGCAGGCAGCATTCCCGCGCTGAACTGCGATTGCGATTCTTTGCGCGAGAAGGCTGCCAGCGCGAGGGTCGCGTTGCCTCTCTCATAATAGAAAGTTAATTTTGAACCTTAATAACAATTCTCATACCTTGCTAGTAAAGGTAAGCAATAACTCGGAACATGTGGGCAAGTCATTTATTATTTCATGCGAAAACTTTAGGGTCAGAAACTTGTTGAATTGATGAGATTAATTAACTTCCTTAGGTAGTTAGCTTTGGGCAATACATCAAATTCCAATATTTATTCTGCAAATAATAGTTTGAAATGCCGTTCGTACTCTAACAGTTTGCTAATAGCCAATCAAACGGAGGGTGTGGGTTCGAACTCTGGCTCGTACTTTGAGATTTTCGGAATTTATGTGAAATTGTTAATATCTAGAGTATTATCGAAATCGTGAAATAGATAACTAGAACGCACCAGTTGCGTCTCTTTCCGCGCAGATGGTAAAAGCCCATCGAGGGAATGTGCGAAAATCTTAGGAATCATGTTATAGGCGATGCGGCTAGCAACCCATCACTATTTTGATTCCTCTTTCCACCTATACGCCCACAATCATACTAAACATGGCCTTTAGGGCTTGTTAGCTTAGGCTCTGTCTACCTCATACCTCTACGCTTGATTTCAATAACATCGTGACGTTTATGTACTCTATGCTAGGTACATGTGACATCTGTGAGATCGGTAGGTACGGTCAAGTGCAAAAATAAGTATCGATAGGAACTTCTCAAAAATATGTCCCACGACCTTATTACGCTGGCGTAAGAGCGTACGGTACTAATTTTGAAACTTTGTTTAGATACATACTATTACAATTGACTGTACCTATTTACTTAATTTTTCACACACTGCTTCATTATGTCTTAATCACGTTCCAACAAATCCCTTCACAATAACAACAACGCACCGTCATTAAACAAGCGACTTAACTTTAAGTACCCATTAAGTTAACGGGCGTCGCGCACACCGGGCATCTAGTTTTGGCGTAATTCTAGATCGTACGGGATCATGAAACCTAATATTTCATAGCTTCCGCTCAACTTTGGGCCCCTTTAATGAGGGTCCGTAATGCCGGTACGACTATATCCGATTTGTGTTACACAGGTTGCAAGAATTGCATGAAAAATAATAATAATACTAAAGTAAGGCCACGGATACTGACGCCACTATTGCGCACGAGTTAATGACAAAGCAGCAAAGAATCGCAATCGCAGTTCAGCGCGGGAATGCCTGCCTGCGTGATGACCTCTCTTTTATAATTAATTTTAAAGTTTCAGCATGAAACTACCGTGAGACTCAATCATAATTACACATAAACGGATAACTCACGTATAAAAGTCGAGTGATGCTCGACATGTTTCGGACTATTTCGAAGTCCTTTTTCAACATTTGACAATAATAAAAATGACGATGAAAACGAGGGTAGTTGTGCGCCGCTGTCAGTTGCGTCGAACAGCCGCGCGAGCAGAGCGCTGGCGCGCAGTGTTCGTGTCGCTGCCGCCGGGGCGAGCGCTCTTGGAAAAAGGACTTCGAAATAGTCCGAAACATGTCGAGCATCACTCGACTTTTATACGTGAGTTATCCGTTTATGTGTAATTATAATTTTAAAGTTATTTTAGTTATTTTAATTTAATAGTAGTTTTAGTTTTGTATTTACATTTTAAGTAACTGTTTTTTCATACTTATATTTTATTAGATAAATTAACTAAACTAATCTGGAAAAGGATTGCAGATTCAAGACGTCAATGTACTCCTGCACATACATACATATGACTTTTGCCTTTTTGTTGTAACTTTTCCTTTCTGTGGCAGGTTAGCTGGAAGAGATCCCTTCTTAGGGATAAGTTCGCCTTTGTACTATTTTCTCTGTATTACTGTATTTTTATATTTTGTATGTGCAATAAAAAGTTTACATACATACATACATACATACTTTTTTCCGCATTGGTCTTCCGGCTTCCGGACAGGGAGCTTTGTGGCTCGACCTTGTAATCGATTTTAAAACTCAGCAAGGAATTTTCACTCAAACAAGGTATTTAAATGTATTTTTTCTTATTTCAGATGCCCACGCAATATATGTCTGATTCCATGAGCTACGGTAGAGGGAATGTAAGTCAAATCAAATATTAACCTAAACCTTCCATGCTGGTCTGGGAGCAAAGAAAAATCAGAATGTACCGGCTTCTCTTTCCGCACAGACGGTAAAAGCCCATCGAGGGAATGGGTGAAAATGTTGCGATGATTGTGGGCGTATAGGTGGAAAGGTGACTCAAAATAGTGATGGGTTGCTAGCCGCGTCGCCTATATCATTACAACCACATCAACATCCATCCGCAACATCTTGATGGTTGGCAGTCAAGCACCGTGCGTTTTAAACGCAATTTCTTTCCCCGCACGACAAAGATCTGGAACCAACTTCCTGCTGCAGCATTCCCTAAGCGGTACAATTTAGGGATCTTTAAAAAGCGAGCCTTCCTGTTCCTCAAAGGGCCGGCAACGCACTTGTGATTCCCCGGGTCTTGCAGGTGTCCCTGGGCGACGGTGATTGCTTTCCATCAGGTGACCCGTCTGCACGTTGGCCCCTCTTTTATATAAAAAAAAAACGTAATTACTAAGATTTTCACCCATTCCCTCGATGGTTACCATCTGCGCGGGAAGAGAAGCAACTGGTACATTATATGTTTTTTCTTTACTCCCAGACCAGCGTGGAAGAAAACTCGAAATCTTCATAGAAATCTTAATGGAATTATACTAACGTTAAACATACGAGGCTAAAACTTCTCAGGGTACCAGGAGCCCATAAGTTTGCGAGTTTATCCGTCTTTGTCAGCATTTCCGCGGTACAAAACTTCTCGTGTAAGTGACGGGGTTGGCATATTTTTGGAGGCAAAGGGTTCTGCTACCTTCCTGGAATAAGTCAACAGGTTTCACAACATAGAAAGCCTGGAACGAAAAACATTTTTATTTTTGTAAAGACAGAGAGATCCCACTGCCGCCGTGACAAAATGTTTCCCGTGCGCGTCTAGTCTAAGGCTTACGGGGAATTCCATATCGGTATCAATTTCGCTTCAATAATTAATGTAGGATGACCATGTATCCAGTTGTTATTGGTTTTAACAATATCATAATCAAATTAATTAAATTGTGAGATAATAGCGTAAGACCTCACCTATTAAATTAAATTTTGATTGGTTGTCAATATTTTCCAACTCCTGATCACCGATTAGAAATCATCATCAACACTACATCACTATCACTATCACTACATAGTATAAAATAAAGTCGCTTTCTTTGTCCCCGTGTCCCTATGTCCCTATGTATGCTTATATCTTCAAAACTACACAACCGATTTTGATGCGGTTTTTTTAATAGATAGAGTGATTCAAGAGGAAGGTTTGTATAATACATGCATAATATACCATGCGAAGCCGGGGCGGGTCGCTAGTTGTGTATAAAAAATGAAAGGTGCCCTAAAGAGCAAAATATTCGTCCTTGCAGGGTACTTTCAATAAACAAATTACCATTGTTGTGAGCGCTGGCGTCATCGCGAATCCCCCGTGTGCTTTGTTTTCTGTTTGTGCCTCAGCGATGGGAAAACTTGACAAATTAAATTTACACCCAATCTCCTACGGGATTTCAGTGAGCAAGGCTTCCACGGGGAATGACTGGATGCCTAATGCTTGTCAATGGTCGGCTTGTAGCAGTGTTTTGTTTAACCGAATTCAAAATACGGGGTCTTTTATACTTTAACATAATTTATTTCCGAGGGGAATTACAAAAAAAATAAACTATGATAAAATCTAAAAGTTAACTAAATATACAAAACTTAAAACTAAATAAATATACCTAACTATAAAAAGAAAACACCATCTAAAAGGCCCTCCTGCGATAGACCCCAACACACTGGCGGCATTACCTCTCTGTACAGCCAGAGAAATTCGCTGGGAGAGGTAAGCGCCAGCTCGGGGTCTCCTGAGGTCTCTATCAGCCGGGACGACAAGGCTCTCATGAAGGCCCTCATGTCAGCCGACCAGGGACCCATTGTCTCCACTGCGAGCGCCGCAAACTCATAGTCCTTTAAAAGAGAAGAGTATTTGCGGCGCTTGAGAACTTGGGCCTGGTCAGCTGCAGCCCCGGCCTGTGAGCGGGCTGCCTGGATGTGGGACTGTGCGAAAGTGTCGACACACTTTGCGTCCCACACCAGAGCCCTACCCAGCTCTTTTATTGTTACGGAATATTCCAGCAGATCTGCTGGAGACGTAAATATTTTCAGAATCTTTCCATTATAGTTGACAAATGTGGTACATTGATACATACATACGTAAATCGTCTTTATCCCTTATGGGTATTGAGCCTAAGGTAACAAGACCAAAACGGTTCTGGCTGAAAAGCAGTGCTGCAGGTGTCTAACACCTCAGCGTAATGCTGAGCCAGCGACCGTTTCACTTTTGCAAAGACACACAACGGTGATGATCTATTTTTAATGTGTGTGTTTTTTTTCTTGTTTATCACTATCACTACATAGTATAAAATAAAGTCGCTTTTTCTGTCCCCAAATCCGTATGTATGCTTATACATACGGATGATGGATGGATGGATGGATGGAGATGGAATGGAAGAGAGTGCTAGAAAGGATGCAGAATGTATAGGTGATGCATGTCTTTAGTTTAGTCTTTAGTTTAGGTTTAGGTTAGCGTATTATTATCTAATATTAAGTATCTTATGTAACGCTATGGTGTCAACTGTCATGTTATATATATTAAAGATAAATAAATAAATAAATAAATAAATAAATATCTTCAAAACTACACAACGGATTTTGATGCGGTTTTTTTTAATAGATAGAGTGATTCAAGAGGAAGGTTTATAATGTATAAAACATGCATGATATACCGTGCGAAGCCGGGGCGGGTCGCTAGTTTTCTATAAAATTGTGTATATTCTCTTATATTTGTGTGTATTGCGAAAAGGAATAAATGTCTTCTCTCTTTCTTTCTTTCTTAAAAGGCCATGAGCATGATTGTGGGCGTATAGGTGGAAAGGAATTCAAAATAGTGATGGGTTGTTAGCCGCATCGCCTATAACATAGCCTAAGATTTTCGCCCATTCCCTTAATGTTTACCCTTGTAATAACTCCTCTGAGTAAAGTTACTTCTGATCCCTAAACACGGTTGGTCAGTTCTGGAAGTATCCACACATATTTAAAGTCCAGCTTGTGTGAAACAATTGCATTTGTTTCATAAATAGAATGCTCCTTTAAAAAAAATATCCATTTATTTTGACATGACGCGAAGTAACGCCTGAACCTATGCAGCTTTTAAAATGTTCCCTTGTTTCAGAGAAACGGCCACAAAACATTCAACAGAGACGATGAACCCGACTTGTCGGAACTAGTAAGTTTCTCTATTATATTTGTCACATAACAGCTTTATTTCTGTGTTGTTGAATTTGTTCGTTTAAATACTGTATTGTGTTTTTTCTAGGACACAACTTTGACAAAAATGGAGAAGGTGATCTTTCTAATTTACAATACAATACAATAAGTCTTTATTGAACACCACATATAACAACCAAAACGGAAAAAGGTACAGAATATTACAAGGTAACAATAGGCGGCCATTCATAGACCATTCCATTTTTCGTTTTTTCATAGGTAGTCTTTACTTTTCTATTAGGCAAGAAAGAGCTTGTTCGGACAAAATCCCGATCCCGTGGGAAGATTGGAATAAAAGCAGCCTATGGCTTATTCCTTCCCAAAGGCACTCCGAGGGCTATGGAGAGGGCTATGCTTGGGGTCTCTCTGCGGGATAGAATCAGAAATGATGATATCCGCTGTAGAACAAAGGTTACAGACATAGCCCGAAGAATTGCGAAACTGAAGTGGCAGTGGGCGGGGCCCATTACTTGCAGGACTGAAGGCCGATGGGGTTAGAAAGTTGTCGAGTGGCGTCTGTTGACCGGGAGACGAGCTGTCGGTAGGCCTCCAACAAATTGGAGCGAGGACCTGATTAGGATCGCGGAATCCCGGTGGATGCGGAGGGCGCAAGACCGGTCTGAGTGGAGAGCCTTGGGGGAGGCCTATGTAGTGATGGATTCCAAAGATTATTGCTAGCAATTAACAGAAAAAAAATGGAACATACAGACTATAACACACACACACACACCACACTCCCACTGGCAAAATGTGCATTGAACGCAGGTGAGACCGACGTTCCGACCGTTCACTTTAAACTTTTTTATAAGGAATGGCGGTACCTATGGGCCGGGCTGTGTTCCCACCCGACTACTAGTCGTACGAATGTTTTGTTACTTTTAGTTACTTTTTAGTTTGTTTTATAGTTTATCGAGGGTTATGTGATACATTACAATATCAAAACTATTGAAATTGATAATTGACTCACTGCAATAGCCAAATCAACGTCTGGCTTGACTTGTTTCGGTTTAATTGGTTTAATGCGATTTGAACTGATCGAGTGTTGCCATACATACTTCCGTATATTTTGTCGGCTTGTTTGTATAGTGTTTTCCACCGGCGTTCGTGTCGCCACAGTGTATGTGTATTTTATATGTTTAGTTTTTTAATTTTATCTGGGTCCTACTGAAAAACAGCGTTGCGGCTTGCCGCAACATTATGCTGAGTGGGGCCCATTTTACACCATATCGGTACTATTACTAAGTATATTGTATTTCTTCCTATTATAATTGTACGTGTATCGAATGTGTGTAAATAAATGTTTCTCTCTCTCTCTCTCTCTCACCACACAAAGACACTGACAAGTCGCACCCTTCGTGGAAGAAAGACGTAAGTCCCATGTTAAGTCAATGGGACTTACGTCTTTCTTCCACGAAGGGTGCGAAGTATGTAATATTTTAACATTCTAATCTAATGGACGTAGGAACAAGAGCAAACATAATCGAAAGGAGTTTAAAGAAAAGAGACATAAACTAACTTTAAAATTTAGCTAAAAACATGCACTTACATCTAACAATATTGGTACCTACACACCAACTCTCGTCCACTCAAAGGTTCACTGGAAGCGATCTCTTAACGTTTTTGTGCATGTATCTCAGTGTTTGTCAATTATAATTGTTTTATATTTATTTTGCACAATAAAGAGTTTACATACATAGGTACATACTAATATATATTGTAAATACGATAAAAAATATAAACATTCTAGTCATTTTTTCATTGCTAATTATTTTCAGTGGAAAGACTTTGAAGAAATAGCTGAAGCGATAGAGGTATTTAATCTAAAATCTAATTTCTTTTTTTTGTGTACACATACACTTATGTATTTTGTTTGTGAAACAGGTAGGTAGTTAGTTCATGGGGTTTCTGTGCTATGGCCGCGAAACAGCTGATAATAGTTTTATAGTTGTGGTCATTGTCAAAAAATATTTTTAATTAACAAAATTTGCTTTCAGAAAAAAAATAAAGGCAAAGTTAACGTAAATGTGAGTACCATCAATGAGTATGCATAATCTAGCAACACTTAGGTACTAAGATGCTCCAATGTCTTTGGCTTCTAGATAAGTGTTGCCAGATTCTGGTATTGTTCCCCGTTTAGTGGATATCCACGATGTTCGAATTTCCCCCTATTTCGAATTTACCCCAATACACCTTATTTGCAGCTGAAGTGGCAGTGGGTCGGCCATATCTCGCGAAGAACCGACAACCGCTGGGGTAAACGTGTTCTTGAGTGGAGACCGCGTCTTGGCAAACGTAGTGTAGGACGCCCTCCGGCCAGGTGGGATGACGATCTGCGAAAGACTGCAGGCAGATGCTGGATGCGTCAAGCTAAAGACAGGGCGCTATGGCGCTCATTAGGGGAGGCCTATGTCCAGCAGTGGACTAACATTGGCTGATGATGATGAAATGATGATGATGATGATGACACCTTATTTAAAAATAAGTAGATTGTAACTACAATCAAACTCATGGTAATTATACTTTTTTTTCAGTGGGAGCAAGACGTGAGAGACCTGAGCGTAAGAATCCTGAGGATGTTCTCAATTAGACGTTTTTTTTTAGTATTTGCTGTTTGTATACAAAGTCTCTCAGAATTATACCTGACTCTTTCAGCAGGCAGTTGGGCTAGTTTTGCTAAACATCTCAGGGGCCTCACCGTGACGTCTTAATGCGATTCAATTGCAACTCAGTTCAGTTTTTAGCTGTCATTTTTAGTATGGATCTGACAACGAGCGAGTCTAAACTGAATCGGAATTCAATCCGAATTGAATCGCATAAAGGCCTCATGGTAACCCCAGTACATGTTTTCCAGGATTTTTTCAATTGTGATTGACAAAGTTTTCATTCATTTGTTGATGTTTAAAGTAGGCGGCGTCAGACGGGTGAACTAATTTTCAATTCAAAACTACGATGAAAATTTTTTATACATGAGTGTTCAGGGGCCTTGACGTCAGTCTTAGTGCGATTCAATTCCGACTCAGTTCAGGTTTTAGCTGTCATTTTTAGCATGGTTCTGACAGCGAACGAACCTAAACGAATCGGACTCATGATCATTTTTTCCAGAATTTAACCTTTTCGCCGCCACGTCAAATACAAGAGACGTCACCCATACGCCAGACTTCTTTATTGCGATGCCTTAAGTTGAACCTAAACTCAATTGAATGAAGGTTGCTTTTGGGTGAATTTCTGAACGGGACGTTTATTGGTAATTTTCGTGGCGCGTTTTTTTTTTCTTTTATTTTATATTTTGATAATAGATTATGGTAGAGATTGGAATGATGAACAAAACGCAAAAAGAGGCACTCTTCTGTGTTGAATAGTTTAGCTAAAATTCGATGGCGAAAAAAATCATGCCACACAAATTACATTGTTGCCACGCAAATTACATTTTTAATTTTTTACTATCAATTTGCTAAATAAAACTAAACTTTTTGATTTTCCGATTTATTCATAAAAACAGAAAATGACACTTTCTAAACAAATCAGTCTTAAGGTTGTTAATAAAAAATAAAATAAAAATCACACTGCGTTTCTACAGACTAATTCAACAGTCATTTGAATTTTTCTCTCTCTTTTCATTTGATGATATTTCTCTCTTTTTTCTCTTTTATATTTTTCATAATTTTCTGCATCGTTTTTAATTTTCTGTCTCCTTTTTCTCTCCGCCAATTTCTTTTTCTCGAGTCTATCCTCTTTTTTTTGACGCATTTTGAAATACCTTAAACAGAAAAGGTATAAAGCAGAAACTAAAAGCAAGTTGTAATTAAACTAAACGTCAATTACAAAATTAAACAGTATCATAGAAACGTAAGTTGTTCAAAAATAATAAATTAAAAAATACAATGTAAAATAGTAGAAAGTATTGTAATTGTATTTACGTTGTTTTTTTAAAGATAGCAAGTGTTATTAACCATCATAAAATGCTCATTTTATTGAAATAAGACATAAAATGTAATTTGTGTGGCGCGTTTGTAATTTGCGTGGGCAAAAGTGACACACAAATTACGCCACACAAATTACGGCAAAAGTGTATTTATTTTTTTCTGTCGAAAGTATAAGCTTTAGGTAAATGACAATAGGACTGTTCATTCTCGATGTTCTAAACTATAAAACACTTAAATAGACATATCGATAAAGTAGTTGAACATGCAATATTTACTAGCCACACAAATTACCTTATAGGCTGACCAAAAGTATCGTGTCACAAACTTACCTATTTTTAAAAATCACAGCGCAGACTACGCGTCCGCTTTGCTCGGTAATCGAACGTGAACTAGCATGTCTTCGACGTAATAACTTAAAAATGGCGTTACATAGCTCAACCAATCAGTAACCAGCAGGTATTTGCGAGTCATCGAAAGACGCTCTCGCGCGGGACAAACACATTCCTATCCCTGTATTTTTAAATTACGAGATTTTTGCATTGTTTTTTGTTTTATAATATAGACCAGGAAGAGCTCTTTAAAATGCTTTTTACAGAAATAAATTACGACAATTATAGACGAAGTTGTATTCATTTTTCTGAGCTAAACTTGGCGTGTGACATACCTCACAGCTATGCTAATCGTGGATTTTCGAACTTTCAATATTTTTTTTCGGGGATTGGTAGCTCATCATCATTTATTCAAGGCTTTGCCTCGTCATAAATGATTGCAAAGAATACGATCATTTTTTTTTTTGGTACATATATGTCATAGTTTTTTTTTTGGTAGCGTGGGACAGTCAGAAAACTCGGTTTTGAAATTCACCCTTTTGCATTGAAGCAATGGACGTATGTACATATAGGTCGTTGGCGTTGAACCTGCGGTGCTGATATATGTGTCGTTGGCGTCGAAAAGGTTAAATATCTTGGGTTTTTCGTACTCAGAATTGTTTACCCTATCGATTCTCATAAAAGAAATAATGTGTTCCAGATTTTAATATGGATTTTGTTTTCCTATTCGTCACGTTTTCCTATACGTATAAAAAAACGACGAACAAAAAAGTGACCAACTACAATGGAAATTTTGGGACTAATTTTTTTTTCTTGTATAAAGATCGATGCGGTAAACGATTCTCAGTAAGAAAAACCCAAAATAGTTAAATTCTGGATAACTAGACTTTTTTTTGAAAAACGCTCACTAACCAATGCACTTTTTTTTTTAGAAATGGCTAAAAGACCTCAAAGAAGGACATGCTAAGAAAGAGGTTAGTTCAACTTTACGTTTCCTATGATCAAAGCGGGTGTCTAAGGTGCTCGCTTACCATAAGGTGACCGCTTGCTCGTTTGCCGTATCGTTGTCGTATAAACAAAGTTAATTATGCAAATATTGGCTAAACCATATCCTGTGGGAGTTTCAATACTCCCCCTTATGGTAAGCACCACCTCTGTGATTTTGAATTGTTTTATTTCAAGTTTCTATTTTCA
Source organism: Pandemis cinnamomeana (assembly GCA_932294345.1). NCBI lineage: Eukaryota > Metazoa > Arthropoda > Insecta > Lepidoptera > Tortricidae > Pandemis > Pandemis cinnamomeana. The sequence continues at coordinate 6,664,359 of OW028727.1, read as the reverse complement.
ATAGTTTCGGCTGTGCGCCGTCTGTATGTTTGTCAGTAACGGTACTAGTCGGGTGTAAATAAAATTACTTCCATGCTGGTCTGGGAGAAAAGAAAAAACATACAATTTACCAATTGCTTCTCTTCCCGCGCAGATGGTAAAAGCCTATCGAAATGGGCGAAAGTCTTAGGAATCATGTTATAGGCGATGCGGCTGGCAACCCATCACTATTTGATTTCCCTTTCCACCTATACGCCCCTAATCATGCTAAACGTGGCCTTCAGTTTGTTACCTTAGGCTCTGTCTACCCCGTAAGGGATAAAGACGTGATATATGTATGTATGTATGCCATCTGAATCTACACTAATATTACAGAGAACAAAGACGTGTATTTACGTATGTCTTACGTATGAACTCTAAAACTAAAGGGCCGACTTTGAATTTCTTTCCCCATTAGAATGATTATCTCTATATAACGCTATGTTTAATTAAATAAATATTTTGGGACAAATTACACCAATTGACCCAGCCCCAAACTAAGCAAAGCTGGTACTATGGGTACCAGGCAACGGATAAACATACTTATATAATACAATACAATACAATACAATACAAATACTCTTTATTGAACACCACAAATCAGTACAAAACAATACAGAAACAAAGAACAAAGTAGACAATAGGCGGTCTTATCGCTTAATAGCGATCTCTTTCAGACAACCAATACAAGAAATAAGTTGGAGACAGTTTAAGTAGGTGGCTAAATAATGTAGATAGATACATACAACATCCATGACTCGGGCGCAAACATTCGTATTCATCATACAACTGTCTGCCCCTACCGGGATTCGAACCCAGGACCTCTAGCTTCACAGTCAGGGTCACTAACCACCGGGCTTTACCGTCGGGGTCTGAGGAAGTCGCACGCTACCGATGGTAGCTTCTATCATTTCAGTATTAAATTGTCCAATTACTATTTCAGGCTATTAGGACCGAGATATTGTCACACCCATTCAAGGTATGTATTCAATTATAATAATTCCTTCGAAAAACTAGTTCAATTATAATAATTCCTTCGAGTAAACTAGTCAAAACTGAGTTCTGCCCTGATGGCGGTTTGAAGTCTGCCTTGCGGAGGAGCAGAACATTTATTTAATTTATTTATTTCGACACTTGTTATCTCGCTATACGCACTTAATCACGCTAAACGTGGCCTTAAGGTTTTGTTACCTTAGGCTCTGTCTACCCTGTAAGGGATAAAGACGTGATTTGTGTATGTGTATGTATGTGATTTGTGTGAGGCATTTCATCTTTGTCCTCTAGGTTGGCAACGCATCTGCAATCCCTCCGGGGTTGCGGGTGTCTATGGGCAGTGGTGATCACTTACCACCAGGTGACCCACTTGCTTGTTTGCCTTCCTATTCATATAAAAAAATATATATATATAAAGAGATAAAGTTAACATTTCAAACTTGTCCGTTTTTCAGAATAAAGAAATTAACTGGAAACGTGGTTATGGTCAAGCCAGTCCAGGGGTAAGTAAGTTACATAGAGTACTGAACCAATAGAGTCGTATTGAGCACGATACTTAGAGCAATTTAGATGATGTGAGTATTTTAGATTCTTTCACACTCGCTTCACAATACAAATCGAGTAGAGACTTCAATTACATAATTAAGTCAAATAATATTTTATACAACCTATTTTTTTGTAAAAGCACAACAACAGGAATTATAATTATTACACCTTAGGAAACTGAATATATATTTTTTTGCTCTTGGTGTCGAGACTCTAGGTCCTTGGGGTAAGGGTGCGCTGGAGCTACACAAAGAGCTGAGCAAGTGATTGAGAGAGGCAACAGGCGACCCTCGCGCCGGCAGCCTTCTTGCGCAATTAATCGCAATCGCAGTTCAGCGCGGGAATGCTGCCTGCGTGATGGGCGCCCTGCCAAGAGGCCCACCTCTCTTTGACAATTAATTATAAAGTTTATTTAGTTATTTTAATTTAATAGTAGTTTTAGTTTTGTATTTTCGATAGTCAACTTCAGATTAAGAATTACAAAATATAATGATAAAAATACCGAAACAAACATATTTACAAGTTAAAAGTTAATACGAAAAAACCTTAAACTATCTTAATCTAACCCTAAATACCTATATTTACAAATATCGCCCAGATCGTTGCCATGGGGCAAGGTGCCCATAATGCTGGCTATGTTTCCCGTTGGATAGCAATGCCTATGCGTTGCCCGAGGAAAGAGCCAGCTCTATGGTTGACTATAGTTATATCGAAATAGCATTTATTTATAAATTTATATGTAGGCGATATTTTTATGGAACCGATACTATAATATCGTACTAACGAAGATGTAATTTATATTGTTTTAGATGAGTATGTATTGGCCTCCAGAATCTGCACAGAAAAAAGAACCCGTGTTTCCTAATCAAGTGAGTTATAATCGAAAGAGGGCGAAAATCATAGGAACCATGTTAAGGAGCGACCACACTGCGTATACGCAGTGACGTGTTCTCACCGTTTCGCACCGTCAACGTGTTTTACGCACCGGTGTTGTCGCACCTTTATAGGCGATGCGGCTAGTAACCCATCACTATTTTGATTCCCCTTTCTATCTACACGCCCACAATCACGCTTTAGGCCTTTAGGTTTTTATCTTAGGCTCTGTCGATCCCGTAAGGGATAAAGACGTGATTTATGTATGTATGTGAGTTATAACTGAGGATCCATTGGCTTTTTATAAACTCCAGTCTGTAATGAAGTTCCGAAATATTTGCAATCAAATTTTTTCCATGCTGGTCTGAGAGTAAAGAAAAAACATAGAATGTAGCAGTTGCTTCTCTTTCCGCGCAAATGGGCGAAAATCATAAGAAATCATGGTAATATTTATAGGCGACGCGACTAGCAACCGCACTATTTTGACACCTATATGCCCACAATCATGCTAAACGTGGTCTTTAGGTCTTGCTACCTTAGGCCCTGTCTATCCCATAAGGGATAAAGACGTGATTTATGTATGCATGTATGTATATAATGTAGGAGATCCGTAGAAGAACCAAGGTTACCGGCATAGCCCAGCCCAGGGTCGAAAGGTCCTCGAGTGAAGACCACGTACCGGCAAGCGCAGCGTGGGACGTCCACCCACAAGGTGGACCGATGACCTCATTAAGATCGGAGGATCGCGCTGGATGCAAGCCGCTTCCAACCGGTCTTATTGGAAGGTCTAAAGGAGAGGCCTATGTCCAGCAGTGGACTTGTAATGGCTGAGATGATGATGATGATGATGTATGTATATAATATGTAAACCCAAAACCATAAAATTTCATAGAAATTACCACATAATTATCCCTTACGGGGTAGACAGAGCCTATGGTAACAAGACCTTAAGACCACGTTTAGCAAAAAAATAGTGAAATTGAATATCCTCGTTGTTTTCAGGAAACGGACGACAAGAAAAGTGGTGTAAAGGTAAGACTGGCAATGACGTGATCAGTTTCAGAACGGCCCCATTTTCTTGAACGGCACCATTTCGCGTTCCTGTCAAGATTCGTATAAACGGGTTGAAAACTGATATATATATATATATATATATATATATATATATATATATATATATATATATATATATATATATTTACTGGTTTCTGAATTGTTTATTAGTTACACACGTAGATACAAAACAAGGGGAAATACAATAATAAATGACTATTGATATATATATTAATACTGATAATAACATAACCACGTGGCAGTTAAATACTTTTAACTATCTTTTATAGATACCTGTATCTGATGTTATGACCTTGGCTAAAGAAAAAATGAGGGTAAGAAAAGGATTTGCATTGATGCCAATTCTGATGTATATAATGAGCATAATTACATAGATCCTGATTAAAAGCGTTATAATTTGAATTAAATGAATGAAACAAAGTTAAGTTATTAAAATTATTTAATTAGGTACATTTAGTTTAACTAATTAATAATGTTTAAGGAAGCGCAACATCGTTATGTTCCTCCACAAAATTATCAAGGCATGGGCAAGGTAATTATTATAAATTATACAAATAATTTCACTTACTTTAAATATCAACTAATTTTTAATTCGAATTTTATTCAGATGGATGTTAAGGCCATTGACGACGGTATTGGACCTCACGCACGACGTATGAAGAGATCATACCAGGACTATGAAGACGATCCCATGGCATCAATGCCATTCCTGCAGCTAGAGAACTTCCCCGAAGCGGATGACGATGGTCTGATGCTACAGGCTACACAAGGGGCCTATCCGGGAATGGGTAGCGGGGGACCAAAGTCTGCACTCCGACAAGGAGGTTACCCTCCTATGGGTGGTGGTAGGATGTCACAAGGGGATCGTATGGGCGGTGCGGGTGCTAGGTCACCCCAACGGGGGGCTTTTCCTCAAATGGTTGGAAGGGCTCCAATGCCATATCCTCAGCAAAGGGGCTATCACCCTAAGGGTGGTAGTGGTGGGATTTCAGCACTCCGACAAGGGGGTGTGCCTCGTATGGGCGGTTCGGGTCCTATGCCACCCCAACGGGGGGCTTTTCCTCAAATGGGTGGGGGGGCTCCGATGCCATACCCCCAGCAAGGAGATGAGGATAGTGGAGATACACTATCGTCTTTTCCTGTGTTACCCAACCTTGATGAGCTACCTGATGAAAGACTTGATCCAAGACCTGGTAAACTACCGGTAAATATCACTTATTATATGCTAAAAGGGATTTTGTGTTTATTAGTCTGTTATTTGTTATCCTACAATTCAGATATTGACAGATTCTGTACACCTCTAACAATATTACAACACTGTTAACAAAGTCATTTTTAACTCCCGATGCAAAAAGAGGGGTGTTATAAGTTTGACGTCAATGCCTGCCTCTCTCTCTCTCTTTCTCTTTCTCTCTGTGTTTCTGTCTCTGGCTTAAAGTATTAGCTCGTTTCCAAAATGATGTCAGGCATTTTTTGCATACTTTTTAAGGGCTATTTCTTAAACTATATTACTTTTAGCGTGAGGTGGTGATTTTTAAATGTTAATAGTTATTCTATACTAGCGGTTGCTCGCAACTCTGTCTGCGCTGAATTCCTTTATCGCTATCCCGTGAGAACTATTCGATTTTCCGGGATAAAAATAATTCTATGTCCTTCCCCGACATTCATTAAAATCGGTTCTGTGGTTTAGGCGTGAAAGCGTAACAGACAGGCAGACGGAGTTACTTTTGCATTTATAATATTAGTAGCGATTTGATAGATGAGTTTACCTATCTCCCTCTTAAATTGGTCGTACTACTCAATGAATAGACATATACCGGGGCAACCTGTTAAAAGTTTTTTTTAAAACAAACGAAGGTTGCATGGTTTCTATTCCAACGAAACGAGAATGTTGGTGTTGGTGTGTTGTCTCTGTTCTTTGCATTGCTTTTTTTTCAGCCAATAAGATACTTGGAACATGGTGATGACGAAGATGCCCTTGAACAAGCGAATGGACGAGGACCGAACATGGTAAAATAAACTTCATGAGTCTTTCATTCTGTATGTACAGTCAAGTGTAATAATAATGTATCTAGACAAAGTTTCAAAAACAAGTATCATACGCTCTTACACCGGCGTAATAAGGTCGTGGGACATATTTTTGAGAAGTTCCTATCGATACTTATTTTTGCACTTGACTGTACCCGAACCACACATGGGCTATTGCGGACGTCACGGGCGTAGCCAGGTTGTGGTTGGTATCTTGGGGTGTTTCAAGAAAATAAATAAATAATTTTTTTTTGTGACAATGACGTCATATGTCATATCGGATCTTTCTTTCTAATTGCTGACTAATTAGTAGTTACACTTTTATATTTTCCGTATTTCTTGACCGATATTACTTTTCGTTTCTCTTATTATCATCTCCTTTACAATATTTTCATATTTTATTAAGAAATGGGATACCTATATTTTTGATGCATGTTAAAATTTTATTGAAGTAGTTACTTCAATATAAATAAATGAAAAGGCTTTTCTTACAGGGGGACATTTTTTAGGTTAATTTTTAATAATTTTTAACATAATTTACTTTGAATCAACTTTCGTAGTTTTAGTGATCCTTACTATTGTTTAGTTTTTAATGATTTGTATATTAATAAATAAATTTTGCCTTTCTTACAAATATTTTCAAATTTAATGTCTCGTCCAAGTTTCTACGCAGACAAGGACTAATGGTCCAATGATATTTCATCCACAGGGAGCCATGTCTCAAATGGGTGGAAATCGTCCAATGCCGTATCCCCAACGGGGGCCCACGTCCCAGATGGGTGGAAATGGCCCAATGCCGTACCCTCAACGGGGGCCCATGCCTCAGATGGGTAAAAATGGTCCAATGCCGTATCCTCAACGGGGGCCCATGTCTCAAATGGATGGAAATGGTCCAATGCCGGCTCCTCCACCAGGTTCTTCTACTAAAATAGCCGGGCATGGTCCGTGGAAGTATCCTATACCAGGGACTGCTTCTGAAATGGGTGGAAATGGTCCAAAGCCTCCGCCAGGGTCCGCTCCTCAAGTAGGTGGACGTGCTCCGTTGATGTTTCCTCCACCGTGGACTGCTGCTCAAATGGGTGCAAATGCTCCAGCTCTAGTGCCGATTCCCCAGCAGGGGGCTACGCCTCAAATTGAAATGCCATCACCTCAACAAGGACCCAACAAAGATGTAATGTATAATAAACTTTATGTTGACTGTACTTGTCTGGTCATCCAGCCTTTTTTTTGATACATACATACATACCGTCACGCCTCTTTCCCACAGTTGGGAGGGGAAGGCCTAGACGGACGTTTCGAGACCAAATAGGGGACGTTTTGGAAAAAGGTCAGGTCAGGAGTACCCGAAACCGACGAGCATGTATGAAGAAATTGATGAATGTGGATGAAGCGAAAGTATGTCAGGATCGTAGCAAGTGGAACAAAGTAGTCTCTGGCTACCCCTGTTTTTTTTTGATATGGTGTGGGAAATGCGTCTTATGCATCCCCCCGGTACCGGTGTACCGGGGGTATGTGGGGCTCTCCCGCGACGGCAGGCATACCCAGTAAAAACCACACGGATTCCCTATTCAGTCATATGTGAGGCGTTACGGCACTCGGTGTCACCGCGACGCCCCACGACCACCCTGGGATGGGGTTCCCTCTTCGCGGCACCTGTGCAATGCAGGTTTGGGAAATCTGGTCATCCAGCCTACATTGACATGTACCACTAAAAGTAGAATTATTGCTTTGTTCATTTTGCGATTCTCTTTGTTTCACCTGTCTCGTTGTCTATCTGTCTGTCTGTCTGTAAGCAAATCTTGCAAGTTAAACTTGACCCACTTCCAGGATTTGATTGAGATGACACGGAGCTCACCTGATGATGGAACTGGAAGGTAGCCATAGGAACTCTGTAATGGAACGACGTGACCACATCGAGTTTGGGCTCGTACTTTGTGTTTATATAGTATCCAGGGTCTGAAGATGGAGCTGGAAGGTGGAAATAGGAACTCCGTAATAAAATGGCATAAGCCCATTGGGTTTGGGCTCGTTTGATTCGTCTAGATGAGATGCAAGTACAGTCAACAAAAAGAACAGTCTGCAAATAACCTTTTTTTTTACGGTAACTGATTTTGTTTTTCTTTTTGTCTTGCATTGTTGCAGGTGGATTATTATGATGCCCCTCCTGGAATGGGTGTGGTTGAAGCAAAACCGGTGAAGCATTTTTTAAATCTTAATAACGAATAAAATACTTGAGTGACCGAGCAAAGCGAAACTAGGAAAAACGCTTTTTCCGGATAAGACGTCTATGTTCCTCCCTGTCATTAAACTCCAACAAAAACAAGAGAGAGAGAGAGAGAGAGAGAGAGAGAGAGAGAGAGAGAGAGAGAGAGAGAGAGAGAGAGAGAGAGAGAGAGAGGAAGGGAGAGAGAAAAAAGTACCTAATGACTAGTTACAGACTTTACGAAGAGACTGGTATGAACCAAGCTGCTTACTTTACTTTTCACTAGTATTTATTTAAGCGTGCGAAGTTTTATTGACTTCCATAATTTCTTTCACTCACTAACAATTTACTTATTAATTTTTGAAAGGGACCTTCCAAGATGTTGCCGAAAAGAGTAAGTTACACTATACTTACTACACATGCTGTTTAGAGGTAATATAACAAAGGCAAAAACCACCACCACCACCACCAGATGTTGCCACCAGCTGTTGTGTATTGTTTTCGTGTAATTGTGTTATGTACATATATTGTTGTTGTTTTTGTTTTTTTTTCAAAATTATTATTGTGTGCATCTTTTGGATAATTATGTATCATGTCTTTTTGTGTTGTGGCAATAAATATCTTTATTATTATTATTATTATTATTATTTTAAAAAGTTTCACTACATAGTACAAAACTAAGTCGTTTTCCGCTGTCTGTCTGTTCCAATATATGCTTAGATCTTTGAAACTACGCAACGAATTTTAGAAGCAAAGCGAGGCCGGCTTCAATTACGCCTTGCATCAAGCATAGCGAAAGTGGAGAGCCTCGGGGGCAAGGACCGGAAAACCCCTACATTTGCTTAAGCCTTTTCATAGGGTAACCCTATTAAACCCTATGATATGGTAAGCTTATCGTTGTGCTAAGCATAATAATTACGAAAACCTTTTTGAATAAGGTTGACCGTTTTCTAAATGGTTTCCGAGTCGAATAGAGTGTAGATAACTTGATAATTATACCACTTTCCATTTAATAGGGCTACGAATGCTTTACACTTAGAGTTTAAAATAGCTTGATCGCGTTTTAAAATCACAGAATACGGTAACCCTAGCGGGTTACTAGTTTTTAGTTTTGGTAATCGCTTACCAGAATTAACTTTCGGGAAAATTACCGTAAGCATCCAGTGTTTTTGTGAGTGATCCTGTAGTGTGTGTGTGTGTGTGTGTGTGTGTGTGTGTGTGTATCCGTGTAGTGTTTAGACTAGATACGGTCTCTGGCCCTGTTGCTACCGTCTGCTGTTTAGGTTAGCTGATCTTGATTAATTAAGATCTTTATTAAGATTCAAAATTGTATAGATAGCTATTACTAATTAAAATTATTAATTAAGATAGGTTTTATCAATATAAATATTGTACCTATTGTAATTGTTTATTTAAATATTTATTCTATTTTTCATAATTATTATTATATTCTGTATACCTTTTTTCTGTTTTGGTTGTTATATGTGGTGTTCAATAAAGAGTTATTGTATTGTATTGTATTGTATTATTCACCTGCCATTGTGTTTTTATATCAATTGAGAGATCTGTGTATTTGGTCATTTTGTCAGTGTTATTATTATAGGCATAGCTCAACTTCGCTTGGCAAAGTATGGTTGCACGTGTAGGCGAACTGTCTACTGCGAGGCGTACTTTTACCAGCCTCACTTCACTTCCTTGCTTTTGCCTCGGGACTGAGGAATGGTGTTAATAAATTGCTTTATGTTATGTAGGACGATTTTAATACGCCAATCAAATGGGTGCCAGTGTCATCGGTGAGTAATAGTAGATTAATGCCGAGGCCTGGGAAGTAGCCAATTGCTGGATGAGTAACTGGTTTAAAAACACGAACCGCAGGTGAGTGTTTTTTTAAATTGCAAATCCAGCAATTGCTCTTCCAGCTGAGGCAGATATAATGTTTTTCTCAAACATTGAGATGAAATGAAAATCAATTTTGCACTGAATTTCCTCGCCACTTAGGTGGTTTTCAAGTTTTCACTTTTATCCCGAGAAAGTGTAAAGTTCCCGCTTAAGAGATAATCACTACATAGTATAAAATAAAGTCGCTTTTTCTGTCCCTATGTTCCTATACATGTATGCTTATATCTTCAAAACTACACAACGGATTTTGATGCGGTTTTTTTTAAATAGATATAGTGATTCAAGAGGAAGGTTTTTATGTATAATTCTACGCAGGCGAAGTCGCGGGCAGAAGCTAGTAATATATATTTAAGATAAGAATATATTAATAATAATATTACTGTTTCAGGCAAAAGTGGAAGACGGCATAGCAAAGGTTACGGTAGGTTAATCTAAGTTAATTATGGGTACTATTATTTCTTGAGCAGTAATTAATTATGATTATTTCCCAGTACATATTTATATACGTTATTAGTGGGTTATTTCTCAATATCCGCTGACGTAATATGCCTCTTCTTCTAGTTAGTAACTTAGTAAAATACACGGGCAAAGAAATATACCTAAATAAATATTATAGGACAAATTACACCAAATTGACCCAGTCCCAAACTAAGCAAAGCTTGTACTATGGGTACCAGGCTACGGATAAACATACTTATATAATGTAGATAAATAATAAATAAATAATAAAATCCATGACTCGGGCACAAGCATTCGTATTCATCATACAAATGTCTGCTCCTTGGAATCTATAACAATAACTTTTGTACTTATTTTATTACTTACCCCAAACAAGTATGCTTCTTTCGCGCGACCCTGTCACTTTTGCGAAGACACAAACAACGCTGGTGATCTATTTTTCATGTCTGTGTTTTTTTCTCTTGTTTTTTCCTATAAAATTGTGTATATTCTCTTATATTTGTGTGTCTTGCAAAAATGAATAAATATCTTCTCTTTCTTTTTTATTGTACGCTGGTACAATATTTTCTTTCTTTCTTTTTTCAAGTACGCTTCCACATTAATTATATTAGTTAGGAAAGGGATTAGGGAAAAAAGTAGCCTGTCTAACAAGGTTTCAAACGTTGTTAACCGCAGTGTTCCCTTTCAAAACCCTGTAAGTCATTATTATACCCACATTATGTTACCAGGACATGGACACAGGAAGAAACTTCAACGTTGTCATAAATGTAAGCTTGTTTTTTCTAATGTAACTTTAATTTCCCAAAGTTACCGACATACCTTAAAGAATTAGCAAGCTGAAGTGGCAGTGGGCCGGCCATATCTCGCGAAGAACCGACAACCGCTGGGGTAAACGTGTTCTTGAGTGGAGACCGCGACTTGGCAAACGTAGTGTAGGACGCCCTCCGGCCAGGTGGGATGACGATCTGGGAAAGACTGCAGGCAGATGCTGGATGCGTCAAGCTAAAGACAGGGCGCTATGGCGCTCATTAGGGGAGGCCTATGTCCAGCAGTGGACTAACATAGGCTGATGATGATGATGATGATGAACTTTAATTTCATTGTATGTTTATGATTTTGACTCAAGGCGGTATGTAAAGAATTACGACCGAGGCTCTAGTAGAAGCCTGAAGTCGAAGACAGGCCTTTCTGAGCCGAGGTTCGTAATTCCCGTACCGCCCGTGAAACATACATTTTTCGTCACATTTGCGTCGATGGTTATCGTCAACGCTTCTATAACCGTTGTCATTGTGGCGACGGCTGCGCCAACGTAACGACGGCTGCTCAAACGCGGCGACGGCTGCCGCCAACACGACGACGGCTGCCGCGCCAACATTGGCGTTCCTCTGGAATAAATAAAGATTAGTTATTGTTATTGATTAAGTTCTGTTTATAAATAGAGTTGCGTACGTGTGAGCTGTCTTCTGCGCAACTATTTAAGTTAATTATTTTTTTTCAGGGCTCTATATTCGTTCCAATCATCGATGACAGCATCATTCCAACGGTAAATTTAAAATTAGAACATAATTTCTCTAAAACATTTTCTTACTAGGTTCACTATGATAATAGCTTAAAGCCCACAATAGGAAATATTTATGGTTTTATATTTTTTTCAATAAAAACCCATTTGTGTAACAAACTAAAAATTTTTTTGTCTAGCATTTCTAGAAAAAAAATGGAGTTTATTTATGTCGGATATATCTTTCTAATCCCTGTCTAATTAGAAGTTTAAAATTCTTACATTTTCCGCATTTCTTGACCGGTACTTTTCTTACTATTTGTCATCTCTGCCGTGCAGATTTTAAAACGCAGTAAGTGGCATTTTGAGTGATTTCTGTTTATTAGTGATTCAGAATCAGTGCATCGAAACGCACACATGTATGTAATCGGTTTTTTGGTCCGGAGCCTCCTTCGAAGCCTCTACGAGCAGTATGTCAAAGTGCTCAGTAAATAATGCACCGTAGCACTAACCAAAATGCAGTAAGAAACAACTTACTTTATTGGAACTGTAAATATACAATTTACGCGTATCTGTAAGGACCATTTAAAATGCAGTGATTAGGCAACTTACTCTTAGTTAGTCAGTAATTATTGAAAAATAAAAATAATATATTCTATTTAAATCGCAGTATGCGTCAAATTTACTGCGTATTACTTTGTAAATGAAAGTTTTTTTTTACTTTGTACTGCGATTTTCACGGCGGATAAAAGTTTAACTGCTCTTTGATCGGTATTTGCTAATCGTACGAATATAAAAGTCTACAGTCTAAATCGCAGTATACGTTCAAAATCAATATTTTTTAATTTTTATATTGCGTTTCTGGCCTTACTTACTGCATATTATTCAGCAATTCTGCCGTGCAGATTTAAAACGCAGTAGGTGCAAGAATGCTGTTCCGAGATAAACGCAAAAAACGACTTCAAACTTCGTTTTTTTTCGTTATTTCGAAGAATTTTGCTAAATTTACACTAACTATAGCGTAAATGTTACAAGGATTATTTACAAAAAAGAACATCCTCAGACTTATATTACGCATGAAAGGAGGTTTTTAAGAAAATCTGAGCTAGGTGCATTGTTTTACTTATATAAAAAAAAAAAAACAAAACAATTCTGACCCAAATAAAACAAGGAACTTAGTTCTGAGATCAGACTTAATTAATAACATAATTATTCATTCTTTTAAAATCTTAAAAAATATATGTACCATGACATCAAAAATCTAAATCTACGAAATATAATCAACTGTCACCACATAGCACGACGTGATGCCGGAGTCCCGGTCACAATTTTTTTTATGATAATGTTTTTTATTTGATTTTATATGTGAAGTTTTAATAAGCTAAAGCCTAATTTTTCTAATTGTGATTTTTGTTTTTACAAGATCATGTAGATTTTTTGTATCTTTTAGAATGATAGGTAAAAAACTTAAGTAATTAATGCTGTACCCTTTCGAAATTCTGCATTTGATTTGCTGTAAATTCCTTTTTTATATCACAACTATTTGCAAGTGGAACTTTACTTAAGTTTTTTTTACCTATACTTCTAAAAGAAATATATAGATAGATAGATATATAGATTTATCACCCTTTTAAAAATACAATTAAATGACAAACATAAGTAATTCACAAAAGGATATAATTATAATAACTTAAATTAAATAAAAAACAAAATAACAACAAACAAAAATAAAGCTTAATGAAATGCCAATGTAAATTCACAAAAAGATCGTCATGGGTACATACAAAGAGAAAATAATAATAATTTAAAATGTCAAATAATAAAAATATAAAACCACAAAATGTGGAAATATTATCAGAATATTATAGGTATGGTACATATATTTAAAAAAACAAATATGAATGAATAATTAAGTCTGATCTCAGAACTAAGTTCCTTGTTTTATTTAGGTCACAATTGTTTTGTTTTTTTTATGTAAGTAAGCACTATTATTTTAAACCAATGTACCTATCATTGATCTCAGTAAGGCAGGTTTAATTATACGTAAATAAAAAGTTATAGAAACAATGAAACGTTATGTATTATTTTGACTTTATTCTCAATTAAGACTGAAAGTAATTTAAAGTTTTTAATGGTAATCATTCATTATTAGCCACAAGTAAAATGTTATACAATTAGTTGTATTATTACATAATGATCATTTTTACGTTCAATTTTCTTACAATAAGCAGTAAAATAACTCGTAGCATTTCAAACGAGTGCTACATTCTAACAAAAATGCAGTAAACATGATGACCATACTGTACTTTACTCTGCAAACACAATTCAACTATTGCAGTATCAAGCTTTTATACTGCATATTATTTGGTATTCTAAAAGATTTTTAGTAAAAATATGTCTGCAGTAACAGCTCAGATTTTCTTAAAAACCTCCTCTCATGCGTAATATAAGTCTCAGGATGTTCTTTTTTTTTTTGTAAATAATCCTTGTAACATTTACGCTATAGTTAAAGTGGAAATTTAAAAAAAATCTTCGAAATAACGGAAAAAACGAAGTTTGAAGTGGTTTTTTGCGTTTATCTCGAAACAGCATTTTTGCACTTACTGCGTTTTAAAATCTGCACGGCAGATCTCTTTAACGATATTTTCTAATTTTTAGAAATACGATAAAAAATGCATATCAGTATATTACTAGATACGCGGCAGTTTGTCAGCCAAGATCAAACTGAGGATCTGGCGACGCAGCCCTGTTTATATTTACAGAAATTCCCCATTTACAGATAGAGCCCACTACTACTGTTGTACCATTTGTACCACGGACTACAACGGAGAATGCCGCCATGACGGCACTTCTTCGCTTTGTGACACCGGATGAACTGCAGAAGAATGACTGGCTGGGGTTCGATGCGGCTTTGAACACGGGCAGGGCAGACCAAGAGGTATTTTTTAACCGAATGCGGAGAATGGAGAGTTATCATCTCCAGTCTAAAACTGCTGCTAAAAAGCTTGGTGTCCTATATAAGGTGAGGCGGTACTTCACGCCGGAACAGCTTCTTACTCTATACAAAGCACAGGTTCGATCGTGTATGGAGTACTGCTGCCACCTTTGGGACGGGTCTGCCAAGTATCAGTTGGCCGCGCTGGACTCGGTAGAGCGGCGAGCCCGTAGGCTCATTGGTGATGCCTCGTTAATCGAGATCGTAAATCGAGAACAGGCTGCAGAGTCTCGAACACCGTCGAAGAGTTGCATGTCTGTCTGTTTTTTATCGGATACATTTTGGTGAGTGTGCGCAGGAACTGCACGACCTTATAGTTCCATCTCAGTTTCGCCAACGGACTTCCAGGCGGGGGGAGCGTTTTCACCCATTTGTTGTCAACATACCATTGGCCCGCACGAGGCGGTTTGCTTCATCCTTCCTAATGCGAACTGCTAGGGAATGGAATTCGCTCCCATCGTCTGTATTTCCGGACAGATACAACCTAGGGCTCTTCAAGGCTAGAGTGAATAGGCTATTACTGAACCAGTGAGTTACACCTTTGGCCTCATCTGCACCTTCCACCAAGTGAGATAGAGGTCAATCACTGGTCAGTTTGTAGTAAAAAAAAAAAAGTCTTCATTCAATGAGAAGGCTTAGGCTTATAATGCCCACTCGGTCCAGTTCGGATTGGGAACTTTATTCAGGTTTTCTAACGGTGTTTTCCTTCACGGAAATATCATGGTAAATTACAAATGTCACTTCGCACATCAATTCCGAAAAACTCTAAAGTGCGAGCCTGGATTCGAACCCATGGTCCTCTGCTTGAAAGGCCACGAGGCAGATGTTAGAGTCGTCTTAGTCCGTCCTAGTCATGACCTGTCAGCTCTTGATGCCTTACAAGTAGCACTGCTAGTGACGTCACTTATGAATGAAAAGGTACACAGGGAGCATAGTACTGAAATGCGTCTTAAAATTCGTTAATTAAAAGGGTCAATTAATTATCCACGAGTGTCAAACTTTGGAAGGGTGTTCAGACAGACTTACTTGACAATTATGTGAAAAAAGTGAAAGGGATTTTTTGGGTGTTATCATAAATGTTTTAGAAATAAACACTTACTAAGAACGTTTTTAGAGAATGTTAACCAATTTTAGTGTGATGGAGGCGGATGCCGAGCAAGGGTAAGTGAACTATGAAATGTCGTAAGTGAAATATATGTAGGTTAAATAGATTTCGAGGTGTGAAGGGGTCAAAAGTAGCTCGAAATGGTTCGTGTAAATAAACACACGGCAGCGTCGCTTGTTCCTTTTACTTTGAACTTGGCTGACTCGCTCCCGCGTGTCTAGATTATGTGATGTGAAATAATTATTACTGTGGCCAGTACAATGCGATTTCTCTTAATTATTTACCAAAGACACTATTTAAGTTCAGAGAGGCAATGCGGCCAGCGTCTTGGGGTCGATGCCTGTGCTGGAATATTTTGACGATAAATATACTTACTTGATAGTGTTATAATTAGTAGTAGTATTAGTCTGTTTTTAAATAATTATCTTCATTTATTTTATAATAAATGTTAATCGTAAAAAAAACAATGAAATGAATTTCCTTATTATTTCAGTGCCATACGCAGTCATGTCTGTCAAGGGTAAATATTTTCATAATCACGCTATATTTAAAGGCAATACATACATACATACATATATCACGTCTTTATCCCTTACGGGGTAGACAGAGCCTACGGTAACAAAACCTTAAGGCCACGTTTAGCATTTAAGGTATAGGTGGAAAGGGAAATGAAAATAGTGATGGGTTGCTAGCCGCATCGCCTATAACATGATTCCTAAGACATTCGCCTATTCCCTCGATGAGCTTTTACTATCTGCGCGGGAAGGGAAGCAACTGGTAAATTCTATGTTTTTTTTGTTACTCCCAGACTGCAAGAAAGGCAATTAGACGTTCAAATATTTTACGGTTGGCAAATGAATTGTTTGTTAAACGATACTTAGAATACAATGACGACATTTACGACAGTGCTTGAGTAAATAATTTTAGCTTTACATTTCACCGAAATTTGAACATTTGCTGATTTAATTAGTGTTAATTGACCTCGCACAGTCAGTAAACGGTCGCTAATTAATAGAAGAGCTAATTACAAGCCTGTTTAATAAGTACATAGTAATTGTGATTCGCCGAGTAGAAAAGTGCATTCAATTAAAATGTAATTAAAATAATGAGTGAGTTTTGAAATTTTTACGCAACTTTAACGATGTGTAACTGTTTGGTTCTCACGTTTATACGAGTTTTGAGTCTGACTTAACACTCGGGATCAAACATTAGTATGTTTCATACATAATACCCCGCCCAGGGATCGAACCCGGAACCTAAAGCTTCATAGCCGGGTTCGCTAACCACTAGGCTATCTGACCGTAAGCATAATCAAAAAAAATCTTTTTACAATTATAATATTAATATCATATTCCTTCCATGCTGGTCTGGGAGTAAAGAAAAAAAAGAATGTACCAGTTGCTTCTTTCCGTGCAGATGGTTAAATGTCATCAAGGGAATACATACATACATACACAAATCACGTCTTTATCCCTTACGGGGTAGACAGAGCTTAAGGTAACAACACCTACAGGCCACGTTTAGCAAGACACTGAGGGCGTAAAGGTGGAAAGTGGAATCAAAATAGTGATGGGTTGCTAGCCGCATCGCCTGTAACATGATTCCTATGATTTTCGCCCATTCCCTCGAGGGGTTTTTACCATTTGCGCGGGAAGAGAAGCAACTGGTACATTCTACATTTTTTCTTTGCTCCCAGACCAGCAAGGAAGTAAAGGAGTCAAGGGAACGGGCGACAATATTCGAAATCGTGTTATAGGTGATGCGGCTAGCAACCCATTACTATTCTGAATCCCCATTCCATGTATGCCCATGCGCATGCCCACAATCATGCTAAACGTGGCCTTCAGGTCTTGTTACTGACTCAGACCTCGGTAAGGATGAAGACGTAGTTTTTGTGTGTAAGTACTAGCTGTTGCCCGCAACCTCGTCTGCATAGAATTCGTTTATCGCTATCCCGCAGGAATTACGCAATTTTCCGGGATAGTTAAGTAGTATGTCTATGTGTTATTCCAGACTATAATCTGACAGATCTGTCCAGCCGTTCTGGCGTGAAAGAGTAACAAACATCCATCCATACTAACAAACTTTCATGTTTATAATATACTAGCGACCCGCCCCGGCTTCACACGGTATATTATGCATGTATTGTACATACAAACCTTCCTCTTGAATCACTCTATCTATTAAAAAAAACCGCATCAAAATCCGTTGTGTGGTTTTGAAGATATAAGCATACATAGGGACACAGGGACAGAGAAAGCGACTTTATTTTATACTATGTAGTGAAGTAGGATGTTTGCCGACCATTACCTATTAACGCAGCTTCTTGTTTGGGTTAAACTATATACTAATCTAAGCCGTCCAGTAACCTAACCTTAACTTTACACAAAAACTGGGACCCGAGAACTTTTGAGTTATTCACAAGCAAGAGTAAGGGCATAATATATCAGGACATTAGATAGTGGAGAAAAATTGCGGAAAAAACACCCCTCAAGCTTTTGTGAAAAACGACGGCAATTTACAATCATTTGTTCAAGTTAAAGGACAAATTTCATTTTCAACCTCAACACTGAGGAAGAAAAAGATTTAGCTATTCGAGTGTCAAGGTTAAAGGAACATTGAAGAGGAAAAAGGGATATTGATCATGACGGAAATAACATTTCAGGCTTTTTTAAAATGTTTCTGGCGTTTTTATTCTGTGGCCAAAGAACAAATGCTATCGCTACATTGTATAAAACAGTCGCTTTCCGCTGTCTGTTCCTGTGTATGCTTAGATCTTTAAAACTACGCAACGGATTTTGGTGCGGCTTTTTTTAATAGATAGAGTGATTTAAGAGGAAGGTTGTAATGTAAATGTGGAATTAATTACCTTTCTATTCCGTAACCACCGTGAAAAATAGCGACGCTATTATTTTCGTTTGCTTATTTATTTTTTGTTCTGTGGAAAAAACAAAAACACATCTAAATCTTGTAGCTTGTAATTTGTTTTTGTTTGTATGGGACCTATTTACACGAAAAAAATAAGTTTAAACTTCTAACAAGCAACCAAAAGGTATATGAATGAGATGTAAACTAATTTTGATAATTGACAAGCCACCGTTGTCAATTGTCAAAATCTACACTAATATTAAAACGAGGAAAGATTTGATTATTTGTTTGTTTGCGTTGATTAGGCTCTGAAACTACTGGACCAATTTGAAAAATTCTTTCACCATTAGAATACTACATAATCTCTGATGAACACAGGCTATATTTGATTCTTCGCGAGCGAGGTCGCGGGCAACAGCTAGCGGGTTATCAGGCACAAGATTTACACACAGAAAAAATCAATTAAAAATCAATGTAAGGTGCGACCACACCGGCCCGTAAAAGACGTTGACGGCGTTTACGCAACAAAATGTATGAAAAAACGGTGAGAAATCGTGACGCCTGCGACACGTCACTGCGTTACGCGGCGGTGTGGTTGCTCCTTTAATCATCATCACCGTTATTTTAAAGTTTCATTTCTTTAGTGCCATGGCGACACTTGTTCGGCGGGGGTAAGTACATTTATTTAGGTACGTATTAACCATTTAATAATTTTCCATTGGCGTTAATATTATTTTCTATTATTTATTTTACAGTGCATTGGTGTTGACTGCAATACTTCAGTAAGATTTAAAAAATATATGTACAGTAAAGTTTGCTTAATTAAGATTTCTAAAAATTTTTTTTATTAGACCAGAGTCCAACATCCATTATACAGTTTAAAATGATAAATAATAATTACCCCTGTTAATTTTACAAATGCTAAAGTAACTCTGTCTGTCTGTCTGTTTGTCCACCTATCTGTTACGCTTTCACACCCACCTAAAAAACTGAACCGATTTTAATGAGATTTGGTACAGCGATAATTTCAATACCGGGGAAGGACAGGATAGTTTATATCCCGGAAAATTGCATAGTTCCCACGAAATACGATAAGCGAATTGTACGGAGACGGAGTTGCGTGCAACAGCTAGTCATCTATATATCAATGTGACAATTAGCTTCTGATGTAGAATCTGACTGATAAAAGATAAAACACAACTGCTTGACTTCACATACACACATAAATCACGTCTTTACCCCTTACGGGGTAGACGGAGCCTAAGGTAACAAGACCTAAAGGCCACGTTTAGCATGGTTGTAGGCGTGCTTGACTACATAGTTATTGTATTTTTTTTTCCAGTGCGATGGTCCGGGATGTCTGTCCATGGTAATATTATGTTAACAGTTTTTAAACTTGGCATAAAAAATCGGTACGCGTTTTCATTTTTTATAATTATTTTGCAGTGCATTGGAGATAAATGTAAAGCAGCTGTAAGTACATCAAAAAAAAAATGTAATTAAAAAAAATATGCACATATTTTTGTCCTACATTTTTGTTTTTTTTTCAGTGCAACGGCCAAGCATGTGACGCAAGGGTCAGTGTCATCCAGTTATTTTAATTCGTAATTATTAACGTATGTAATTCTTCCATGCTGATCTGGGAGTAAAGAAAAAACATAGAATTTACCAGTTCCTTCTCTTCTCGCGCAGATAGTAAAAGCTCCTCGAGGGAATGGGCGAAAGTCTTAGGAATCATGTTATAGACGATGTGGCTAGCAACCTATCACTATTTTAATTCCCCTTTTCAATATACGCCCTTAATCATGCTAAACGTGGCCTTAAGGTTTTACCTTAGGCTCTGTCTACCCCGTAAGTGATAAAGACGTGATTTATGTATGGATCTATGCATAATAAGAATTATCATTAACAATAATAGCAAATTATTTTTAGTGCAAAGGAACAGATTGCACGACGGAAGTAAGTAAAAATACTTTTTCTGAATTAAATGGGTCTGAGGGTGCTTGATGCTTGCAATGACCGCTTATGCATTAGCCACTCTATTTCACAAAAAAGGATGGGCCATAAGCAATAACTCACGCTGTCCATTTTCTCGTCTTCGCTTTAAAAGATACTTTTGCTGAATTGGGCCAAGAGGTGGACCATGGCTGCTTATGCATTAGCCATTCTACTTCACAAAAAAGGACGAACTATAAGCAAATAACTCAAGCTGTCCATTTGCCCGTCTTCGCTTTAAAATATACTTTTGCTGAATTGGGTCTATGGGTGGACCATGGGTGCTTATGCATTAGCCATTCTACTTCACAAAAAAGGACAAGCCATAAGCAATAACTCACGCTGTCTATTTGCCCGTCATCTGTATGAAAAAGTCATATTTTTTAGTGCAAGAGCTTTTCGTGCACTCATGTGACCAATGGGGCGGTGAAGAGTGGGGGTGGGTCATGGAACCAGCACTATCCTGACCATGGGGCTGAGCAGTACCAGGATGGACCCCAAGATATTAAGCCCCCTACTGACCAGATAAGGATGGGCCCCATGTACGCAGAAGACTATGGCATTGATAGTATGAAATCAGATGCAGATTAAAGAAATAATGCCTTTTATTCGACAAGTGTTCCTACTGTTTCGCATCTCTCGGAACTACTAATATTAAAATGCGAATGCGAAAGTTTGCGAGGGTTAATGTATGGCTGTTTGTTACTCTATCACGTCTGAACGGCTGAACAAGTCCGGATGAAATTTAGAACCGGGATAAATTATAGTCTGGAATAACACATAGGCTACTTTTTATCCCGAAAAATGCGTAATTCCCGCGGGATGGCGATAGATGAAATCAGTACAAAACAATACAGAAACAAAGAACAAAGTAGGCAATAGGCGGTCTTATCGCTTAATAGCAATCTCTACCAGACAACCAATAAGAGAAATAAGTTGGAGACAGCTTAAGTACTACCAAAAGTAGTCAAAGTTACTTACCCCCTTATTCATAAACACTAACTTAGCAATCGTTTGTCCTTATCTGTCACTTTGACATTTACCTTTCACAGACAAGGACAAACGATTGCTAAGTTAGCAGAAGCCTATAGAGCGTTTATGAATAAGGGGGTTAGTGTTTATAGGCTTGGGGTGCGAGTCGGGTTACCTCCACGTGTGAACAAGAGCTGCGGTTCGTTTTCGGATCCGTCCGGGGGGAAGAGCAGTGCTTGGTCCGGTGCACCCTGGGCAACGGCTAATGATTTCCTGGCAGTATCTGAGGGACATCATTGACCGTTGGCTAAGAGCCCGACAGGGGGGGAGGGGGGTCTTCGACCATTACCGTACAACGTTGCCGACATTTTGTCACAAGATTTTTTAATTATATGTTTGTTACTTTGACATTGGCGAAGTTGTCGTCGCTATAACGACTTGAAACGCCACAAATAAGAAGAAGAAGAAGAAGAATAAGGGGGTTAGTGTTTATAATATTAAATATTCTTCTGAAATATTACGGGTGTGCGTAGCCTGTACCTTCATAATTTACTTGAGAGAAGCAATAATTCATCCGATCATTTATTAACGAACTGATTTATTTACAAGTTAGTAAGACCTTAATGATTAATAAATCTGCAACTACAGCCATGACCGGAGTTTAGGATTTGATTTATAGGAAACAGCGTGGTTGTTTCCTGCGGCTCCGTTTGAAGATAAAACAACACAATACAATACAATGCAATGCGGCTAGCAACCCATCACTATTTCGATTCCTTTTTTCACCTTTACGCCGACAATCTTGCTAAACGTGGCCTGTGGGTCTTGTTACCTTAGGCTCTGTCTACCCCGTAACGGATAAAGACGTGTGTAGCGGCGTGACCCAGCTACTCTGGATTTTTGATATTTTTGGCCAAAAGATGAGAAGGTTCCAATAAATTAAACAAGATGTTTGTTAGCTAGTAGAATATGAAAAAGTGCTTGTAATGATTAAAAAATTCATACAAAAAAAAGGAAAAGGGGAGAGGGCACAATGAGCCAATCCGCGAATGGCATGACACAAATCACGACACTTTCACACATTTGATTGGACGAAAAAGGCTCATTAGTTCAGGATCTATCCGTAGAGGGCGCTTCTGTCGAATGTGTCAAGATGAGCTTTGAGCCCAAACAACGTGATTTGTGTATGTATGTATTATACAAATACATACATAGGTACATAAAAAATACATAATATTAGTTTACTTTTGTTCTGAAACGGAATATTATAACCTTGTAACCTTTCTTGCCCATAAAAAGCTACAAACGCGGCGAACAATAGCAGTAATTAATAGATAAACATACATTGTTTTATTTTAACACTTTTTCAATTTATGTTGCCAAGCGTCATCTGTTTGAATGATGCGTCTGTACGACACAATTACAAACTCCCGTGGAACATCTACTGCTCACCAGGGACGAGAGAAGGCGCTGTTTTTCAAATGATAGATACTATCAAATGAATCAAGAATTTTTACTTCTTGATTTTCTCTTTACTTTTACGGTTTTACCGTTAAAAATTAAATTTCCAAACGACACATCAGAACACAGAAAAATCCGAAAAATAAAGCTAACAATACTCTCTAAAACACGAAAAACCTTGTTGTTTAGTTACATACTTGTTTATTGAAAACAACCAAATTGTATGCTCGAGGCATAATTACAAACGAAGGTAGAAATGTTCTATTATTTTCCTTTCATTTGAAGTTAAACAAGCATACAGTATTGGCTTTAAAATGAGTCCATTTATTCATAAAAGACTTTTATGCTTACATTAACATAACAACCGTTCGCTTTTAATCTCTGTTTGTAATATTTTGTTCACATTTGTTGTAGGCTGCTGTCTATAAATATCATTATTCGACTTCCACGCTGGTCTGGGAGCAAATAAAGAACACAGAATGCACCAGTTGCTTCTCTTCGCGCGCTTAGAGGGAATAGGCGAAACCTTAGGAACCCATCACTATTTTGATTCCCCTTTCGACCTATACGCCTACGGTCTTGTTATCTTAGGCTCTGTCTACCTCGTTAGGGATATATGTACACGTGATTTGTGTATGTTCATTTTTATTTTTACCTGATTTGGATGGTGTAGCGGTACAACACGCGTCACGGAATGATGAGGATCCGGTTCTATTCCCGGCCATAGCTTAACTTTTCGGATTTTTCTCTGTTCGAATTTTCAGTGTCGTTTAGAAATGTTATGACTGTGTAATATAGCCTTTTTATTCCGATTTCGCTACAATTTCAGTAAGTATGTTGTTGTTGTTTTTTTTTGTAATGTTATGTGTACATATGCGCATTTGTTTGCTAATGTCTATTAGTATAATTAGCCTATAGGTCGTCCCACTGCTGGGAAAAGGTTTTACTTCCGCCACCCGGTCGAGGGCACGCTCCTGCCACTTGAAATGCGTCCAAGTCATCCCTTCATCTTTAAATTAAATAATAATTAATGTCTGTTTTACGAAGAATCTTCCTTAGGTTTTCTTTGTTTCAGTCTTTTATTCCGCCATTTTTCCTCATCCCTACCTTTTTTAATAACATTAAAACTAATTAGGTTAAATTAAAACTTGACGTTATTAACTCGCGACATTTTTTTTTAGCATCTTGAAGATTGGCTGAAAATCAGTGCTGCAGGTGTCTAACACCTCAGCGTAATGCTGAGCCAGCGATCGTTTCACTTTTGCGAAGACACACAACGCTGATGATCTATTTTTCATGTCTGTGTTTTGTCTGTGTCTGTCCATATTGGTCTGGGAGAGAAAGAAAAACATATAATGTACCAGTTGCCTCTCGTCCCGCGCAGATGGTAAAAGCCCATCGAGGGAATAGGCGAGTCTTAGGAGTCATGTTATAGGCGTTCGGCTAGCAACCCATCGCTAGTTTGATTCCTCTTTCCACCTATACGCTAAATCACGCCCTTAGTTCTTGTTATCTCAGGCTCTGTCTACCCCGGGATATAGACGTGATTTGTGTGTGTGTGTTTTGTTTTGTTTCTTTTCTATAACACACACACACACACAAATCACGTCTTGATCCCTTACGGGATAGACAGTGCCTAAGGTAACAAAACCTAAAGGCCACGTTTAGCATTATTGTGTTTGTATAGGTGGAAAGGAGGAATCAAAATAGTGATGGGTTGCTAGCCGCATCGCCTATAACATGATTCTTAAGATTTTGGTCCATTCCCTCGATGGGCTTTTACCATCTGCGCGGGAAGAGAAGCGACGGGTACATTCTATGTTTTTTTTTTACTCCCAGACCAGCATGGAAGTAGATTCTATAAAATTGTGTATATTCTTATATTTGTGTGTCTTGCAAAAAGGAATAAATCTTCCTTCTTTCTTTCTTGTTGAACCGTATATAATTTCAGATTTACTCTAAGAAGATTATTTGTCACGGTGTAAAAAGCCAAAGAGGCTGTCTCACTGGGACGACAAGGTGTCGCTAAGTTACACATCCTTTACAAATCAGAGGTCGCCAAAGCGTCGCCAAGCGGGTGACACCCGATACATTTCTATATAAACTGTTTGGTTACGGAAATCGATGCTGATGAGGCATTGTTCTAAAAACTACAGTTAAAAAACAGCTGGGGAACAACCAAGTTACATAATCGGCACTGGTTTTTTTTTTTTTATATATGAATAGGAAGGCAAACGAGCAAGTGGGTCACCTGATGGTAAGTGATCACCACTGCCCATAGACACCCGCAACCCCGGAGGAACTGCCTCTTATGCCCGTAATTTCCCCGGCTGTCTTACTCTCTACACCGGAACACAGCAGTGCAAGCACTGCTACTTAGCGGCAGGATTAGCGAGTAAGATGGTGGTAGCGATCCGGACGGACCTTGCACAAGGCCCTACCACCCGCAGGTAAAACCAATGTAGGATGATTTGGGTTAATTTAGGTTTAGGTGGGGCGGGTGTGGCCCGAGAGCCACCCCTAAGCGAAGTTTGTTTTAATTTAGAAATAGTCTTTAAATTAATCTAAAAACGTACTCTCCCGCGGCATTGAGCCAAAGATGCTGGCAGCTCCCCGCTGTATTGCAATGCTAATTCGCTGTGCGAGGAAGCTGCCAGCTCTTTGGTCTCCGTTGCAGTCGGTCAGCCTCTTAGACGTTTCCTTGATTAACATATGCGCACTGGGACCCCACGGACCTGAGGTCTCAACCCCGAATGGCAGGAAGCCATTCGGAGCCGAGACCGTTATACAATACAATACAATACAAATACTCTTTATTGAACACCACAAATCAGTACAAAACAATACAGAAACAAAGAACAAAGTAGACAATAGGCGGTCTTATCTCTTAATAGCGATCTCTACCAGACAGACAACCAGTAAGAAAAGTAAGTTGGAGACAGTTTAAGTAGGTGGCGGAAATAAATAGACAGGATAAACGCAGGGATAATAAAAACAACAATACCAACATAAATATAATACATAGCGAAATAAATAAAATAAAATAATACATACATACACACATAACATTAAAGTATAAAACTTATGATAAAATAAATGTGAGAAAGTAACAATGAAAAATTAGAAGGCCATACAGCAGAAAAGGATTTGATCAGAAGCAAAAAGAAAAGATAAGGTACTAACAGGGAAGGGACAGGGAGTGGATTAAATTAGTGATAAATATTGAGATTTGAGTTGGTTTTTAAAAATAGGTAGAGTTTTAGCCCGTCGTTATATTTATTTTCTAAATTTATTATTTGGCACGTGTTATTTTTCGAGCAAACAGATGTATGAATTATAAGTGGAAACTGTTTTGGCTTATGTATTTACTATATTGATTTAACTATGTGTAATTGCTGTATGTTTCCCATTTCAATATATAACTTAAAAAAAAATATCTGGTTCAAAATTGAGTCGCAGGATTCCACCCGGACAAACACATATATACTTACATTGTAAGAATAAATAGCTTGTTATAAAGAGTCGCACCACGCGTGCTACCAGAGCTACAATAATCTGAGCTAAGCAGCCCTAGATTTGAATTAAGGACGGGGAAGTATGAAGGAGACTTAGCAGCACATACAAGTACTGAGGCACAGCTTACACTAACAGCGGTATCATACATACATACATCTAAATATATATAACTCAAAGGTGACTGACTGACTGACTGACTGACATAGTGATCTATCAACGCACAGCCCAAACCACTGGACGGATCGGGCTGAAATTTGGCATGCAGGTAGATGTTATGACGTAGGCGTCCGCTAAGAAAGGATTTTTGGAAATTCCCACGGGATAAGGAAAAAACAGGAATTATATATTCGATTCCGAGTGACGCTATCTCAGTAACTATAATAACTAGACTCTTCAAATTCGATACAAAAGTAGGTGATTACAAAACTAAGAAACAAATTTCAGGATTTTTGGAAATTCCCACGGAATAGGGAAAAAAACGGGAATTATATGATAAATGATACCCTAGAACGAAGATTACTTTTTGTCCCGGAAAATTGCATAGTTAACGCGGGATAGCGATAAACATGGCAATTGCTGATTCTACGCGGACGAAGGCGCGGGCATAAGCTAGTACATACATAAATCATTCCCTTACGAGTATCCCTCATGCATCCCTTACGAGGTAGAAGGTAGAGGGGTAGGAGGTGGGAGGTAGAGTTAGGTCTTACCCTTTTTTTTTTATTCGGAGGAAAAATGCTGTTTCGCACTATCCACCCTGCCATTGGGGCGACACGGCGGGGTGTATGGGACTCTCCTCCTCCATTCCTTCCCTCCTATATGGGAGCGAAGGAATAGAGGAGGCATACCGATTAAAAAACCGGTATTCCCTCAACTGCCAGACAGCGGGTGCTATGGGAGCATAGTGTGAACCACGGCACCCGCTGGCCTAGCCACCCAAGCTGGACCTCCTCTCCGAGAGGGGGGATCGGGAACACGTGACCCCCCCCCCCCAAGCCCCCCCCCTAGCAATCCCCTGGGAATACATGCTGGTCTGGGCGTAAAGAAAAACCATCGATGGAAAATACCAGTTGCTTCTCTTCCCCCGCAGATGGTAAAAACCCATCGAGGGAATGGGTGAAAATCTTAGCAATCATGGTATGGTATAAACAATGCGAATAGAAACCCATCACTATTTCGTTTCCCCTTTTCTATACGCCGAAAATTATGCTACACGTACTCTTTAGGTCACCTTAACCTTAGGCTCTGTCTACCCCGTAAGGATAAAGACGTGATTTATGTATGTATGTGGAAATTAAATTGAACTAGTGCCTAAGCTGTTGTATTTTGTCTGTGGTAATGCTGAACACTTCCGAAGGAGTTTAAGTATACTTAACAGTGTCGCTGCTTGCTGCTACCCATCCCGGTAGGAAGGCGGTATACTTATACTAAGGATTATAGGAGACCTATACTCCGTTCAAATCCATTTTAACCCTTTTGTAAACAAACCAATTTCATGTAAATCCCTACACAATCACTCTTTTTCCACCTTGCGCCTACAATCATGCTAAACGTGGCCTAGGTTTTGTTACCTCAGGCTCTGTCTACCACGTAAGGGATATACGTGATTTGTGTATGTATGTATGTATCCAGTAATTTATAAGATGCCATCTCGTCACTACCCGTTGAAAAATGACCCGGTTTTTTTGCCCCCGAGCATATTTTTACACATTAGACATTTTGAACTTTACGTATTTTAAAACGTAACTTAGTAGATCGTATTTTAGTACGAAAAGCCCAATTTTGGTACCAAATGCACCGTTTCTTGGGCCAGGTCACTGCACCCGTTTCTAATCAAACTTGAGGACGCCCTATTCATAAGCAAATAAGGAATAAATTAGCTTAACTAATAAACGAGCTGAGGAAAGTTTGAGGAGCTCAGTCTCACCTTGTTTAGTGACCTTACATACGTACATACACAAATCACGTCTTCATCTCTTACGGCGTAGACAGAGCCTAAGGTAAGAGGTACCTACAGGCCACATTTAGCAAGATTATGGGCGTATAGGTGGAAAATATAATCAAAATAGTGATGGGTTGCTAGCCTCATCGCCTATAACATGATTCCTATGATTTTCGCCCATTCCCTCGATGGGTTTTATTGTTTACCCCGTAGGTAGGTAGCGAATGTTTTAACCGATCTTACTTCGCTGTTCGCAGGACGGCTTGACTTTTATTTGGTCCGAGTTGACATTAAAATTTGGAAATGTAAAGGAAAATATCCCTCAGAAAACATTCATCAAAAGCGCATACGAAAATATTGAAGGAAGTGGACAAACAACTCGCCTTTTTTTCAATATTATGAATGGAATGTGTATTTTTCCGTTTTTAATGGGGGATGACAAGCCTTCAGTCCAGCCAAAACAAGTTGAGCGTATTAATCTCCATTAAGAATAATAAATTGGGTCACCATTTTGTATTCTTTATTGCTTAATGATTTTGCGCGCTACGGCACCCATTTGAGGGTTGCTGGCTGTCCAATGAATATCAAAGACTTGCATTAGTGTGCTTCAGAACATAGTAGAAGACATTGAGTTGAATGAATGAATGAAATATTTATTCGCAGACGTTGTACAAAAATTATGTTATACTCAATCAATCATTTATCGCAACCATGGTATTTAAAAGATGTTATTATTCTAGCCAGTACAAACATGGACCCTACTAGGGCGTAGCAAAACTTAAAACTGAACCTAACAATAAGTAACGTTATACATATGATATACTAGCTTCTGCCCGCGACTTCGTCTGCGTAGAGTTATACATAAAAACCTTCCTCTTGAATCACTCTATCTATTAAAAAAAACCGCATCAAAATCCGTTGTGTGGTTTTGAAGATATAAGCATACATAGGGACATAGGGACAGAGAAAGCGACTTTATTTTATACTATGTAGTGACTATGTAGTGATAAAGAGTTATACATATATATATAGGGACATAGGGACATAGAAAGCGACTTTGTTTTATACTATGTAGAGATTACTCCATTACAAAGGGGGGTTTAATTTTTAAACTTAATATTATAATCACGCGCTATACCCGGTTTGTGATTAGCCCACCCGATAGGGTTGTCAAAGATAAACCTTCAAAAACGAACCTGAATTATTTTCATACGGAAATCGCGGAACAGATTAAAGGGCCAACCTTTTTTTACAAAGAGTTTCGTCGCAATATGATATCACGCTTTTTGATATGGACGGAATTGAGGAAATGACTTGGCGAGATATTAAAAACGCGTGTTTTGATTTTATTTTCGCGCCTGTTTTTGTCTACGTTAATACTGCTTCGTTAAACACAAAAATATTTTAGTGACGTTTTTTTACTATTAAACGCTTCAAGGAATAGTGTGATAAGGGAACGTGCTGGTATGAAAGGAAAAATAGTGACTAGGATAGAAAAAAGTATGCTTAGTTGGTTTGGACACGTAGAGCGGATGGATGAAAGTAGACTAACTAAACAGATCTATCTGGGGAGTGTGAATGGTTGCGTTAGAAGGGGAAGGCCTAGACGGACATTCCGAGACCAAATAGGAAACGTTTTGGAAAAAGGTCCGGTCAGGAGTACCCGTAACCGTCGAGCGTGTATGAATAGATCGATGAATGTGGATGAAGCGAAAGTATCAAGATCGTAGTAGCAAGTGGAACAAAGTAGTCTCTGCCTACCAAAAGAGGCGTGACGGTATGTATGTATGGCTTCAGGGGTGTGGTTCTCTAAAGCCGTGTAAGGGAGACCGAGGAAAGTTGAGACAGAGGTGAGTTGAAAGCAGATTTCTCTGAACTTTGACAGTGTAACTGGCTGGCAACTTCGCTAATTCGTTGCTCTTTCTACACTCCACAGTTTGTGTGAAGTTATGACCTCGCTAACTGTCATAGGTCCCTACTCATAGAAAGAAAGAAAACATTTATTCTATATAATGTGTAACAAAAAAAACAGACATGAAAAATAGATCATCGGCGTTGTGTCTTCGCAAAAGTGAAACGGTCGCTGGCTCATCATTACGCTGAGGTTAGACTGCAGCACTGATTTTCAGCCAGAACCGTCTATGACTCACGAAACAATACACAGATAAAATATACTACATAATCCATAAACTTTCACATGAACAGTGCAATACATAGATAGAACCCGACTTATGTGTAACTAAAGAAATACATAAATTAATTAAATAGTTTATAATAAACAAAAAATGGCATATCAAAGCACGAAGTGCTGGCGGACTATTGTAAGGATTTTTGGAGCGTCAATAAGTGATCCTTCAGCTTGCGCTTGAAGGTGTAACTACTCGACGATCCTCATCAGCGAGCTGTAACCGTAACTATTGCACGTTACAGTGACCAAACACCTCAGTGTGGTCGTGGCTCTTGCCTCGTACCGTTGGCTTGACTCTGGAAGCTGTGAGTAAACCCCACTGCACTGGCAGTTGATTATTCACCTCATTGTTCTGTCTCTATAGAAGCCGGCTACAGCCATATCCATGTGTATAAGCTAACACAAAGGCTTATTCATTACTAGCTTAGGATTAGGATTTTAGGGCTGACAACGCACTGGCATCGCGTAAAGCGCTGCGGGTGTCTATGGACAGTGGTGATCATTTACCATCAGGTGACCCACTAGTTCGTTTGTCTGGCCTCTCTAACATAAAAAAAAGCTGTTGCCCGCAACTTCGTCTGCATAGAATTCGTTTCCCGCTATCCCGCAGGAATTACGCAATTTTTCGGTATTAAAAGTAGCCTATGTGTTATTCCAGACTATAATCTATCTGTGTACCAAATTTCATCCAGATCTGTCCAGCCGTTCTGGCGTGAAAGAGTAACAAACATCCACACTCACAAACTTTCACATTAGTAGGATTAAAGCAGCCACACGGTGCAACTTTGGAACGCCTAATAAGAAGGATCGGTTGACCGAATTATTGTTTGACATAATTACTGTTTGATCGAATGAGCGTTTCGTCTAATTTATTATGCAGAAACTGTTAAATAATCAGCAGTTTTGAATTAACCTATCAATAGAATACAAATATTCTTTATTGAACTCCACAAATCAGTAAAATGAGATTAAGAGATTAGAAGAAAAGCGATCTCTATCAGACAACTATTTAGATACAAAAATCGATTTGAACACTCTAAGTAATTAGCGGATAAATGTAGACAAGATAAACACGTTATTTTCCGTTTTGATTCTAACAATAATATAATTAATACCAAGCAATTGTTCGACGAAGGACAAAAAAATATTCAACGATACAGAAGGCACCGCTAATAAGAAAGAGAGAGAACAAATTAATGGCGGCATTAAGGAGCGACCACACCGCCGCGTATACGCAGTGACGTGTCGTAGGCGTCACGTTTTCTGACCGTTTTTTCATACATTTTGATGCGTAAACGCACCGTCAACGTCTTTTACACACCGGTGTGGTTGCACCTTTAATCAACCTCAAAAAACTTTTAGTTACCTAACACATATAAGTACGATAGGATAATACGACAGCTACTTACTTACATATACATATATCTCACACTGTGAAACCTCATACGGCTTTATCCCATCAAAGTAAGGAATATCGATACCCCATTGTTACTCCATAACACCATGTTCAATTAATTGGATATTCTATTGATGGATCCTATCTCTAAATTAAGACCTTTGGAAGGAACAGTTGGTATCTATGGAGGTTGGATCATGGGGAGCTGGGATAATTGTGATGCTGTGATATATAAAGAGAAAGAAAGAGAAAGATTAACATTTATATACACACATTTACACGTAGATAATTATACGAGTAAAATAGGAAGAAATAAAATATAGTTAATCCCTTTTACTTTTAGGGATAAGTTCGCCTTTGTGCATGTGTATTGTTCTGTATTCATGTTTTTCTTGTGTTTTATGTACAATAAAGAGATACATACATACATACTTAAGTCATAAGTCATTTATTCGTCGCTTTCATGTGTACATTGGATCGCCTATAACATGATTCCTAAGAATTTTGCACATTCCCTCGATGGGCTATTACCATCTGCGCGGGACGAGAAGCAACTGGTGCATTCTATGTTTTTCCTTTGCTCCCAGACCAGCATGGAATTGCTTATTGTTACTGAAATTAAAAAAAAAACTTTCGTTTCCTGGTTTTTTTTACTTCATAAGGCTTGAATTTCGGTTTATATGGCAAACTTAAAAAAATAATGTTTGCTCTTCAATTAAAATGTGACTACTTAAATACGAAACTAATAAAATTGTCTATTTTAGACATTTTTTGGCCTTGCAAATATGCGGTTTAAGTAAAATAGTGTTGAAATGAATTATACTTATTTTGAAACCTGCACACGTCCGCATAACCTCTTTCGTTAATAAAAAAACAAAACTCATACTGGACGGCCCTAATAAAGACAGGTACTTCCAAATTCAAATATAACGGTATGTTATGGATTTTCATACAACTTTACTGGACACTTTTTGATTCCAAATTCAAATATAATGGTAGGTATGTTTTGAATTTTCGTACAACTTTACTGGACACTTTTTGATTCCAAATTCAAAATGACTAGTCATCCAGGATGTTCAACCTTCTGGCTCCTTTTCACTAATGTATATTTCGTTAACGATATTTCCAAGTATCTGAATACATCGAATTAATTTCCAAAGTGATATTCAATTGTTTGCGAACTTGACAGCTACAATTAAGTTAATTAGACTGAAAGGTCATAGATCTTAATCTTATTTCTAATATTCCCTTCGGAAAGCTTAATAAGTGATAGCCATTAATATTATTTGCTTTTTCCTTAAGCCAAGAACGTCTTTCGAACAATGAACTTACGTAGAGTTCTAACTTCCGTGCGGTTCACAATAACATAAGCCTTTGTCGTAGTAAGCTGGCTAATTTGCCTTGTACAGAGACACTCAAAAGCTAATAACAAATACAGTTTGGATGCAATCCGACGCGCACTTTGAACCAGCGGTGATTTATTGAGTTGGTAGTAGACTAGCAATGGATGTGGTAGTTTTATGGTTATTGTTTTGTTATGGAATCGTGGTAGGAGAGTTGGAATAGATCAAATTTATTGTTCTTTCGGTACGTGGCACGATAATCCTTAATCTGGTTATCTTTGGATAGAGTTGTTTTCGTAATAACTAATTGATAGTTCTTGGCTTTCCTTGAGCATAATTTTCCAAGTAATAACACATGAAAGGTATTGGTTATAGTCGACTATTCTAGGTATAATTATTTTGCCGATCATAAGTTAAGAACTAATCACTACATAATATAAAACAAAGTCGCTTTCCTCTGTCTGTTTAAAATTAAGCAACGGAATTTGATGCCGTTTTTTTTATAGAGTGATTCAAGAAAGATAAAGTTTATTTATAACGAAAACAATTGGTAAAAGGAAACCAAAAAAAAAAAAAAAAACTACAGATAAATACTTTGTCAGAAAATGGTCCCAACTTAGTATTTGCAGGCCTTACAGCCAGCGCTGGTCTTCTGTTGGAGCCATCGGGTGATAAAAAAAAATATATATATAGGGACAATGAAAAACCAACATACTTAGAGGAAGGTTTATCTGTATAATACATGCATAATATAGTAGTGAAACACAATTGCACCCGTGCGAAGCCGGGACGGGTCGCTAGTTGAGAATAAAACATAATTATCATTATAACTAGCTGTTGCCCGCAACTTCGTCTGCATATAATTCGTGTATCGCTATCCCGCGGGAATTACGCAATTTTCCGGAATTAAAAGTAGCCTATGTGTTATTTCGGACTATAATTTATCTATGTTCCAAATTTCATCCAGATCTGTCCAGCCGTTCTGGCGTGAAAGAGTAACAAACATCCAAACATACTCACAAACTTTCACATTTATTATATTAGTAGGATAATATAGTAGGATTATCAAAGTGTTCTTTTCCATATTTTCAAGTGTCAGCACAGAAAAAGCTAAAAAAGAAAAATTCAGCCAAATCCTTATACGAGTACAAAACGTAGATTTTCAGGTGTTTACGTGGGAATCATACATATTTATGGATATTCAGCATAATTTTGTTTTATTTGCTTGTGTTATTTACGAATTTGTTATGGAGACACAATATGAGTAAGTAATCATGAAGCTTTTACTAAAATTGAAGTTTTTATTTACCAATTTACCCGTTTCATAAAAAGATAGAAAAATCTGGAAACCTTTAGTAACCATGTAAAGAAAGCGTGTTTATTTTAGCTAGTTTTGTTGTTATAATTTATATATTTATATTTTTCTTCTTATTTGTGGCATATCAAGTCGTTAAAGCGACGACAACTTCGCCAATGTCAAAGTAACAAAAATATAATTAAAAAATCTTGTGACAAAATGTCGGCAACGTTGTAAGGTAATAAATAGTCAAAGACCCGCTCCCCTCCTGTCGGGCTCTTAGCCAACGGTCATTGATATCCCTCAGAAACTGCCAGGAAATCATTAGTCGATGCCCAGGGTGCACCGGATCAAGCACTGCTCTTCCCCCGGACGGATCCAAATACGACCCGCAGCTCTTGACCACGCGCGGAGGTAACCCGACTCGCCTCCTTTGTAATTTTTGTTATTGTTTACTTTCGACGTTGTCGGTAAAGCAGTGCGGGCTGCTCGGTCAATAAAGTCAGTCAAGCTTTGCCGGCAGTGTCGGTAAAGCAGTTCTATGATTTTAGTAACCTAAGATGAGGGTAAAGAAAAAAATACGAAAGGGGAATTAAAAACAAATTAAATTATGATTAAATTTCTAAACGTCAGTGAAAATTAAACACATGGAAAAATCCGAAAAGTAACGCTATGGCCGGGAATCGAACCCGGATCCTCGTCATTCCATGACGCGTGCTATATCCCTACACCTCCCATAGCAGGTGGGCAGTCCTCTATGATTATATTAAAAACCTAGAACTAAGGGGAAGACCAAGAAAGAGGGTTTACCATGTCTTAGTACGATGCAATTACGATGCAGTTTATTCTCGCTATGGGTTCGCTCGCTGTCAGATCCATACTAAAAATGACAGCTAAAACCTGAACTGAGTAGGAATTGAATCGCATTAAGACGTCATGGTAAGGCCCCAGATGTTCTGAGACCGAATTGAGGACGATTCGACAAAATATCAGGTCAAGAGTACCCTAAACTAACGAGCATGTATGAAGAGATTGATGACTGTGGATGCTAAAAAGATAAAATGCAAGGATCGCAGCAAGTGGAACGAAGTATCTGCCTACCAGTGGCGTGGCGTCTATAGAACTCTATTCCCACCGGCTTACCTATTTTAAGGCAGTTGGGCACTTTATTGTGCAGAATTTGAGGAAAATGCTAGTTAAATTCCCTTCGGCTTGCCTTCTGATATACTTGACACCACGCCACTGCTGCCTACCCCGCGGTGGGAAAGAGGCATGACGGCATGTGAAAAAACTGTAAAGTTTGCTCGACAGTCGGGATTATTTTCAACTTTGTCTAAAAACGAACCCGCTAAGAATACCTACCTACATAAAAAGGGCAAATACCCGTTTATTCACTTAAACTCCGTTTCAATAAACAAAAATAAATGATCAAATAAATTTGTTTTCAATTTAGATAAAGCCAAAACTATTTCGGTAAAGAGTTTCTGAAGTTATGTTAAAACGGAAAGATGGGGTCACTGTGAAGCCACGGGATTAGGGCCGACTTATACCACAAGGGACGGATACGACACGACTTTAACACGCTGACTGCCTATAATACACCAAACTATAAAGATAAAGATAATTGATTCATAAATGTTTTACAAAATTTTAACTAAGAACAAAGTTTCCTTACCTATAAATCTAAGTTAAAAACTCTTCTTATGCCTGAACTAGGAAATCCTGTGTTAACACACACACACACACACACACACACACATATCATGTCTATATCCCTTACAGGATAGACAGAGCCTATGGTAACAAGACCTAAAGGCCACGGTTAGCATAATTGTGAGCATTATAGGTGGAAAAGGGAATCATAACAGTGATGGGTTGCTAGCCGCATCGCCTATAACATGATTCATAATTCGATTCGACCATTCCCTCGACCTTTTACCATCTGCGCGGGAAGAGAAGCAGTTGGTACATTCTATGTTTTTGGATCGCATCGTGTAAAGGTAGCGAATGTTGCCTTAGGTGCTTATAATTCTTTGGCAAAAATCCAAGACGTTTGAAATTTAAATGGATAATGCCATAGTATGGTTCTGCAGAAAGACTTGCTTTGCCAACCGTTTTAGGGCTCTATCAGCTAGTGTTTTAAATTAGATGAGAATATAACTCAACAAAAGTACAGTCAGCGAAACAGCTTATATACTAAAAGTTAGCAGCGTAAAAAGGTAAGTAAGTAAGTAAATGCTTTATTGTACAAATATAAAGAAACAGATACAATTCACAAAAAAATAAAAATAACATTAATATTATGCACCTATTGTCTACTTAATACGCCTATTGTCTACTTTGTTCTATGTTTCTGTATAGTTTTGTACTGATTTGTGGTGTTCAATAAAGAGTATTTGTATATGCACAAAGGCGA
Organism: Pandemis cinnamomeana; assembly: GCA_932294345.1. Lineage (NCBI taxonomy): Eukaryota > Metazoa > Arthropoda > Insecta > Lepidoptera > Tortricidae > Pandemis > Pandemis cinnamomeana. The sequence goes on along the minus strand of OW028727.1, from coordinate 6,627,274 downwards.
ACTTATCCCTATAAGGGATCTCTACCAGTTAACCTTTGAGTAGATAAGAGGAGCATTAAACGAGGGACCGACAAAGTGTAAGCTTAAAATTCCAGATAAAAGGTATTATTAGATACATAAAAAAATAATTTCCTGTTTGAAATCTTAATAAGGTTCCCCTGATAATAGACCCATTAAGCTTATAGCAGATTTAAAAAAGAAATGCTCACATTTTAACGTATGGAATCTGATATTACCAAAGCCTGTAATCCTGTTACGTAAAAGCTGATTTACAAAATCGACTTGGCCAAAATGTGGATAAAACATTAAAACCGGAATCTTTCTTAGGTGTGAAACAAATTCGATAGCTTTTAAGATTACATACATACACATACATACACAAATCACGTCTTTATCCCTTACGGGGTAGGCAGAGCCTAAGATAATAGGCCACATTTAGCAAGAGATTGTGGGCGTATAGGTGGAAAATGTAATCAAAATAGTGATGGGTTGCTAGCCTCATCGCCTATAACATGATTACTAATATTTTCGCCCCTTCCCTCGATGGGCTTTTACCATCTGCGCGGGTAGAGAAGCAACTGGTACATTCTATGTTTTTTCTTTGCTCCCAGACCAGCATGGAAGAATTACTTTTAAGAATACACGTGTTTATTTTTTACTAGCTTCTGCCCGCGACTTCGTCTGCGTAGAATTATACATAAAAACCTTCCTCTTGAATCACTCTATCTATTAAAAAAAACCGCATCAAAATCCGTTGTGTAGTTTTGAAGATATAAGCATACATAGGGACATAGGGACAGAGAAAGCGACTTTATTTTATACTATGTAGTGATATAAACAAGCAAGGTAAACGAGCCTTACGGGGTAGACATAGGTAACAAAACCTTAAGGCCACGTTTAGCATGATTAAGGGCGTACCTATAGTTGTAAAGGGAAATCAAAATAGTGATGGGTTGTTAGCCGCATCGGTATAACATGATTCCTAAGACTTTCCCAAGCCCATTCCCTCGATGGGCTTTTACCATCTGTACGGGAAGAGAAGCAACTGGAAAATTCTATGTTTTTTCTTTACTCCCAGACCAGCATGGAAGAAAGTAATTATGTAGGTAATTTAGATAGCGTATTGTTTCGACGCCATTTTGTCCTCGCTTTTTGAGTCGGTCGAATATTAAAACCGCTGGCAAATGGCACTCGACTCGAATGTGTCTAGAACTAGAAATTCACAGTGAAATCCGTGTAAGAGTTGAACGTGAAATGGTTTCCTTTGTGACGTCACTCTAGGGCGTTCCCACCTTAGGGATGGTGTTATGCTAACGGTCTTAATTTAATTATATTTTAGTAACTAAAATAAAGAAAATTTATTGACTATAAACAAAACATTACAAATAAACGTAAAAACAAATCAAACTAAAGACAACTAAATTGAATAAATAAGTAATTTGACATACCAAAAAAAATTAAAATTAATCTTAAAAAAATAAATATATTATTTTGTGCCCTTGGAGCTAGAAAGGAAAAAATTTGCACAAGAGGAAGCAGTAAAAAAATCGAGAAAAAGACGGTAACAGCCGTGCCTTTTTTTGCTCTACTAGTCGTGGGCGCTGCCGTCCCCCAGGTTAGTTCCAGGTCCAAAAGTTTAGGGCTGGGTGTCGATGAGTCGTATGTTCCCCCCTCCCCTTTCCGCAGGGAAAGAGGACGGGGGAGAGAGCCCCACATAACCGCTCGCCCCCCCCCCCCGGGCCCGGGGGTACTCGTAAATGAGTAGTCACTACGTTAAAAAAAAAAAAGGGCGTCGATGAGTCAGTCAATCAGTGAAAACATTAGTAAAAGAAATAAGTTAATTAACGGATCGCTTTATTCATCATTCTTCAAGCCTGTCATCTTCTGTTTGCTACAAATAGACACAGTAAAACATATTCAGCCAAAACAGGTCTGCAAACATAATGAATAATTAAAAAAGTTAATTTTGGAATAATAATTGTTACTTGGGCTGGTCATGCCGCGCATGAACCCAGAGCGATATGCCTTAGTCTCTGCCTATTGGGCTCCGGGGCATCGAAGCGTTGGCAGACCGAGAAGAAGATGGCAGGATTGGACGCATATCAAGTAGAGTGGCAGGAGCATGCCCTCGATGGGATCCAGTGGCTGATAGAAGGGGAGACCTTTGCACAGCAGTGGGTCACTTAGGCTTCTTCTTCTTATTTGTGGCGTATCAAGTCGTTATAGCGACGACAACTTCGCCAATGTCAAAGTAATAAAAAAAATCAAAAATCTTGTGACAAAAGTCGGCAACGTAATACGGTCAAAAGAACCCTGTCAGGCTCTTAGCCAACGGTCAATGAAAACCCTCAGAAACTGCCAGGAAATCATTAGCCGATGCCCAGGGTGCACCAGATTAAGCACTGCTCTTCCCCCGGACGGATCCGAAAACGAACCGCAGCTCTTGCCCACTCGCACCCCCTCAATGAAGCTAATGTAATAATAATAAATTGTGGAATTCATGGCTTGCACCTTTTTGTATGACACCATCTAAACGGCAATTTAAGAGCAATGCATTCAGCTGATATTGCCGAACGGTGACATACATACAGCACACAGTAGCTGCTTCTAGCTAGGTGTAAGAGTTCCAATATTACGAATATGGCACAAAGAAATATTCTTGTCAGTTCCCCGGAGACAGCGTTTCTTAGCTTGTGAATTGGATATTTTTTGTCGATGTCTAATGTAAAAATGAATCGCTGAATGTGTTGCTAAGCGATAAACTCGAGAACGATTGCACCAAATTAAAAATTATTAGGGTTCCGTACCTCAAAAAATGAAAACGAACCCTTGTAAAATCATTTTGTTACCAAGACGTAAAAAACTTGGCATCTATACACCTTTATGCCACAAACAATAAGGTCGATGATACAAATATTTGAAATGATGGCTGTATCGATATTTATGCCCACGACTATCCGTCCGTCCGTCCGTCTCTCGAGACCATTTTTCTCAGGAACGCGTAGAAGTATAAAGTTGAAATTACTATTAAATTCTAAGGGCTGTGCAAAAATACCTCTAGTAGGGCCATCTTAAACTAGGCTGGGGCCCTTGGGCACACAAGAATTTGGGGCCCTTTTGGAAAGTAAAAAAAGCGAATTATAATACCTAACATTTTTTAAATAAGTATGACCATTTATTATATAAATTGTCGGTCCTTCGGGGCCCCTGAGAACGGGGCCCTGGGCACGGGTCCACTATGTTGTTATACATTTAGGGCCGATTTTTCAATCCTCAGATAAGCACTTAACTGACAGATACCCATAGAGTTGTCCGTCGAATAAGGCCCCTTAGCCAAACAAAGTTAGTTAGTAGCTACAAGCTCTCAAAACAGCAAATTAATCTGTTTCATGCGGCAGACAGCTACATCTTAGTTAATCCTACTTCCATTTAATTAATGTTAATGCTGGTTCCGACTATACATTATCTAAATCTCATTCGCTCTAAAGGTGCGTTTCCACTGGGTCCAAAGTATCAGAGATGTGCTGAGCCTCTAGTGTAAGTTTTCGCATCAAAACGTCTCGAACGCGTTCACGTAAACGTCTCAATTACTATCGAACAATTGGCAGCGCCATTTGCGGATCGAAACAGCAACCAACTGTTCTCATTGTATTTGACATTTTATCGCAAACGCGTTCGCGACGTACCTATTTTGTGACCGAAAACCTACTGGATTATGATTATCTGAACAAAACTAATCCGCGAATTACAATCAACTTGACACATGGAAAATCCGATAAGTACGTTATGTAAACTCTTTATTCAAAATGCTAAATTTATTTTTGCAAATTGGCAGCCAAGGGCTCTTTTACATGTCTTTTTTGAAACTACTAGCGCATTCAGAAAGACAATGGTCGAAGAAGAAGAATGCGCCGCTAGAAACTTGGCAGAAAGTCATTTTTTTCAAAATAAAATGCAATACTTAAATTGTACATAAATTAAATACATTTAAAAATACTGTTCAGCTCAATCTGTTCAGTTCTCTGTTCAGTTCAGATCAATGCATAGTTTTTTACCTATTAAAAAGCTTTGTCATTTTTGTTTTTGGTTAAAGTTCTTGTTGCCCTACAACAAACCTGTCTAGAACCTTCCACGCGGTTAGTTCAGAGTGCCTTTGAGGCGTAATGCCCCAGAATTAGGTCTCCAAGTCCCTACAAAAGTTGCTAAGTCCATTAAACAACTTTGTATTGACAAAGCAGAAGTAATTCCTCAGTGAAGGGGGTGTATTATTTAAAATTAAAACCGGGAGCAAGCCGAGTAGGTGTTCGAGTTTCAATAATAGGGCCTATTGAGTAATTGGTAGTACCTTTAAAGGGTTTTGGAGTCTTAAGTTAAAAGCTTCACATCAGCAGGGTGATTCAGAAGACGCTACCGGAGCCACCCCTATACAATACAATACAGTAAGACAGTAACTCTTTATTGAACACCATATATAACAACCAAAACAGAAAAAAGGGAAGGGCGAGGGAATAGGCGAAAAATGAATCATGTTATAGGCGATGATGCTAGCAGCCCATCACTTTTTTGATTCCATTTTCCACCTATACGACGGCAATCTTGCTAAATGTGGCCGGTTGGTGCTTGTTACCTTAGGCTCTGTCTACCCTGTAAGGGATAAAGACGTGATTTGTGTATGTGTATGCATGTACGATCTCGGCTGGTTCATCAAAACTCTGCTACCAAATTATTGTGCTGTCACCCGACTTACATAATTATACAAAATTTCAGAACAATCTGTTGAAGATATCTGCTTCAACATACTTACATACATTGCAAGTTGATTAAAAGCTTATAAAATACAATACAATACAATACAAATACTCTTTATTGAACACCATAAATCAGTACAAAACAATACAGAAACAAAGAACAAGGTAGACAATAGGCATAATAGCCGACCTTACTGACCAAATTTTCTGCGTCACATCCACTTTTCGTAGTGAAGTTTGTGGCTTACGTATTCAAAATGTGTCACTTGTCTTTTACAAACCTATTCCTTTAAAATGATTTAGAATAAATTGACATCTGTATGCTTAGTGTAGGTTTTCCGTCACAAAACACGTCTCGAACGCGTTTGCGTTAAAATGTCAAACACTATGAGAACAGTTTGTTGCCGTTTCGCTCCGCCAGTGGCGCTGCCAATTATTCCATAGTAATTGAGACGTTTACATGAACGCGTTCGAGACGTTTTTATTTGTAATAACTTACACTAGACGCTCTGATTATAGTCTTACGTGAATGTTTAATCGGGATTCTTTATGGAAGGGTGACCATTAGTTCTTAATTAAAATTATCATCATCATCATCATCATCATCATCAGCCTATGTTAGTCCACTGCTGGACATAGGCCTCCCCTAATGAGCGCCATAGCGCCCTGTCTTTAGCTTGACGCTTAAAATTATAATTTACTGAAAATTGAGAAGTACCTTTATATACACAACTGCGTAGTCAATTATAATTAACTGATTGATGTAGAGTTGGTTCTGATCGTCACCTGAATCACCCTGTATACGTATTCGTTGCTTAAGAAGCTCTCTGAAAGTTGGAATTATTATAAGCTTTTATTTAACTTTGCTGTTTGTTTGTTTGCTTCAGTTTCTTGAAAATTTTGTCTTACTTCAGAATGCCTTCAATCTTAGCATGATAATCTACTAAAACGATGCCCTAGTAAAGGTTATCCCTTCAAGTCCCATAATTACAATTGTACCAATTTCATTTGTCATACTTGTCACTAGCTCAAACCTTGATTTGCCCTAATATCACATAACATAATATTATACCTACCAGTGGCGTGCCGTCAAGTATATCAAAAGGCAAGCCGAAGGGAATTTGACTAGCCTTTTCTTCTAACTCTGCACAATAAAAGTGCCCAACTGCCTTAAAATAGGAAAACCGGTGGGAATCGAGTTCTATGGACGCCACACCACTGATATCTACAAGCTTCTGCCCGTGACTTCGTTTGCGTAGAACTGTACATAATAAACCTTCCTCTTGAACTCTAAGTTTTAAAGATCTAAGCATATATAGGGACAGACAGCGGAAAGCGACTTTGTTTTATACTATGTTGTGATGAAGAAATGTCATAAAGTTCAACATACAATGTTAGATGCCATAACAACACTTTCCATGTTATCGCGAGCTAAGCGAGCACCACGTATCCAAGCGGAAACTATTTGGATAGGTTAGGTGGAAGACGAAAGAATATCCCTGAGTAAAATAAAGAAAGAAAGAAAGAGAGAAGAAATTTATTCCTTTTTGCAAGACACACAAATCGACACGCCCTAAGAAAAAGTGTGTATCTGCCTGATACTTAGTTATGCGACTATTGCATTTTCGTAGTCTACGGTATCGACTTTATCATTTACATTAAGAAAAACAAGAAAAAAGTGGTCCGAACATATTTTTTCCCAAACGTAGAACTAACTATCTACATTCATTGCTAAAAAAACTCCAGAGCAAAACTTAATATTTGCCTCTTATTCAATATTACGCGGGAACCCATTGAGCGGGTGGAATAAAAATTATGTGTAAATACCAATTATACTTTTATTTTAAAAGTAAGTCACTATGAACAAGTGTGCATCTGCCATATACAGATTACTTAATAAGGCAGTCAATAAAGATCTCAGTGTATCAACCACTACCAGTCTTTATCTTGAGAAAGGCTGTACAATATCTGTCACTTGATTAATCTAGTGTAAAATTTGGAACTACATATATGTGTATATCTGGTAGATACTGTTTCGTCAAAGTTAAATATACGTAGAACAAGGTATGTATCAGCTACTTGCACGTCAGAGTTGACGAAATATTATCAAGTATAAGTGAATAACTGTAATTATTAAGAAACTACCGTATTTAATAATATATAAAAAATCACGAATACATATTGTCACAATATTGTACTCCATGTCAAATTTCAATCCTCTGGTATATATAGTTACCACGCAATTGCGATTTTAAATTTATAGAAACTTTAAAACGCTCTCCTGTAAAATTTGGTTTTTGTAGATACACACTTTTTCTTAGGGTGTGTCGAAATATAAGATAATATACACAATTTTATAGAAAATAAACAAGGTAAAACAAAAAAAAACATACTGCATAAAAAATAGATCATCAGCGTAAATAAGGTATTATAATTACGCGCAGACGAAGTCGAGGGCAACCACTAGTAGAATAATAAACGCATTTCAAGTCAAAAATGTCAGTAATGTTTATGGGGTAATTTAAACAAGTGACCTAGAAACGTCTTCAGTTCGACGACTTCGTTACGATGGCGCCTTAGAGCATTAAACCAACGAGAGACGTCAACGACGGGCCTATCCTTCTGTAACAATTTGGCTCATTCCACATCAAATAGAGTGGGTACCTACTCACTTTTTTACAGTTGCTAAACTCTCAATTTATGAACAAATTCGTAAGCCATGAACAAATACATTTACCCTGCTACTCTGCTACTCACGTCCAAGAAAGCCAATATATATGACGGTTTTGTCATGCAAACCCTACCTCTACTGCTGCCACATAAAACATATTTAAAATATTTAAATGCCACAAACTTGGGTATAGTCACCACACAAAACACCAATAAAGAGTTTACATACATACATACATACAAAACACTCATGCGTTTCGATACCTCGATGGATTCGTCAAAGTTGACTAGTTGTATATATTTTCACCGGCGCAATTTCATAAATTGACCGTCATTACAAAACAATAATTCCATAGGCGCCCTATACAATTTGGGGAACCAAACATTACGCTGTTCAGAAACCTTAACAACGACATCTATTGGCAAAGTTAATTACTAAGACACAACATCTAACAAGGTCGGCGTGTCAATTCAGTGCACTGAAATTTTTCCAAGGGGATCTACTGGTTTCAGATGACTGAAGGCAAGCCAGTCTGTGCTCGACAGTCGAAGCGAGCGGTCGTACGCCACCTTCGCGCTTTTCTCGGAAAATCACCGTATTTTATTTCATGAAAAAACAAAACATGGCTATTATTCGTTTAGGAATGTGATGTGATTTTTGTGTTGACGTTTCTTTGGTACGTGGAGTGCGTTTTTGTTTTTAATTTTTATTTTCTAGTGGTTTCTTTGGAGGTTCATAGGTGAGTTTTTAATTAATAAAATTATTATTAAATTTAAAATGAAACAATCTAGAGTAAGCAGATAGGTAACAGACGCAAAAAACCTTAAGCATAGAACGTTGTCATTGTAAAATATCACTAAATATGCTTGCCAATCCATGCAAAATTGATAACAATTTACTAAGACAAAGTCAGTGTCTTCGATATTTTTGGGCTTCTAAAAAATACGTAGCGACGTCTCATCATTTATTTTCCTTCCTTGTCACTCTGTCATCGTTAAGGCTATCGTAAATACATCAAAGATTACCTACCTAAAACAGATGATGTGGGGATAAAGTGTCAGTAAACAACTTTTTAGCTACCTACCTATTTAATGTTACCACATTTTATCCTTACGAATATTCCATTTTGTTTCAATATTGTGTATCATTACATACATAAATCACGTCTTTATCCCTTTCGGGGTAGACATAGCCAAAAGCTAGGTAACGAGATCTAAAGGCCACGTTTAGCATAATTGAGCGCGTATAGGTGGAAAGGGGAATCAAAATAGTGATGTGCACGTTTTAAGTATTTACCTACTTTAATTTGCCAATGTCGGTCGGAAATTTTAATGTCTCGTGTTTTTGGGAGAGAGAAATGCGTCTTATTTTTCAAAATCGCGTATATTATTATTGTGACGGTATTTATTATTAAAAACTAACGACCCGCCCCGGCTTCGCACGGTATATTATGCATGTATCTATCTTCTATATATATAAAACTCAAAGGTGACTGACATAGTGATCTATCAACGTACAGCCCAAACCACTGAACGGATCGGGCTGAAATTTGGGATGCAGGTAGATGTTATGACGTAGGCATCCGCTAAGAAAGAATTTTTGGAAATTCCCACGGGATAAGGAAAAAACGGGATTTTACGTTTCCAGACGAAACAGCGGAAGAAAGAGACTTAACATTTATAACATGTGTTTCTTTAAAGGCTTTAAGTGTAAAATGGATTGAAAGGGGAATCAAAACAGTGATGGGTTGCTAGCCACATCGCCTGTATAACATGATCCCTAACATTTTGGCCCAATCCCTCGATGAGCTTTTACCATCTGCGCGGGAAGAGAAGCAACTGGTAAATTCTATATTTTTTTGCTCCCAGACCAGCATGGAAGAAAATTTAATTACAGCTACAGGAAAAACGTAGATAAACTTGCTCCCGGCGGTATCCTTCTTGATCTTTTGCGTGTAGATCTTATGACGACTGTTTGAGTATTTTTTTTAATTAAAATTAACCGGCTAAGGGCGAGTCGGGTTCGGGCGAAGATCAAAGTCACTTTGCAATAAATTAAAATGTGTAAAAAAAAATCCACTGTGACACATTCGGTAATTTTTGTGTCACAACGCAACTTTTTCAGTCAGGCGTTTTTAACCGACTTGAAAAAGGAGTAGTACGGTCTCACTTCGATTGTATTTTCTATGGAATGGTGGGTGGTAGGTATGTAAATAGTTTAGCAAGTAATTATAAAAGTCCAGTGTAAGTAGAGGCTTGCTCCTGAGCAAATGTGGGTAAAGTTTATATTGGGCTTCTTGGCAAATTTTATGACCATTTACGGTATTAGTTATTCCAAGTACCGACAATTTTATGACGAATTTATTATTACAATTAAATTAACCTTCTGATGAAGTTAACTTAAAAATAATAAGGTACATATACAATACAATAAATAGGTATTTAATATAGTTTTCACCTTTATGTACAAATATACATACATATATGCATAAATCACGTGTTTATCCCTTACGGGGGTAGGTAACAAAACCTTAAGACCACGTTTAGCATAATTAAGGGCGTATAGGAAAGGGAAATCAAAACAGTTGATGGGTTGCTAGCCTTATCGCCTATAAAATGATTCCTAAGACTCGCCCATTCGATGGGCTTTTACCGCCTCCGCGGGAAGACAAGCAACTGGTAAATTCTATGTTTTTTCAGCTTGATCCCCGTACATAATCAAGTTACATAACCGGCTCTGGTAAAACCAATGTAGGATTCATTTGGATTAATTTAGGTTTAGTTTAGTTCATGTTCATGTTTGTTTTAATTTACGACCGGATAGCCTAGTGGTTAGTGACCCTGACTAGGAAGCTAGAGGTCCTGGGTTCGATTCCCGGTAGGGGCAGACAGTTGTATGATGAATACGAATGTTTGTGCCCGAGTCTTGGATGTTGAATGTATTTAAGTATATATTTATCTACATTATATAAGTATGTTTATCCGTTGCCTGGTGCCCATAGTACAAGCTTTGCTTCGTTTGGGGCTGGGTCAATTGGTGTAATTTGTCCGAAGATATTTATTTATTTATTTATTTTATTTAGAAATAGTCTTTATTTTACCTTAGAATTTCCTGGTTATGTAAAATAGTTATGTACGGGGTACAAGCGGCTGTTTCTTGACTCCCAGACCAGCACGGAAGAACTTCCTTTTGTGCTACGGAATCCTTCAAACCAATTAACTGTAGTCCCGTAACGCAATCTCATCCAAAATTAAACTTTGGCATATCCATAATGAAAAGCCCAAAACATGATTACAAAACTTTCCCGATTACCTTTCACTTTTCCATAATTTGATTAGCATCCAACAGCGTCCTCGACACATTAAAATACTTTTTCACAAATTAATTATGAAACTTACAAAACAATGTGTAATTAAACCATACATCCCTTGTGATTTAAAGTCAATATGTCGACCTAGATACTGACCGGGTTAAAGAGACCTACCCTGCCGCCCGGCTATCTCACAAAGACAGTTAAAGGGGAGTGAGGGAATGGGATCCGTGGGTCCGGTTATGCTGGTACGTCAGTGTGGAAACAGACCGACGGGGTTCGGAGTCTGTTGAAATTAGGTTTTTGTTCGTTCGCTAAAAACTGGGACGTTGATGAAGAGAAGAGTGAGAGAGAGAGAGAGAGAGAGAGAGAAACATTTATTTACACACATTCGATACACGTACAATTATAATAGGAAGCAATACAATATACTTAGGAGTAGTAGTAGAGTGATGTTGATCGACCTGTTAGAGGAAATTGCTTAGTATAAAATGTCCCTACACCTGAAGGACACTTCTGTGTGTCCCTATGCTGTAGGGACAGTGTCCATTTAATATACAGCCTCAAATACACATACATATAAATCACGTCCATTTCCCTTACGGGGTAGACTGAGCCTGAGGTAACAAGACCTAAGGGCTACATTACGCAAATCAAAATAGTGATGGGTTGCTAGCCGCATCGCCTATAACGTGACTCCTAAGACTCGCTCATTCTCTCGGGCTTTTACCATCTGCCCGGGCGAGAGGCAAATGGTACATTCTATGTTTTTCTTTCTCTCCCAGAGCAATGTGGAAGTAAATTCTCAAAATTTACGCGAAATTATTCAGCAAGTGAATGGGTCAGTTAGATTAGACTATTACTACTGTTACTTCTTCTGTCTTCTGTCGTTTTTTTACTGTACCTAGTTGAAAGTACCTAGTTGACAAATGTTTCCGTACAGTGGTCTATGTTGAAAGGGTACAGTGCCACTCTATCTAATCAGCCCACATCCACCCACTGCTGAGTAAGGCCTCTTCATTTTCAAGCCGCTTTGCCCGGTCCCGTGCCAGTCTCATCTAGAGTTTTCCCAGCTAAATGACAGATGTCACCTGTCCAACGGGCTGATGGTCTGCCCACTGACCTTCGACCCAGTTGGCCACCACTCTGTGACCGCCTTCGACCATCTGTCGTCGTTCCGTCTTCCCTAGTGCCTCGTCCATCGCCACTTCAGCTGTGTTATCCTAGTTCCGACTTCCACAACTCTTGTCCGTTTCCGAATTTCGGAATTGGGGATGTGGTCAAGAAGTGAGATGCTCAACGGTGCCAAAAGGCCTTAAGTCGTCAACCAGCAATACTTGCGCTGTTGAGCATTTTTTTTTAAATAAATCCACTCAACCTTAACCTCAAATTATACAGCTTCGATGGCAGTTCTGGGGCCTAGCGATTCGATTCCAATTTAGTTTAGGTTCGCTCGCTGTCAGATCTATACTAAAAATGACAGCTAATACCTAAACTGTGTCGGAATTGAATCGCATTAAGACGTCGTGGTAAGGTCCCTGCTCAGAATTACGAGCACTATTGATGTAAGGCATAAAGTGTCCCAAAGTTTTCAAACAATTTTAAACTTTCCATTTTGTTACTCTCATAAAAGTGTTTATGAAGAAGTACTCGTAATGGAAAAGGAATAAAAAAAGGACACTTTTTGCCTTATACTAAAATCAATTGTGCTCATGACTTTGAGCAGAACTGCCGTCAAAAAGGGTGAGTGGATTTATTTTCAGAAAAATGCCGTTATGTTTAAGCAATTATGAAATTATAGGCTGGCAACGCCTATGGAATACTAGAAAGTATTGTAGGTGTCTATAGTGGTACCCATATATTGCTCACTTAGAAAACCCACAGTAGCTTGTTTGCCGCCCTATCCCAAAAGTCTTCCTATTCTCCTCTTATCTCCAAAAATAATAATATGTTACTTATATCTTTTCTCGCCGTTTCTTTTTTTGACCCACTTCATGCACACGGAGGAGGAAAGTTGCTATCAGCCATTACGGTACAGATAAGATATATCTTTGTATAATTTACTTTGGCAGAAATAGGGTTGCCAACAAGAAAAAATGTTTTATTTTTAATTAAGTATACCAAAAGAACACAAATAAGTAATTTCTGGCTGTACTTATTGTTAACTTTATTTGTTTTGTCATCCAACCTCAAGTAGGTCAAAGTTAACTCGCTAAATTTAAACCACACAGGTACACAGTGCGATTTTAAAATGACCTTCGTCGAACTTCTTTATACATTACTAGCTTCTGCCCGCGACTTCGTCTGCGTAGAATTATACATAAAAACCTTCCTCTTGAATCACTCTATCTATTAAAAAAATCCGCATCAAAATCCGTTGTGTAGTTTTGAAGATAAAAGCATACATAGGGACATAGGGACAGAGATAGCGACTTTGTTTTATATGTACTGTTTTTTTTTTTTTATATATGAATAGGAAGGCAAACGAGCAAGTGGGTCACCTGATGGTAAGTGATCACCACTGCCCATAGACATCCGCAACCCCGGAGGGATTGCAGACGCGTTGCCAACCTAGAGGACTAAGATGCAATGCCTCTATGTAGTGATAGTGATAGTGAAAAGCCGAATTATTTAATAGATATTAGATTCTGTAGTTCATTTTATGTATCTATAAAAAGTTATCGTACCGTTACCGTATCATCATGTACGGCTGCGAGGCGTGGACCCTGAAGGAAGACACTACAAGTCGTCTACAAGCATTTGAGATGTGGTGCTACCGTCGTATGTTGCGCGGTATCCCCTTATTTGCTATAAAATCAATGGCTATAAAATCACATTCTATAAAAACATTTGCTATAATGATTCACTTTCTATAAATTCAGATGCTATAATCATTGCTTGCTATAATGCTCACTTGCTATAACACTTAAATTCTCTAAAGTTACTTTCTATAAATTCAAAATCTATAACATTCATTTGCTATAATATTCATTTGCTATAACATTCATTTGCTATAATATTCATTTGCTATAACACTCATATGCTATAAGGATTAGATAGTATAACATTTGTTTTCTATAACTATTGAAATCTCTAAACTTTACTTAGGCAGCGGTACTACAACTGAAAAGTCGCGGAAAAGGGGGGTGTGGGGGGCAGGGCCCCCCATATGGGGGGCTCGGGGGCGCAGCCCCCGCCATTAGAAAAACACGTTACCAACATCCAATTTAAGACAGATAGGTTTGTTAGTTACCTTGTGTCCTTCAGAGCAGAAAATAGGAGCCCCGCGCAGCGGGGCTTCGTCGACTTTACATTTGAACACCTGGCTCTGTTTTATAGATTTTGATGCTTATAGAATGTGAATGTTATAGATTTTGAATGTTATAGATTATGAATGTTATAGAAAATAATCATTATAGAAAACAATTTTATAGATTTTGAATGTTATAGATTATGAAATTATAGATTTTGAATGTTATAGATTATGAATGTTATAGATTTTGAAATTATAGATTTTGAATGTTATAGCATGTGACTTTTATAGCAAATGAATGTTTATAGCAAGTGATTTTATAGCATATGAACTTATAGATTTTAAATTTATAGCTTTTGATTTTATAGCAAATAAGGTAGACCCAATGATGGGCAAAGTGGAGGGAAAGAGACGCGCTGGGCGAAGGAAGAAATCGTGGCTCCGGAATATCCGGGAGTGGACCGGTATTGCCTCCGTCGAACAGCTGTTCCGACTGGCTGCTAGGGACGAATATAGGAAGCTGACGGCCAACCTTCAGGATTGAAGAGGCACTAGAAGAAGAAGAGGAGATAAAAAGTTATTTTGTGTTTTATAATTCTAATTCACGTGTATAATGCAAGCGTCAAAAATGAACGCGTTAATTAGAATTAGTTAGTAAAAAAAATAATTGTTTAGGAGCTATTCGTATAAATAAGGAAACCTTTGACAACCAACCCTACATCAGTGTTCTTGTTGTTTTTTGTGCGTACTTTTTCTTCCCTGACCAGTTGTCGTTTTGTTCCCGAACATTGTTTGGAAGATTCTTATTACATAAATACAATATACATACCTACACAAATCATTTCTTTATCCCTTACGTCAGGGTTTCTTAAACTTTTTGCATACACGGACCACTTTCACAATTTAAACAACTTCACGGACCCCTCTCAAAAAATATTTTAGGGAAATAATAAAAAACCTTATTTAAATAAAAAAAAATCTTTTATTGCTAGTTTCGCTTATATATATAGTTACCTTTTTTGTTTTCTGTTGTTATTTATGTACCTATTTAGTTTAACATTCGATAATTTCACTACCCAAAGGTTTACATTAATAAATATGATTACATTTAACTGACCTACTGCGGACCTCTGATAGACATGCCACGGACCCCTAAGGGGTCCGTGGACCACACTTTAAGAAACCCTGCCTTACGTAGTTAAAACCTTAGGTAACAAGACCTTAAAGGCCACGCTTGGGGTGAAGTAAATTATTTGACACTGACCGCCGCCATTTTGCCACCGTAATTGACGTAGGCAATAATTCTTTTAAAAAGCTTCCACTTCAGATTTCGCTAAAAAAAGGCCGTTAACGCCGTAGACGCTTAAAAAGATTAAGTGTCCAAAACTTCCTGGCACTAAAAGAAATGTTGGAGACCTGAAATTTGTCGGTCGTAAATCAGTAACGATGTCGGCGTAAATATTTATTTACCTAAACATCGTTAAATTTAATACCGTAGGTGTTGGAAATTAGAGTGGTGAAATACCGATCGTAAATTATTAGCAACAAGTAAGTACATACTTAAACAGCTTCTCTATTGATTTTTAGCAATACTGTTAAACGGAGTGAGTTCGATAATCTTGGGGTTACTTTGATCGTTTTAAAATTGCTATAAAATCGATTTTGTCCATACGCGGTGAACGTTTGGCATGTAGACGCAAAAGCGATCGACGCAGACTTAGATTGGAAGCAGTAAACGCTAATAAAAACTTATGGTTTCATTATTATAGCTACTTTTTAAAGTCACCCTAACGGTAGCTTTTTTGCAAAAAATGTATCTCCCTATCTCCCGTCTGTCACACACTTATAATATATAAGGATAAGTTAGCCTTTGTGCATATATTTAATGTTTTTTTGTGTCTATTTCATTTTATTTGTATAATAAAGCATATAGATTATCCCTGATGAACATTATAGGCTATTTTATTTATGTGCGAACGAAGTCGCAGGCAACAGCTAATGTTATACACATTTTAAAGAACATCGTCTAAATTGACCTTTTAACTGAGATATAATACTATCTATGTACTTGATATCTGACACCAGCTAGTTTTATCATTTCAACTAAACAAAAACCAGCAAGCAAAGCCGCGGGCTACACCCAATTAACCAGCGAACCAGTCATTCCGTGACCACAGAAAAACCTCGAAACGTCAAAATTAATAACTCAATTTAACGCGAGCCTATCCCACCAAATTAACTTTAATCATTTCAATGAAATAGATCATCGTTAGTCGGCCATTTTTTGACGCAAACGCAAAATAAATCCCTTGCCTGCGATCGTTTTATAATACCGTCCTCTGTTACTCACTTTTCCTAGATTTATTGGGGAAAAGTCGTCAATTTATTTTTTCCCCGAAAGCGGGGGTTTTCCCCCGAAATCGGGAGTTTTATCTGACGCGGCAACTCATCCTTTATGCCATTAGACACGCTCTCGTTCGGCTATTAAGATAAATATCGCAATATTATATTTATCAATCATAATTTATTCATGAACAATACAATAAAAATTACATAAATGAAATTAATACAAATTAAACTATTAAATTAAAAACTAAACTAAAACTAATCTTAAAATAAAATAATTATAAAAGAAGGGGCCCCCGTGGCATAGTTCCACAGACACTGGCAGCATTCCCCCTTTGGACAGCGATACTAATACGCTGTCCAAGGAAGCTGCCAGCTCTGCGGTCACCCGTAGCGTCTATTAGCCTCTTCGAAATGTCTTTGAAGAGGCTAATAGCGCTAGGACCCCACGGACCAAGGGTCTCAACACCGAAAGGGACAAAGTTGTATTCGGTGCTGAGACCTCTATATTTACTTATTTTACCTGATTCGGCCGCTTCTGCAGCCGCGCCTGCTCTACTCGTGGTTCCGCGAAGGTGAGACGAGGCTAGTGTGTCTACGCACGTTGCATCCCACACCAGCACACGTCCCACACTCCACGGAATCATAGACATACCGTCCGGTCTCTTGCCGTCGTCCCTAGCGATGCCCGTTGGTTCCAACAAAGCAGGGACATTGGCAGAGGCAAGTGACCGGCGGATGATGTCGTTCAGCGCGGCGTGCCTCGAGAAGCGGCCAGCGCTCTTTAGGCAAGACAATCCGTGGTGTCCTAAGGGGTCTACATCCTTGCCACAGGGGCATCTATGAGGTGTGCAGCAACGAAGGCCAAGGCGGAGGCAGGTGCATATACGAAATGTTTCGGGGTCTAAAAAGGTTCCGGTGTTGGGAGAAGGGTAGGCTTCTAACCAGTGGCCGGCTTCTTTAGTTCCCGCTGCTAAAAGCCTCGCTCGATCAGACCCCGAACTATTACTTATGAGGTTGTCAAAAACTAATTTGCAAGTTATGTCGTCCCAGCTCCTTTGTGAATTTGGGTTATCGGGAAATTTTGAGCTTGGGTTGGCAATCGTCCAAGCATTTTTGGCTTCATCCAAGCCAGCAGTCAAGTAGTTAGAGGACAAGTCCTTAAGGATTTTACCTACTAGACTAGCTGAGCTATGAACCGAAGACAAAAATGCTGGAACAGACACACTCGTAATTTTGCGGATCCCAAGCCCACCATAGCGGATGGGTAGGGATGCTTGAGAATTGACTTATTCAGAGAGCAAAACCACCATAGAAATAATACATACAGTCGAACATAGAACTTCCTCCTTTTTTTGAAGTCTGTTAATAAAATAAATTCGTAAAAGTAAAAATAAAATTACCACCATACGTTTTGCTTTTTTTTAGTATGTAAATAATCGTGTAAATGCCTTTTCCGCGGGCTTCAAGATTATGAAATAGGTATGGAAAAGAAATGTTTCTGACGAATAAAAGTTATCCAATATTCTGCGCGTTCTAAGTCGCGGGTAACTAGGCGTTACTATATTTTTCTAGTAGGTCTTATTGACAATCCTGGTACTACTGTATTCGTCAATAATTCATTAGTGAAATGCAAAAAACATCACCATTTTCAGTTTAAAATCTTATACCCAAAGCTTGGAATTAAACCCTATTTATTTTACAAAACTGCGTTCGAATGACTATGTCACCAAAGACACAGAAAGCATAATTAGAACATGATATGCTCACCTTGTAATTTACAATTCTCGGTATTTCGAAGAGGCTAATAGACGCTACTGTGACCGCAGAGCTGGCAGCTTCCTTGGACAGCGTATTAGTATCGCAATAGGGGGAATGCTGCCAGCGTCTGTGGTACTAGACCACGGAGGCCCCTCCTTTTTTAATTTGTTTTCAATTTAATTAAAGTTTAATTTGGTTTTAATTCCCCCTATTTTTTCATTAATACATTTTGGATTTCTTATAATCGGTATGGGATAAGGGACATAAAATGCCAAGCTCCGTTTTTTAATCACAAGTAACTAGCATTTTTTTCTACTAAAGATATCCAGCGTTCAACAAGCAATAGATCACTTAAATAAGAGCTGTATTTTTTTTACAAACAATTCCTGTTCCATAGAGCCAATAAACGGCGTGAGCAACAAAACCAAATCGAACGTTTGAAGTGTGGAATAGGAATTGTAACAAAAGGGAATAATCCGCTCTGATCGGCCGTGTACCGCTTTGTACTGTACTGGGTAGGTTGAAATTGGCTTGGCAGTGAGCCAGATGTATGTCACGTTAGTAGGGGGAGGGGGGATGATTTCTAGACCACCTGGATTTGGGTTGGCACTAGACAATACTGGCGGAGGTGAGAGTTCATTTGTTAAGAAAAACTTTTGCGAGTCTTCTTTCCGAAGATCATTTTGAATACTAAATAATAAGTAGGGGGCAAAAAAAGAACGTGTCAAACGAGGTGTTTTTGTTTTTATTTTTGCTCTTTGTTGATTTATAGGTAGGCATGTATGCACTACATTCATATCTAGATAAAACTTTTCAAAAACTACCTCCGCTTTGGGGTAAACAAATGTTACATCACAAAAACCAAGTAAAGTAACATAATTGCAATAAGTTCCGATATCGATTATAAAATTTGCTTGCCCAACTCTAGCGCCCTGCTTAAACCTGGCCCCGCCAATCAGGCAGCAATCGTCGCAATGGTTTCGCAATAAAATTATACAAATTGTAGAACATTCCCACTCTATGTGTAAAGTCATCTATGCAATTCTTACATCACAGCTCAGTTAACTTGTAACTTGAAAACTTAATCTCCTTTAAAAAGGTGAAGTGCAGTAAAAGTGGAACTGGCAAAGCCTTTTGATACCTTACCCGATCAAAGAACTGGGTCAAAGCCCTTAAGAGGTTAAATGTTTCACAGGAGCACGTTTATCTACCGGTCAAGATATTGGAAAACTCGTGGAGATGTTATTACGGTGCTTTTCTATTTACTCTGTGGAACATTGCAGTTAATAACTGGACGTAGTGTTTTGTAAGAAAACGGTCCGAGTGCCGCAAGGTAGTGCTTTTGGCACGCCTCAATTATTTTCATAATTAACTACTCTGGGATGGAAGTCAGGAGACTTCGTGAGGTAAATAGATCGCTGCTCAGCTAAACCTAAGTTTTTTTTGGATTGGACAGGATTTGAACCCGCGCTTCATGGCTTTACGTGCCAAGCGTCCTCCCAATTAAAACTTTAACGCTTGCAATAGGCCATTAGTGGTGTGTGGAGCCATCTATCGCAAATTGTGGCAAGTTACGATTCGATTCCTACATTACCTACCTTCATTAGGTGTGCGTTTATTTCATTTTTTTATATGAATAGGAAGGCAAACGAGCAAGTGGGTCACCTGATGGTAAGTGATCACCACTGCCCATAGACACCCGCAACCCCGGAGGGATTGCAGATGCGTTGCCAACCTAGAGGACTAAGATGAAATGCCTCTCATTACGTCCAAATCTGACTTTTTATATGATGAAAAGACGAACTAATGTAGTCATAATTTCTAACTTTTTAAATGAAATAAATCTGACCAATGTTTCTCCTAAACTAACCCAGAGTATGACTTCTTAAAGCTCGATATTGTAATCACAAAACCATTACTTTTAACATTATTGCGTGGAAAATGCTAAATTGTCGCTCTAGAGCTTTTGACCCAGTTCCAACTGTCAATTATGTGCCTGACGAACGTAGTTTATTCTAGATACGGTCTTACTCGTGACTGGGAGTCGTAAAGACATCAGTTGTAACTCGGGTATGGCAACGGTTGACGTAAAAGGCCTTTGAATGCATAATGCCGTAGAGCTTTGAACCAACTGGAGACCTATACGACCTCTGTTAAAATAAGGGCAAGAAAGAAAAGAAAAAAACTTATAAGTAAAAGTTAAAGTAACACTTCCAAGCTCGTCTGGGCGCAAAGAAAAACATAGTATGTACCAGTTGCTTCTCTTCCCGCGCAGACGGTAAAAGCCCATTTACGGAATGGGCGAAAATCTTAAGAATCATGTTATAGGCGATGCGGCTAGCGACACATCACTATTTTGATTCCCCCTTCCACCTATGCGCCCACATTCCCACAATCATGCTAAATGTGGCCTTTAGGTCTTTGCACTTTAAGCTCCGTTTACCCCGTAAAGGATAAAGACGTGATTTACATATTTTATGTATGTATATGTTATCTATGATGTCGCCTCTGTCAGTTTTGCAGTAAGAAATAGAGAGGGAATCATAGATAACTGACACTTAAGATAACATGAACTTTACAGAGTAAATGATAGTACGGAGTCATGTTAGGCGATGCGGCTAGCGACCCATCACTATTTTGATTCCCCCTTCCACCTATGCGCCAACAATCATGCTAAACGTGGCCTAGGTCTTGTTACTTTAGGCTCTGTCTAGCTCGAGGAGTAAACCTCTATAAAAATCAACAGGGCGGCGTGATCTCGGTCATGTCGGCCGTCACGTAACCCCGGCCCGCTGGCGCTGGGAACGTGGGCCGCTGAGGGGGCTACGAGGAGTCAACCTCTTTAAAAAAACAGACGGTCACCGGCGGGGGAGGGCGGGGAATCCGGAACCCGCATTCAACGGTGCCGTCGCCACCTGCCCCATCCCGGGGCGGCCAGTGGACGTTGCGGTGGTCACCGTGTGCGCCCGCAACGCCCGCAGTTCAAGGCCTGGAGGGAACGTGTGTGTTTTTAGACGGTAGGCCTCTCCCCTCCTTCCATAGGGAAGGCAGCGGCGAGATGGAGAGCCCGTCATACCTCCGTTCGTGCTGCCCCGAGCGCGGAGATGCATAAGGCGCATTTTCCACACGTTAAAAAAAAAAAAAAAAAAAAAAAAAGGCTCTGTGTAGCTATCCATTACCTACCTGTATTGCACGGTCTCATCGTCTAAGGGAAGACGGGCCCAGTGTACGGGCCCTCCCCTTCTTGGCGCGGTCCTGGCGGAAGCCGGGGCCACCGGGGGGCGTTTGTGGTGAAATCCTAGTGGCATCCCACTGCGTCCCCATCACACCGGATTGAGGCAATGTCGGAGAGTTTTTGGCTTGGGTATACCCCTTCGGGGGGAGTCCTACATAACCCTAGGCATCCCTGTGCCATGACGATGATGAACAAATGTCAGTTAAGTAGGTAAGTGGTGCTCAAGCGACAATTTCGTCGCTAAATGCTTGGCAACGTGATGTAAAGACTATTGTATTAATTTAAAAGAAGTCGTAAATGTCCTGTATAGAAAGTTGCATAACTTGGCTCTCAAAAGGGTTGTGGCGTCTTTCATAACCTCGGCAACTCGCGTGTTATGGCCCACGTTACACAACAATTGCATAAAGTACTATAACGTCAAACACGTGCCACCCGGAAAAAAAGTTATTATGAAATGAAGCAAAGTTGTGAATAGAATATTTTTAACCAGTTAATATAAGTAAAGAAAATAGAACAAGCAAATGAGAAAAACAAACGAATATGAATATGTGGACAGATGTCTACATGTGAAGTCAAGTCGTGGAAAACAGGCAGCCGTGGTAGCCTAGTGGTTCGATCTGTGGCCTCTCAAACAGAAAGTCGTGAGTTCGAATCCCGGGCTCGCACCACTGAGTTTTTCGGAATTTATGTGCGAAATACCATGAAATTTACCATGAGTTTTTGGGTGAAGGAAAACAACGTGTGAAACCTGCAGGCTTATTACGTAACTCGCTCGCGATCGTATTCATCGTTGAAGACGATTGTGATTACGATTCGACCGCCTTGAAACATTGGTATTACGTAAAAAAATGATTCCAATTATGCGAGGGAATCGCTTTCAAAAACGAAACCAATTGAATGGACCAAAAAGTTTTGTTTTTGCAAACAACTTTAGCGACGAATGATTTTTATTAAATCAATTGACCCTAATTCTAGCGTTGTTATTTACTTAAATAACTAAATTAAATACGTTGTTTTGGTTCATTGAAATATTAAGATCCGAATAACAAAAAATATCATTTATAACCAAAAATACAAAATGCAGTGTGAACGAAAGTAACGAAACTAAACGCAAACTTAATTTAAAAAAAAAAACATCTTGACAGTGTCTTCCCGACAAATCCAACAATCAAAGAACTAAGTAAGTTTGGTTTACATTTTTTACTCAGTTTAATTGCTTTACTGTGCGTTTTATAGCTAAATTGATAGAATAGGTACAATAATAAATTAACCCTGGAGTGATTACAGTTCCGTAAGCATTATACTCACGAAAATAGATTAGTATAGAACACATCGTGTCGGAAATGTTTTTTCGAAATAAACGTTTGTTTTTAAACTCATATACGATTGGCGATTCTCTCTTTTAGTGTATAAACATCCAGTGCATTTGATATACGATGTGTAGTGCTTCCAGTGGTTTATTAAAGCACCCAGTGCAGCGGTATGAGAAGTACCGAAAAGTTTCCAAACTTGTTTGTTGTACCATAAAATCATTTTCTATCACGAATTATAATTAGTCCCATACTTATTATAATACAACAAAAACAGCGGTCGACATTTCGATAGCAACAGCCATTCACCTCAAGCCTACGAATGAACTATGAATATCGAATTTCGGTGTATAAGAATTTTTAACATTTTAGGAGCCGTCGTGGACATGGCCAGCAGCTCTGTGGACCCCGGCTACGGGGATACGGAGTGACCACAGCGCAGACGTGCAGCAGCTGCATGCCGCATTTAAAATTAATGCGAAAACATCGAATTCGTACATACATACATAAACCACCTTTATCACTTACAGGAAGGACTTAGTATTTACTAAGGTAACAAGACCATACACAATATTACATAATATAACGCGTAAGAGCGCTTGTAGACGTCCGTTTTTTTCACCGGATAACGGACTGTGTTTTTTTGCCGGATTCACGGTGGTGTATGAATTATAATGAATGTGTGTACATGCACCGGACATCGGTCCGGCGAACAATTTACGCCGGATGCTCCTCGGCGCGACGGACACCGGTCCGGTGTAAGAAAAAAACGGATGTTTTTGTGATTACTTCAAAATGTTCAAAAATTACGCCTCAGAAGTAGAACACTTAAATACTTTATGGCAATAACTAAGTGAGTGTCTTATGTTATAATTTTATGAATTATTTTCAGAGTGCAGAATTACAGTCGGCTCACCAGCTTGGCAGCTTGGCAGAGGCAGGCGCTGGCCGCGCGCTCGGCTAAATTACTTGCCTGTGCCTAAATTACCTTGAACAGCGTTTTTGACAGCCTTTACTAGGCTATAGAATGTTTGTGACAGTGTGAGGATCTCAGTGAGTGAGTGAGTGTGTATGTTTGTTCTTTCTTCACACTGAAACGACTGATAATATAATATTAAGATAGCGATAAACGTGTCAATTGCTAATTCTATGCAGAGGAAGTTGCAGGCAGAAACTAGTAATAAATAACTAGAAAATGATATACGTTTTTTTGTTAACTACCTTTTTTAAATCCATTATTCCAGCAATACAGATTTTGTTATAAGTACTTGTTTTTATTAATTAAAAATATATTTTTTTTTATGTTAGAGAGGCCAGACAAACGAACTAGTGGGTCACCTGATGTTAAATGATCACCACTGTCCATAAACACCCGCAGCGCTTTACGCGATGCCAGTGCGTTGTCGGCCCTACTAGTGACATGTAATAAAGCCTCGATAAAGTTAATTTATTAGTATTATTTGTGGAATTAGTACATGACTTCTTATTTCTGGGGCATTGTTTATCTTGCTGGAACAGCCAAGCCATGGAGATCGCTAGACGAATCACTCGGATGGGCCGCCTTCAAAAACTTGCAATGTAAGGCAGAGTTCCAACAATACCTTAAAACCAAAGTAATCGACCAATGTGGTAATGTAAACGAAGAGGCCTTTACCCAGCAGTGGGTGTGTGACGCTGCATTATGCGCGCGCACAGCACACCACTACAAGCTACGCCCTGCCGGCGCTGACGCCGCGGACCGCCCGCTGTTGCTGAGACTACGCCTGCGCCGATCGCCCAATATACTAACTCGCTCGCTACGCCTATTAAAATCTATTTTTCCGATTCAATTCTTTTCACAATGAATAACAAACTGTTGAACCTTCTTTTCTCTTTAACGATTAAACCTTTCTTCATAACCAAAATCTTGTCAATTAAATCTTAACATTCTCAATCTAAGTAATAGTAACTAATTGGTGGATGTGGACTGATTTGATACATAGATTAGTTACTCTCAAGCAGAGGTTTATGGGTTCGAACGCAGGCTCGCACATCCAAGTTTTACGGAATTTTTGACAGTTGATTCCGAGCGAGATTGGTTTCAAAATGAAAACAATCGTTCTAAAAACTCGGTCGGCTTCGCATCGCAGTCGAAAGCGGTTGTGAGCCATATTTTAAACCAATTGAACGAATGGTTTGCCACAAATTCGTTCCACGTAACTAAAATGACAGCTTAGAATTGTTTTGAAGCTCAAGGCAAGCTGTCAATCCAAAGCGAGAGCTAAATTGTCCCCGTCTTGAAATAATGGAAGTAACTTGAGTTGGATTTTTTTGATAGTTTATAATTTATCAATATAATAATTGACTTACAAAGGCACCTTGCTAATTGCTAGGTAAAATTGAGTATTTTTTGTGATGTTTTCCTTTGAATGTCGATCAAAAAGATAAAAATGGCAAGAAGTAAAGTAAGATAAGCCCGCCTTTGTACAGACCTATACATATATGTATCTTAATTTTAGTCAATTGTCTTTGTACCTATATTTTAATTTTGTACATTCAATAAAGTGTTAACTTAGATACAAGTACATAAACTAAAATAATCATCAAGGGGAGTTGTATTCGAAACGGAATAATATCGTCGCCGGCTGCGATCCGGCAGGGCATAGCTTGCAGCGATGTGCTGTGCACACCCACTGCTGGGTAAAGACCTCTTTCTTTATTTACACGCCGCTTTTCCCGGTCCTGTGCCAGTCTCATCCACAGCTCTCCACCAGACTGCCAAATGTTATCTGACTAACGGGTGACCGCCTTCGAACATATACGTAGCCATGTAGTAATAATTCCACAAATAATACTAATAAATCAACTTTATTGAGGCTTTATCAGAGGCGTCTCAACCTATGGTGCAGAGTGTGCGGCGCACACGGGCGCCGGGTCTAAGGGGGCGCCGAGCGCCCTCTAATGCGACACCTCCAAAGATGCGTCGCTCGCGGCGCCGGCGCTCTCAAAGACCCTGCGCCCGTGTGATGGCCGACGCCGGGGGCGGCGCGGTAGCAAAGAAAGGCTACTCTATTTAAATTTACACAATGACTTTTGTTTCAAGGTGAAATCAGCCTTAAAACAGATAATTGAAGATTAAATTGCGCCTACTAGACTAGGTAGGTAGTAGTTAGTTGGTTTGGGCATGTAGAGCGGATGGATGAAAGTAGACTAACTAAACAGATATATATGGGGAGTGTGAATGGTTTCGTTGGGAGGGGAAGGCCTAGACGGACGTTCCGAGACCAAATAGGAGACGTTTTGGAAAAAGGTCAGGTCAGGAGTACCCGAAACCGACGAGCATGTATGAATGAAGAGACTGATGACTGTGGATGAAGCGAAAGAAATATGTCAGGATCGTAGCAAGTGGAATAAAGTAGTCTCTGCCTACCCCTGTGGGAAAGAGGCGTGACGGTATGTATGTATGTATGTATGTACTAGACTAGAGGGCGCCAGGGTACCTACTGGTTGCACACGGGCGCCACAAGGGCTAGAGACGCCTCTGGGCTTTATTACATTATTATGAATAATAAAAACAAGTACTTATAACAAAATCTGTATTGCTGGAATAATACGTACACATACACATACACGAATCACGTCTTTATCCCTTACGGGGTAGACAGAGCCAAAGGTGCCTAAAAGGTACCTACAGGCCACATTTAGCAAGATTGTGAGCGTATAGGTGGAAAATGGAATCAAAATAGTGATGGGTTGCTAGCCTCATCGCCTATAACATGATTCCTAATATTTTCGCCCATTCCCTCGATGGGCTTTTACTATCTGCGCGGGTAAAGAAGCAACTGGTACATTCTAAGTTTTTTCTTTGCTCCCAGACCAGCACGGAAAGTTGCTGGAATAATGGATTTAAAAAAGGTAGTTAACAAAAAAACGTATATCATTTTTTAGTTATTTATTACTAGTTTCTGCCTGCAACTTCCTCTGCATGCATGCATGCAGCTGCTGGCCATGTCCACGACGGCTCCTAAAATGTTAATAATTCTTATACACCAAAATTCGATATTCGTAGTTCGTTCGTAGGCTTGAGGGGAAAGCCTGTTGCTATCGAATTGTCTACCGCTGTTTTTGTTGTACAATAATAAGTGTGGGACATATTATAGTTCGTTAGGGAAAATGATTTTATGGTAAATAATAATAAATAAATGTCTTGGGACAAATTACACCAATTGACCCAGTACAACAAACAAGTTTGGAAACTTTTCTTAACTTCTCGTACCAGATGTAATCACTCCAGGGTTAATTTATTATTGTATTCTATCAATTTAGCTATAATACCTTGATTAAAATACACAGTAAAGCAATTAAACAAAGTTAAAAATGTAAACCGAACTTACTTAGTTTGTTGATTGTTGGGAAGACACTGACAACTGACCACCGATTAGAGAGATACACTGACAAGATGTTTTTTTTTAAATTAAGTTTGCGTTTATTTTCGTTCACACTGTATTTAGAGTTTTTGATTATAAATGATATGTTTTGTTATTTGGATATTAATATTTCAATTAACCAAGACCAAGTATCTAATTTAGTTATCTAAGTGAATGAAAACGCTAGAATTAGGGTCAATTAATTTAATAAAAATCATTCGTCACTAAAGATGTTTGCAAAAACAAAACTTTTTGGTCCATTCAATTGCTTTCGCTTTTCAAAGCGATTGCGAGGGTAATCGGAATATTTTTTTTACATAATACCAATGTTTCAAGGCGGTCGCAGTCGGAATCATAATCACAATCAACTTGGACGACGAATACGATCGCGATTCGCGATATGATTGGCTGGATATGACGATTAGTGTCGTACTTATTAGTATTGTTAAGAATTAGCTACTTATTAGGAAATTTCTAGTTATTTTTTAAATTAAAAAGAATACAACATTACAAATGCGAAGTTTATTTTCATTTTATTCCTTTTCGAATACAACTCCCCTTGATGATTATTTTTGTTTATTTACTTGCATCTAAGTAAACATTTTATTGAATGTACAGAATTGAATGCACGTGTTTAATGATATTTAGTAGTTTATTTATGAATTGTTTGTTGTATTTTGAGATGTATGCTCTATTGTGGCTTTCACTATATGGATATTTTAAACTCACTCTTTGTCGGTTTCTCGCTTAATGCTCCTCTCATTTACTCAAAGGTTAACTGGTAGAGATCCCTTATAGGGATAAGTTCGCCTTTGTGCATATATTTAAGGTCTTTTTTTTGTGATTTGTCTCTACTTCTCTATATTTGTACAATAAAGCATTTACTTACTTACTTAAAATATACAAACACAATTGACAGAAATTAAGATACATATAGGTACAAAGGCGGGCTTATTTTACTTTACTTCTTGCCATTTTTATCGTTTTGATCGACATTCAAAGGAAAACATCACAACCAAATATTAAATTTTACCTAGCAATTGGGAATGGATGATTATTTTAAAAGTGCTCGATGATTTTTCTATTGATAGGAATAACCATCCTTAGCTACAGAAAAAAGTTACAGATTTTTCCATCGAACGATATATTTTATAAAAATAAAAACGTTTTACTCAGTCATTCGGCGGCCCCTATATACGGCTGATAAGCAGTAGGTCATAACATAACAAATAAAAAAAAAGGCTGCTTGAATCCGTGGTACACAATGACATAAGTAGCTAAAAAAAGCAACGGCTAAGTGGCGCCGTCTGTGAATTGTTGGTGTTACTAAACCATACACGGGGAATTTCATTAAACATTAACATTAATTTTCAACACAGTTGCTCGTAATTTGAGTCTTATTGCACCGCATTTAAACTCATAATTCAGCTTATTACGCACAAGTGCTGTAATATATTACCGCACGAGTGCGGTAATATAAACTTTTTTTTAAATCTCAGCAAACGGTTCAGTATCTATAGGAACAAGGAATATTTTCGTGAATATTAAACTATTTTAGGTTAAAGATGATAAATAAACATTTAAGTTCGACAAATTATTCATTTTTATCTAAAGAGTGACCATAATTTGCAAATTTAAGACATTGATTAATTATTTTATTATAATTTTAATTTTAGGCTCTTTAGCAGTCTGTTGTCAGTGCCTTCGTCGTGCGCGTGCTAAGTGCACAGCGCGCATGCGCGAGTGCTGCGTGCGGATTGGAACGGAGAAATAATATTTGCCGCCATTTTTCACTGATATTGTTGATTCAGACTTTGTTATTTTATTACTTTAAAAATTACGAGTTCAAGTAATAAATAAATGTAGTGTCCGTCGCTGGAAATACTAAAATATGTTCGGACAATGTTCGGACAGTTATATCAGTAAGAAATCCAAGGTGTTAATTACATCGCGCGTACAATACGCCTCGTGTGTAATTACCAACATAGCACACTTGTATCATAATGTACTATTCTCATACAACATTCAGTAGTGTTGTTGATTCTGTTCTGAGTAGAAATAAGCCCAATAATTTCCAAAATCTGGGAAAAAATTATATAGTCATTTTTATTGAAATTCCCCATGTATGGTTGAGTAACACCAACAATTCACAGACGGCGCCACTTAGCCGATGCCTTTTTTTAGCTACTTATGTCATTGTGTACCACAGATTCATGCAGCCTATTTTTTATTTTGACGTACTGCTTATCAGGCAGGACTTTTTTAACAAATCATTCGTTCAATTGCTTTCAAAAATGGCTCGCAATCACTTTCGAAAGCGATGCCAAGCCGATCGAGTTACGTGGAACGATTGTTTTCATTTTGAAACCAATCTCGGAATCAGCTGTCAAAAATGAAGACGATGCTGATTGCGAGCGAGTTACGTAATAAGCCTGCTGCACAGTGCACACATCTGCCAAGCAATCCAATGGTGTGAGTATAGTTCCCGATCCGCACTGGCCCTACGTGGGAACTAAGTATAGCCCAAGCCCTCTCGTTCTGAGGGGAGGCCTGTGCCAAGTAGTGGGACGTATATAGCCTAGAGGCGATGATGTTAACATAGGTACATACTCAGATTTACAGACTATTTATACTTTTCTAAATACACTGAAAATTAGAACATGGAAAAGCTGAAAAGTAAAGCTATGGCCGGGAATCGAACCCGGATTCTCGTCATTCCGTGACGCGTTCTATACTCCTACACTGCCCATAATAGCAGCCTTCCGAATTTTCTATCTGCTACTAGATGTCACGATACTTTGTTACGTGGACTACACAATTACCAACAATAGTGAAACATACAAAAATTATACTTGCTAGGAAAAATCTTAACAGCGCGATTCAGGAATGCTTGGGGCTGGTACAGCGACATCTAGTGACAAATAGAACAAACTAACCCTAAACAAACCGTTATACAGTTTCGCGGCGGTTGCTTAATACTAAATGGCTGCTTAATTTAACGTGTAAAGTGGCAAAACGTGGCAAAACATCTGTTGCCGAAATCCGGCTGATAACGATAAGGTCATCTCGAGCGGTACAGTCGGTCGCGTTAGGACTTCATTTAATTGGTTTTTTTTTTTTTTTTTTTTTTTTTTATATATGTATAGGAAGGCAAACGAGCAAGTGAGTCACGTGGTGGTAAGTGATCACCACTGCCCAGAGACACCCGCAACTCCGGGTGAATTGCAGATGCGTTGCCAACCTAGAGGACTAAGATGAAATGCCTCTTGTGCCCGTAATTTCCCCGGCTGTCTTACTCTCCACACCGGAACACAGCAGTGCAAGCACTGCTACTTAGCGGCAGGATTAGTGTAGTTTACGAGGGGCAGCTGAAAAGTTATAAGTCGAAGGAGAAAAAAATATGTTGCGGATGCGAAATAATGCTCGATTCAGGTGTCTAAACAATAACAAACTTTATTCATCAGCTGTTCCTCTTATATACAGAAAATCATTAATTTGTATGTGGGTAAGAATTCCATATGATTTTATCGTCTACCCTGAAACCTAAAACACATTACGGAAAGAGAGATCCGATGCTCTGTCTCGCATCTATATAACGAGGCGCGGGCGCTGCGCGGCCAATCAGTCTGATGATCTCTTGTATGCTCCCATAAATACATACAAATGTATACATCACGTCTTTATCCCTTACGGGGTAGACAGAGCCTTCTTCTTCTTCTACATACATACATACAAAAATCACGTCTTTATCCCTTACGGGGTAGACAGAGCCTAAGGTGACAATACCTAAAGACCACGTATAGCATGATTGTGGGCGTATGGATGGAAAGGGGAATCAAAATAGTTATGGGTTGCTAGCCACATCGCCTATATAACATGATCCGTAAGATTTTCACCCAATCCCTCGATGGGCTATACCATCTGCGCGGGAAGAGAAGCAACTGGTACATTTACATTCTATGTTTTTTCTTTGCTCCCAGACCAGAATGGAAGAATCTTCTATTTGTGGCGTATAAAGTCGTTATAGCGACGACAACTTCGCCAATGTCAAAGTAACAAAAATATAATTAAAAAATCTTGTGACAAAACGTCGGCAACGTTGTACGGTAATGGTCAAAGACTCCTGTCGGGCTCTTAGCCAACGGTCAATGAAAACCCTCAGAAACTGCCAGGAAACCATTAGCCGTTGCCCAGGGTGCACCGGACCAATCACTGCTCTTCCCCTCAAAAACGAACCGCAGCTCTTGACCACACGTGGAGGTAACCCAACTCGCACCCCAGACAGAGCCTAAGGTAATAAAACTACATGACATACATACATACATACATACAGTCACGCCTCTTTCCCACAGGGGTAGGCAGAGACTACTTTGTTCCACTTGCTACGATCCTGACATACTTCTTTTGCTTCATCCACATTCATCAATCTCTTCATACATGCTCGTCGGTTTCGGGTACTCCTGACCTGACCTTTTTCCAAAACGTCTCCTATTTGGTCTCGAAACGTCCGTCTAGGCCTTCCCCTCCCAACTTTACCATTCACACTCCCCACATAGATCTGTTTAGTTAGTCTACTTTCATCCATCCGCTCAACGTGACCAAACCAACTAAGCATACTTTTTTCTATCCTGGTCACTATATCCTCTTTCACACCAGCACGTTCCCTTATCACACTATTCCTTATTCTATCTTTCAGTGATACACCTTATACTTCTTAACGCTCTCATTTCTACTGCATTTATTCTACTTTCATGCTTCTTTTCCCATACCATACATGACATTAAAGTAATAATTGCGAGAAAACCGTTTAATTCAACTACCCACCATTGAAAATCCGAAGTTAAGTCATACAATAAAACAAGATTTATGCGCCAAACTCAATCATTTGAAACCATAACGCTTCCTCCGAAACCAAGCAATCAAATTAATTTTACAACTGAGATTTGAGATCGCATTCGAAGTAATAGCGCATTAAAATCGGCTTAGCTTTAGCTTAAACTCGTAAAATTTAAAAAGTTGTATACTAATTCTTCCATGCTGGGGAAGTAAAGAAAACATAGAATGTACCAGTTGCTTCTCTATCGGCGCAGATGGTAAAAGTCCATCGGGGGAATGGGCGACAATCGGAATCATGTTATAGACGATGTGGCTAGCAACCCATCACTATTTTGATTCCACTTTCCACCTATACATCCAAAAATCATGCAAAACGTAGCCTTTAGGTGTTGTTACCTTGATCATAATCATAATAATCATAATCATTCATTTATTTGCTTAAGTACAATACATACATACATACATAAATCACGTCTTTATCCCTTACGAGGTAGACAGAGCTTAAGGTAACAATACCTTAAGGCCACGTTTTGCATGATTAAAGGCGTATAGGTGGAAAGGGAAATCAAAATAATGATGGGTTGCTAGCCGCATCGCCTATAACATGATTCCTAAGACTTTCGCCCATTCCCTCGATGGCCTTTTACCATCTGCGCGGGAAGAGAAGCAACTGGTAAATTCTGTTTTTTCTTTACTCCCAGACCAGCATGGAAGAATAAGTACAAAATACATGCAAATATAATAATACAGTGTCTTAATCTAATGTATTTTGGAACAGTATAATAAAAAGGTAAATGTCAATCTTTAGACCGTAGGCTCTGTCTAGGTGTAAGGATGAAGGCGTACTATCAAATGAATCAAGATTTTTACTTCTAGATTTTTTTTGAGTAGATATACTATGATTGGGATGAGGATCCGGGTTCGGTTCCCGACCATAGCTTTACTGATCGGATTTTTCTGTTCTAGTTTTCAGTGTCGTTTAGAAACTTAACGAAATGACACAGAAAGGGTCCCGTATGCTTTATTTTTTGCGGCCGATTATACCAGTCAACATCGGCTTATCAGATTAATCTATTTTAATAACGCGCGAGCATGCAGGCTAATTACACCGTGAAAGGGCGTTACGTACGCTCATACGTACATACATACATAGAATAGATAAGAGGATGCGGATTTGCGTGTTTTTATCGTGTGTACTACTAGTTATGGCCGAAAATCTTAAGAATCATTGTTATAGGTGATGCGGCTAGCAACCTATCACTATTTTGATCCTTCCATCTATACGCCCACAATCATGCTAAACGTGGCCTTTAGATCTTGTTACCTTGCTCTGTCTACCCCGTAAGCTGGTGGCTGTCTGTCTGTCCCTATGTATTTTAAGATGTTTCAAACTACGCAACGGATTATGATGCGGTTTTTTTTAATAGATAGATGATTCAAGAGGAAGGTTTATGTATAATTCTACGCAGACCA
Source organism: Pandemis cinnamomeana (assembly GCA_932294345.1). NCBI lineage: Eukaryota > Metazoa > Arthropoda > Insecta > Lepidoptera > Tortricidae > Pandemis > Pandemis cinnamomeana. The sequence goes on along the minus strand of OW028727.1, from coordinate 6,593,925 downwards.
AATCGCGGGCAGAAGCTAGTTTCATACATAAATTCCGAAAAACTTAAGGTGCGAGCTCGGGAATCGAACCCACGGCCTGTGTTTAAGAAACCGCTCTATTTGGTTACTCTCTACGAACTCTGAAAAATGACGTGTAGCAATTTCGTGCGACTCTCATTTGATCCTTCCATTCTCGATTTTCCCGCGGGACTTTTCCAAAAAGTCCGAGCCTTCGTCCCTTCCTATCCCGGGGGAAACAGATGTAGCATACAATCACGTTTGTGTGTGTAATATCGTTTATTTTAGACGAGTTTGCGTTGGTATTCATTTGCTAGTGGTAGAGTTAAAACAGTATGCATAGGGCTTTTTTAGCTTTCATCGTCTAGACGACAGAGGTTGGCTGTTATTAATTTACTTGCTAGCTTTAACCAATTGGTAACATGATAAGTCTCTAGTCTTAACAAACGACCCGTAGGCTTATTACCTAACTCGCTCGCAATCGCCATCGTGTTCATTTTGACAGTTTCATCAATATCACGTCGGGGTTTCAAATGTTGACTAGATGACTGATATTGATGATGCTTTAGAGAAACACCTAATCCACTCATAAAATAAATGTAATTCATGTTACTCATGCAGAATTGGTACATTGACACAAGGAAAATTAGAAGAGTAAAAAAGATATGACAAGTCATTCAAAATTTGAAGGTTTCGCGCCAGCCGGTATGGTCCTACGTCCGGCGCTTCATGTAGTTTGTAACACAGTTCTTGTACGAATGTGACAGCTAGCTGATTCCGATGCTATAAATTGCGGATAAATCTTTGACAGCTTATACCTTAGTAATTTTTAAAGTTGTTTAAAAAATACTTAGGTATATTGTTTGTTACATAAATGAGAATAAAATGAAAAAAATTAATAAAAAAAATCGTAAATATTCCCTATTGTCGTACTGTTTCAACCGAGACACTGCGCCTGCGTACTCTCTGGAATTTGAGTTCAGAAGCGTCAGCATTAATATTGTATTCACAGAGGCGATACAGCTTACGTAAACGGCTTTGCCACTTTCGTGACAATCTACGCATCATGTATTAACGCAGAGTGAAATAGCTGAGTGGCGACTTGTGTTATGTCACATTTTGTGAAATAACTGGGCGCTAAAGCAGCTTAATTTATTAATTTTATTAATAGTGGTATTTTATGAAATAACAGGGCTAAAGCTGACATTAATGTATTAATCTTATTAAAAGCGGTATAGTTCAATTTAGATGAACTCCCAGACCTGCGGTGTGGAAGGCACAGGGGTACAGACATACATACATATATACATATATTATTATAGACCGCGGAGGATCGCGCTGGATGCAAGCCGCTTCCAACCGGTCTTATTGGAGGTCTAAAGGAGAGGCCTATGTCCAGCAGTGGACTTGTAATGGCTGAGATGATGATGATGATGATGATTATATAGACTACGTTGTTCCATTTACAACGATGCTGACACTTCTTTCTTCCACATTTATCAACCTCTTCATACATGTTCATCAGTTCAGGGTACTTTTGACTTAAACTTTTGTCGAGACGTCCCCACTTTGGTCACATAACGCCTGTCTAGGCCTTTCAAAGCACCCATTCACACTCGTCATGTTTAGCTAATCTTCCTGCATACATCCTCTCTACGTGACCAAATCAGCTAAGAATACTTTTTTTTATCCTAGTCACAACCTTTCACCCCAGCACGTTTTCTGATCACATACAAACATCACGTCTTCATCCTTTACGGGGTAGACAGACCCTAAGGTAACAAGACCTAAAGGCCACGTTTAGCATGATTGTGGGCGTTTAGTATCATAATAGTGATGTGTTGCTAGCCGCATCACCTTTACAATGATTGCTACTAAAGCGTTTTACACCTCCACTGAACTTAAATTATTTGTATTTTTTTTCTCTTTCTTTTTTTCCATATCTCCTTTGATTTACTTTGCCACTTTATACATCTCTGCTATAGACCAATATAATTTAAGGCTCGGGGACCTTATACATCCCTTTTGTAAAGGTATTTACTTTAAGTAGAATTTGAGTATTCTTACTATATTTTATTTTGAAATAATAACTTTCTGCCAAGTTTCTTGCGGCGCATTCTTCTTGGCAATGATGGTCTTTACGAATGCGCTGGTAGTTTCAAAAAAGAACCATTGGCGGCCAATTTGCAAAAATAAAATTTTGATTTTGATGTTTGCTAAGATTTTCGTCCACTCCCTCAAGAACTCCTTTAAGTAGAAAAATTCGGAGACTACCCACCTGCTATGGGTGGTGTAGGGGTATAGCACGCGTCACGGAATGACGAGGATCCGGGTTCGATGCCCGGCCATAGCTTTACTTTTCAGATTTTTCTATGTGTTCTAATTTTCACTGACATTTGGAAATTTTACTCCCTCAAGTAGTTGTAAATGCAAAGTGCACCCGCTGTAGTGACTAAGCTGTGGCACCCTAATACCACCATCTAGCAATTTATAGATCACGTCATATTTTACGCAAGCTCAGCAACAAACTGATGGAATTGATAATATAATCCCGGCGCAATATAAAAAGCTCGCAACATGTTCAGACATGTCTCAACTCCATTATCTGTACATTCGCGTACAATGAAACAGTGTAAGAATACGCCTGTACGTCCGTTACACTACACTAGCTTCTGCCCGCGACTTCGTACGCGTGGAATTAGACCTGAGACCTGGGTTTGCGTGTGTAACAGTTGTGCTCATTAAACTTTCATAATGATCCCGTAGAGGGATCGAAACGCGTCAGTGTTTGTGTGGTGTAAGGGAAAATTAAGTTTGTGGGATTTATGTGTGTTTTATTCGCAGTAGTGGAGGGAGGGTTGCAAGAAAAACATATATATTTCACACAGGCTTGGTTATCTTGCACGTGAGTAGCGGAGTAGGCAGTAAGGTAATTTTTTTGTTCACTGAGAACTAACTGATGTTTGTTTTTAACAACATTAATAATATTATTATAAATATATAAATAATAATATTATAAAATGAAACTAGACTTTTACTTATAGCAGCAGAAGAAAGATTTTTATTTATAAAAAGTATTGTGGCTATTTAGTGGCCAGTAACAATTTACAATCAAAAGAAGAAAAAGTTCTTATGCCATGAACAACGGTTACAGTTCGCAGATGAGGCTCAAAGTTATTTAAAAACATATAAAAAGTAATCAAAAAGTAATTATGTGCTGTTGAACAAAGGGCTGTAACGATTAAACGATGAAAATGTCGTTAATTATGTCGCTAAGGGACCTTAACGAGAGCGACTACCCACCATCTTTGACGGAAATTGTTCCAAACGAAGTTTTCTAAGTCAAAACAATGGCGATGAACCGAGCATACTTCAGACGGAAAATTTGTAAACAATTTAATTGCAAAGTTGACATCTTAAACTAACTATGTTTAAAACTTTCGGAGTTACATTTGCATAATATCAATACACCTACTCAATATCCATTTTAACTCTTACGTCTTATATTCTGGAAAGAATAGTTCAGGTGGGTAGACCGACGGCTCAAATTAGTCCTCGCCCACGCGGCACAGGGGCGCGGGGTAGGTGACAAAGGTGGCCGAGATACCGGTCCCCTTTGTCGTCCTACCCTATGCCCCTTTACCCGCGCAAGCGAGTACCGGTCTAAATATATAGAAATTTTACTTTCAACATTTTTGCTGGCGCCATCTGTTGCCGAGTAGCTAAACTACTTCGAAATACCAAGCGAAGCCCAGTGTACTGTGACAACAGTATCTCCTGTCTTTATGTATTTCTCGATTAATTAAAACAAACAGAACTTTATTATTACCTCCACAAAACGGCAACGTCAACACACCGAAACTGATTTCAACTTGGAATTCGATGCCTGAAACTTGTGTGTTATATTTACTTCGGAACGTGGAACGTGACATTTAATTACTCGAGAAGCGGATCAGAGCTGAGATTGTTCTTTAATTTGTAATTGTTAATGTTTTATGTCATAGAGATTGACGTAGACAACTTTTACGAAGATGCTTATTAAAAATTTTATTACGTTATTCTTGGTTCCAACGGAAAACCGGCGCCGGCTGTAATTCTAAGCATAGCTCGGACAGGTCATCGCAATAGAATTGTAACAGGACAATAGAACAATGTAATTATGACAGAAATGGAACTAAAAAAGGTCAAAAGTTAATTGCGAAAATATACTGTTCACGTAATCAAAATCTAAGCCACACTTTTAGACCTCTATTGAATGTTGTTCTATGTCCGTATCTGTTACTAGCATTAATCTTTTATGCTTTCTTTTTTAGTACACGCTCTTTTGTTGTACTTTTAGCTGACTGCACTTGCATTGTCATCCGTCCTACATATGTGTGCCAAATTTCAAGTCAATCGGACCAACCGTTGAAGAGTTCCCTCCTGCGGAGACGTACCCGGTTGGGTCATCAGAACTCCACAGCTAGATATTGTATTGTCATCCGACTTACTCAAAGTATCAAAATTTTTGCACAATCGGTCAAGGATATCTATCCTTAGATATTATGTGTGTACTCTTATTGTATTTTGTATGTATGCATTGTGTGTAATGATATTTAGTAGTTTTTTATGTTTTGTTTATTGTACTTAGATAATTATGTACGCTCTATTGTGGCTTTCACTATCTGGAATTTTAAACCTTCACTTTGTCGGTCCCTTGTTTAATGTTCCTCTCATCTACTCAAAGGTTAACTGGTAGAGATCCCTTATAGGGATAAGTTCGCCTTTGTGCATATATTAATGTTATTTTTATTATTTTGTGAATTGTATCTGTTTCTTTATATTTGTACAATAAAGCATTTACTTACTTACTTACTATATCTGCTTCAATATTGAGTCGCAATTCCAACTCTCACAAACTTGCACACATTGCAAGTTGATAAAATAAAAAGCTTGTAAATAAAATAAAAAGCAAACCGTTAGCTGCTCATACACAAGGATAACAGGATGTGAGGATAGAAAAGTATGCTTAGTTAGTTTGGTCAAGTAGAGAAGATGGATGAAAGAAAATTAGCTAAACAGTTAATATAATATGGCGTCTGCGAGGGTGCGTTGGGAGGACGACCTAGACGGACGTTCCGCGACCAAATCGGGGACGTTTTGACAAAAGGTCGGCTGAATGCCTAATTAATGTGCCAGTAATTTTACCGACTGCCTTAGGCCTTTCTCTCCACGTCGGAACGTAGCTGAAAGCTCTGCTGCAAGCCGTTAGGATTAGAAAGTAGGTGTGAGCGATCCTGCCACCCTAATATGACCTCAATAACTTTGGATTATTATAGCGTATACTGCTTTCATACGTACCCACAACAGCCTAACCCTTAGGATGCAGTCGTAAGCATAAAATTATCATTTTAATAGAGTTTAATTAATTTTAAATTTGCATAAGTCGTTATGATTCGCCTTAATTGCGCATAAATTAGGTACGTCGCTGCGCACGCTGTGTGTGTTGCATTCTCATGATTAAGATAATTAGGCGGATCTTTTAAGGATTACGCCTTCAGGGGTGAGATTTAAGTAAACACCTCCTTTTACAGTCAGCAGCGGCGTTAGGGCCACTGACACCCCGGGCAGTAATATTTAGGTGCCCACTTAAGGACAGTATTGAGGGTACACAGCCGGTGAGCCAGGAGGCCGAGGCCCCAGACCTCAGCGCCCCCCAAATTTGGCGCCCCGGGCCGTCACCCCATCGCCCCCCCCCCCCCCTAACGCCGGCACTGTTTACAGTAACTGTAAGTATTGTACTGAAAAAATCATTTCACGATCTAATTTTTATTTTGTAATATAAAAAAAAAACATTACTGTAGCGCTAAACTCTTCAGTAATGTTGCATAGAAATTCCATTACTGTCTAGTTATTAACTTTTTAAAAATGCAAATCACCATTATAAAAAATAAAGGCACAAGACTTAAAACATCAAATTAAAAAAAAAAGCTAGTACAACAACGTGTTTATCTGTGTCTGAAATAGCTTTAGATGTTCTGGGTAGAAAAATACTCCCTTCAAATGCCATTGATAGGAAAAGGCGGCAAAGCAAAAATAATTAATAATTTATGTCAATTACATTTTCATTTATTTTTGTAGTTGTTTTCTTTTTCGATTTTTGAGAAAAGCACTATACTGACGACCGGATGGCCTAGTGGTTAGTGACCCTGACTATGAAGCTTGAGGTCCCGGGTTCGATCCCCGGTCGGGGCAGATATTTGTATGAAAAATACGAATGTTTGTTCTCGAGTCTTGGATGTTTAATATGTATTCAAGTATGTATTTATCTATATAAGTATGTTTATCCGTTGTCTAGTGCCCATATTACAAGCTTTGCTTAGTTTGGGGCTAGGTCAATTGGTGTCAATTGTCCCAAGATATTATTATTATTATTATTATTTATTACTTGCCTCGGCCAGAATAGCATTGCTGGCTTCGTATTACTAAACGGACTCGCAAGCTCGTCCGTTCAAACCAATACTCGGCCAGCAATTGCCTACTTCCTGGCCTAGACAGTAATGTACTATATTTTTACACGGTTGAAATCAATGTTTTACGTAAGATTCGTCTCGGGTTTATGACCAAAGAAACCGGTAAAAAGGGTTTATTAGTTTTACATTGGCGTGACTTTTTGATATGGCTGTCAAAGGCTCGCTTCCCGTTCATTTCCGTCTCGTACCGGAAATGCCATAGCCTTTAGTTTGTCGATACCTATGTTTAACGATTCGCTTCACTTAGTGGTTTAAAGCTACCGACCCAAATTTTAGAGGACTGGGCCCTTACCATGACGTCTTAATGCGATTCAATTCCGAAACAGTTCAGGTTTTAGCTGTCATTTTAGTATGGATCTGACAGCGGAAAGCGACCTCGTTTTATACTATGTAGTTATGTGTATAAATAGTAATTTTCTGTCTGTGTAGTTAATTTTTTATTGTTTGTTTCAGATTATCATCAAACTTCGCTTGAACTTACCTTCAGGTATGTAAATTAATTGACTTAGTACTTACCTACTTGTTTGGTCGTTTGATTATTTTATCTGTACCTGACTAATATTATAAATGTGAAAGTTTGTGAGTATGGATGTTTGGATGTTTAAGAAAGAAAGAAAGAAAGAAAACATTTATTCATGATATATGTATAGTGACTGGGTTACAAAAACAAAAAGAATGAAAAAAAAAACGAAAAAATCAGTACATATATCACGAAATGGTCCCATCTCAGCATAATGCTGGCCTTGCAGCCAGCGCTGGTCTTCCGATGGGACCATCAAGTGCTAACTAAGCACATATTAAAAAAATATATATGTATATTAAAAATGTGAAACCCGGCATTATAACCGGCATTACTCTTTCACGCCAGAACGGCTGGACAGGAAATTTGGAACATACATAGATTATCGTCTGGAATCACATAGGCTACTAGGTGATGGTCAAGGCTCTTCGCTATTAGACCGTTCGCCGAAACGACTATTATTATTATTATGAGCCTATTGTCCCAGTGCTGAGCAAAGGCCTCCCCCCAACGCTTTTTTTTATTTTATTTTTTATATTAATAGGAAGGCAAACGAGCAAGTGGGTCACCTGATGGTAAGTGATCACCACTGCCCACAGACTCCCGCAACCCCGGAGGGATTGCAGATGCGTTGCCAACCTAGAGGACTAAGATGAAATGCCTCTTGTGCCCGTAATTTCCCCGGCTGTCTTACTCTCCACATCGGAACACAGCAGTGCAAGAACTGCTACTTAGCGGCAGGATTAGCTTCCACTGATCTTGGTCACCTGCGGTACGTGTCCAGTCCTTTAAGAAGGTGTCCAACTCCCCAACATGGCAGCTCACTGCTGAAATACGCCGAAATAATTCTGAGAGTCCTTGTATGAACATCAGAGGACTATGTCATAAAATGCCACTTTTTAACGAACTTTTTGTATAAATCCGCCATTTTATACGCTATAAACATAAGCCTCTTTTATAACTTCAAACGCACGCCCATTAGGGAGATCTTAAAGGAATTCAAAACTTGGCAATTACCCACGCACAAAGCTAATATTCGAATAAGTTCCGTGAAAGTTACCACACAAATCTGGCGTAAAGCCTTACTCGGGTTTTTTCATTAGAAATCAAAACTTTGGAAGCTCTCTTAGAAGTTTGCACTCGCTCCCGAATGGGTACCGTACGGGAAAACTCTAAATGATCTTTATCTCTTTTGTTATTATTTTTTATCCTATTTTATGTCAGATACAATCGATGAAAATGTAAATGGTACTTAGATGAGGCATCAGTAATTGACATGGATCCAATAATGAAGAATAGCCCGTATTTAAAAGAAAGGACCGCATAGAATAAATAAGAACATAGTAGAACGGAAACTCCCGCTCCGGCCGGACTCAAGGTCACGATAGTTGAGTAGAGTAGAGACGAAGAAAGTTTATACTAGGGGTGCGAGTCGGGTTACCTCCGCGTGTGGTCAAGAGCTGCGGTTCGTTTTTGGATCCGTCCGAGGGGAAGAGCAGTGTTTGGTTCTTTTACTTTTTCTGTGTGTCTATTCTTGCTTAATACTTATGTCCTGTCATTCGTTCAAAGGCTAACTGGAAGATATCCCTTTGAGGGATAAGTTCGCCTGTGTGCATTTGTGTTGTCCTGTCTTTATCTTTTTCTTGTGTTCTATGTACAATAAACAGTTATACATAATTATGTATGTATAGGATTGGTATGTACCAATCCTTCCTGAGTTTTTTACTACTAATTCGTTATCATGGACGTGGTATAGAAGAGCCGATCCCAAATGATGGGGTAAGACTAACTATAGAGAGAGAGAACGTATATTCCGTCCTGCTCGAACCGCATCACAAAAAACCAGTTAACTTGGGGTTATCTCCACAACGGGAACGTTCCAACTAATAACACAATTTATTTGTATGATTTCGGGCGCCATTTTGAAACGCAAATTGTTCATGTTTGTTAAACCAATTACGTGAAACTTTGCTCAAGTCTTACAGGCACTTTTATATTGGATTGCGGCTGTGTGATTGTTCTCGTACAAATCACGTCTTTATCTCTGACGGGGTTGGCAGAGTCAAACAAGACCTAAAGGCCGGCCACGTTTAGCATGATTGTGGGTGTATAGGTGGAAAGGGGAATCAATGTAGTGATGGGTTGCTAGCCGCATCGCCTAAAACATGATTCCTAAGATTTTCGCTCATTCCCTTGATGGGTTTTTACCATCTGTGCCGGAAGTTTTTTCTTTGCTGGGCCGCGCAGATGGTAAAAGCCCATTGAAGGAAAGGCAATTGTCATAGTTCGACGATTATACACAAAAGCGACACATGTCAAAATAAGACACTTTTGCATTTGAAAACTTATAATGAACGCCTTTTGTTTTTAGATGCAATGTCGAATAATTTTGGAATGCGTCCGTTTTGTATTTAATCTTTTATTGTGTATACAAATGAGCTTTTACTATAGCGGTTTAAACAAAATGCATACTCCCTATTCCTTTTAAGGTTATCGCTTGTATTAACAAACAAACGTAGAGTTCAAATATTGCCATCATTTGTTTGTATAACCGGCAATACGAATAAGCCCGCCTCGAGAATGTTTGCCGAGTTCTCGAGTGTTGCGAGCCCCCAAGAAAACCTTGTTTGACAATCATATTAACGTTTTACCGAATCAAAATAATCTTATTAAATTGAGAATTACATTAAACCAGCGCTGGGATCATGTATTGTAAGAAAGAAAGAAAGAAAACGTTTATTGACACAAAACGACATATAAAGAAAATTAAAAAAAAAAAAAACTAAGTACCTGCCTACTTGTTACATACACTTATGTGATAACGGAATAAATATTTTTCATCTTCATTTTCATTTTTTCATTTATGTGCCGAAAGTGCCAAAAGGGCCACACTCAGCATGTTGCTGCGGCAGGCCGCGGCGCTGATTTTCAGTGTGACCCTTTTGCCTAAAACTAAGCCTAAAAACCCACCCAGCACACGCTGAGACTGGTGCCCGTTGCCGGAACATATTTTTTTTTTTTTGCTTTTTTTCTTCTTTAGTCTTGAATCTGTTGTCAACTTAACTTCTATCGGCTTATGTTTTGGTAATATATATTTTTTTTTAATTTTGTGGTTTAACCCCCAGCCTTTCCTTCCATGCTCGTCTGGAGCAAAGACAAAACATAGAATGTACCAGTTGCTTCTCTTCTTCGTAAAATTAAGCCCATGGGGCAATATCTTAGGAATCATATTGTAGGCGATGTGGCTTCCCATTTTGATTCTCAATTCGAGCATTACGCCCACGATCATGCTAAGCGTGGCTTTTAGGTCCTGTTACTCTGAGCTCTGTCTACCCCGTAGCTGATAAAGCCGTCATTTATGTATGTATGTAATCGAAAGTCTAATGCTTAAGTTGCTTTGTTCCGTGTAGGAGTTAAACAAGAAACGATCGAAAAAAAAAATCGAACATAGATTACAAGTCTGGAATAACACTTAGTCTACTTTTATACCGGAAAATCACGTAATTCCTGCGAGATAGCGATAAACGAATTCTATGTAGACGAAGTTGCAGGCAACAGCTAGTATAACTATAATTGTTGGAAGTTTCGGAAATTTGATTTGAAAATTGATTACCTTTCCCACCTATACGCCCACAATCACGTTAAACGTGGCCTTCAGCTCTTGTTACCTCAGACCCTGACTACATGAAGGATGAAGACGTGGTTTGAATCGAACCTGGGACCTCTAGCTTCATAACCAGGCCCACTAACCACGAGGCTATCCTGTCAAGTATATTGCAACTGGGTCACTCCCAACATGTGTTAGAAACGATATTGCTTCCGCTCAAACTTAGGAGCGGCAAGGTGGAGCATGTGCGCTATTTGCCAAGCAATCGTGCCTCGTAATCCCTTACAATAAGCCTCAAGGGTGCGTCGCCAATCGTTTTATCCAAGGGTGCTATTGATCTTGTAGGTGCAGTGAAACGACTTTAGAAATTAATTGGTTAAGTGTGAAGTGTGGCTTGCATCAAGGTACTTTGACAATAACTGTTTCACTGAGTTTATTTATTTGTAACTAGCTTCTGCCCGCGACTTCGTCTGCGTAGAATCTTATATATGTATATAAGAAAGTCGTGTGTGTTAGTTACATTATTTATACATGGGACAGAATAACAACACGAAATAGTTCTGTTGATCCACACAATTAACCCATTCACACGATTTTTTCTAAAGTATAGCTCCAGAGCAGTTTTTCTATATGATATAACATCGTTTACGGCGCGAAGGTTGGGTCCTGCTAATAATAAACATCAATTATCTAATCACGAATAATTTCCGTCGTACCTAAATACAGTCAATGAGAATTTAAGACTAAATCGCCATAAACGACACAAGCATCCAAAACTTGACTAATTATTAATATTAGAAACGAGGGTTTATTAAAATTATAAAATGGAATGAAATAATTCCAACTTCAGAATTTAACTATGCCCTAACATTTATCAACTTCGCTCGATATAAAATTCCCGAAATGATTTTTACGAAATTATAATCACTGGCTGAAATATCTCTGGTCAACTTTATAAAACCATTAAAGCGCCCCGTATTATTTTTTAAAACATATGACAGTTGCCCTCACCAAGCATCAATAAAAACTGGCCAGCGACAAAATCTTTTAAAAACAAATGACAGTTTCCCTCATCCGAGCATCAATAACAACTGGCCAGTGACAAAATCTAAGAGAAACATGACATCGATATTCAGTTAGGGCAACATCCGAGCTCGAATTGAATATTTAAATTTAGACCGAATCGAACACTAATTCGAAGTGGATGTGACAGGCTGCAATAACATGGCGCTAAAAGGCGACCTATATCTTTGTCAGCTAACTTTATAGATTTTTTAGTGGACGTTTTTAGGGAGTAATGTCTGGAATTCGGTCCGATTAAAAGTTTAAGGGGTCTGTCGAGAAATTTTAAAGTATTGAGTTGAGTGTATTCTCAAGATTGATTTGTATTTTATAACGCAATTCAACGTGTACTTTAGTTTTCACATGATTCGATTTAATAACGTTTGGTGGTCCGATCCGCAACACAAATTACTTAAAGAGCTTCCTCTGGATTAAACAATTTTGTACAATTTTCTGCAGGGCCGACAACGCACTGGCATCGCGTAAAGCGCTGCCGTGCGGGTGTCTATGGACAGTGGTGATCATTTAACATCAGGTGACCCACTAGTTCGTTTGTCTGGCCTCTCTAACAATTTAACAATTCAAACTTAACATTTCATTGTACTACTTGTATTTTTTGTGCCTTGTAATTTTCTTTCCGAATGCGCTGGTAGTTTTAAAAATACACGTAAAAGAGCCCTTTTGCCAAAATAAATTTTCATTTTCATTTGCATTCATTTTCAATAAAACTGCTGTAGACATTACCAAATGTATTTACAACAAACGTAAAACGCATTTTGTCTGTTTAGCGCCGCACGTATGTATCATTTGCTTTATTCATTATCATGTTATGAAAATGTTAGGCCACTGATCCGACTCTGTGTGCTAGATCTATTGATACAAAGAGGCCGTCCACAGATTACATCACATACATACATAAATCGGCTACAGTACATAAATACGAAAAATTAAATTACGATTATCGGTTGACATGTTTCGGACTATTTCGTAGTCCTTTTCCAAGAGCGCTCGCCCCGGCGGCAGCGAAACGAACACTCTTGGAAAAAGGACTACGAAATAGTCCGAAACAAGTCGAGCGTCACTCGACTTTTTATACGTGAGTTATCCGTTTATGTGTACCTAATGATGATTAAGTCTCACGGTAGTTTCATGTTGAAAGTACGATTATCGGAATCACGAATTTCATAATACCGATTATTATAATTCCAAATGATTTAAAAAGTCTGAATGTATTCCGATTTTTCATTAGGTATTGCGATTTTTATAAATCCGTAATTTCCAAATGTCTAACGTACTGAGGGTCGCAAGGTTACTAACGAACCTACCACGGAGTAAATTGAAGACTTTTGTGTAGTTTAGCATGTTAGGCAAAAATGATTCGCCAGCATATCGACGGAGCATGAAAACACGAATTTCACTGTCCCGAATTTCAGAATTAGTAATAAAGTTTCGGAAATTAATAATCGGAATTTTGTTTTTCGGGCCCATGACACTTTCGGGCTTTTCATTACTCGAAGTTATAAAAACCCATCACTATTTTGATTCCATTTTCCACCTATACACTCACAATCTTGCTAAACGTGGCCTGTAGGCCTCTTTACCTTAGGTTCTGCCTACCCTGTAAGGGATAAAGACATGATTTGTGTATGTATGTGTATGTAGTAATTATGTATTGGTCGGTTTGGTCACTTAGAGAGGATGGATGAAAGAAGATTAACTAAACATATTTGTATGGGGAGTTTGAATGGGTGCGTTGGGAGGGGCCTAGACGGATCCGTGACCAAATTAGGGACATTTCGGAAAAAGGTCAGTTCAAGAGTACCCGAAGCCGACGAGCATGTGAAGAGAGTGATGAATGTGGATGAAGCGAAAAGGGTATATCAGGATCGTAGCAAGTGGAACAAAGACAGGTAGTCTTTGCCTGCCTAATCCTGTGGGAAAGAGCATACGGTACCTATGTATTATCACTACATAGTATAAAATAAAGTCGCTTTCTCTGTCCCTATGCCCCTATGTATGGTTATATCTTCAAAACTACACAGCGGATTTTGATGCGGTTTTTTGTAATAGATATTTGTAATATTAGAGTGATTCAAGAGGAAGGTTTTTATGTATAATTCTACGCAGACGAAGTCGCGGGCAGAAGCTAGTGTTATATAATTAAGAGTGCGGCGGTTATTTGAACTGTGCTTCATTTAGCTTAGCTACCCCAAATTATGAAGTCTAAGCTATGTTTGAGTCTCATGAATTCTAGATCTTGAGCGGAATGACTTGACATCGTACGTCGTAAAACCGTCTAGACATCCTTGATGACTTACTTTAGAAAGTTCACTGAACTTTAGGTCAGCAAGGTGTAGACCGACTGCTTATATGAGTCCTCGCCCGGCACAGGGGCGCTGGGTGGGACGACAAAGGGGGCCGAGAAAGGTGCGGGCGGCAGGCGCACTACCCGCCCGCACCGAGAGAAGTCCCCGCTACTATATTTATGGATATTTTAAACTCTATCTTTATCGGTCCCTCACTTAATGCTCCTCTCATTTACTCAAAGGTTAACCGGCAGAGATCCCTTATAGGGATAAGTTCGCCTTTGTGCATATAATTAATGTGTTTTTTGTGATTTGTCTCTGTTTCTTTATATTTCCATGCTGGTCTGGGAGCAAAGAAAAAACATAATGTACCAATTGCTTCTCTACCCGCGCAGATGGTAAAAGCCCATCGAGGGAATGGGCGAAAATCATAGGAATCATGCTATAGGCGATGCGGCTAGCAACCCATCACTATTTTGATTCCAATTTCCACCAATACGCCCACAATCTTGCTAAACGTGGCCTGTAGGTCTTGTTACCTTAGGCTCCGTCTACCCCTAAGGGATGAAGACGTGATTTGTGTGTGTGTGTGTGTGTTCTTCATATTTGTAAATAAAGCATTTTTTTTTAATAAATATCTTGGGACAAATTACACCAATTGACCTAGCCCCAAACTAAGCAAAGCTTGTGCTATGGGTACCAGGCAACGGATAAACATACTTATATAATGTAGATAAATACATACTTAAATACATACAACATCCGTGACTCGGGGACAAACATTCGTATTCGTCATACAACTGACCCTGACTATGAAACTAGAGGTCCTGGGTTCGAATCCCGGTAGGGGCAGACCCCTACCGGGATTCGAACCCAGGACCTCTAGCTTTATAGTCAGGGTCACTCACCACTAGGCTATCCGGTCGTCGGTACGTCGGCCGGTCGGTGATAAAGACGTGATTTGTGTGTGTGTGTTCTTTATATTTGTACAATAAAGCATTTACTTACTTTCTTTTGCAAATGAGTCGAATACGACCCCGTGTCATGTTCTAAAAGTTAAAGTATCTTTATAATCATTATTCGCTCTTGGAATCTCATTCCCCCCCTCAACTTCATTACGGGGCGCACAGCGAGTCGAACCTTTCTATCTTAACACATTTATCAACGTCTTCCTTCTAATTGGGAGTGATTGCTACACATCTTTTGCATTCCCCCATTCCTTTGATGGGGGAGATTATGACAAAATTTACACGTTCTGAATACAATTATATACGATTGTTAGTGTGTTTCATAACTCCCTGATAATCCTGTCTCTTTCATTGTAAAATGTTCATTTTGAATACTACGTTTTGCTGACTGTACTTGCGTTGTCATCCGTTGTCACAAACACACACACACACACACACACACACGCACACACACACACACACACACACACACACACACATACACAGTCACACATTGACGTCAAACTTAAAACGCCCCTCTTTTATCGTCAGGGGTTAAAAACTATCACTTTCTATGGATTCGTTCTAAATACTCAAACAAATTTACCGCCAAAAATATCTAAGTATAGTTTGAAAGTGCCATAATAAATAACCCAAGGTCATTGACCGTTGTGACAACATTGTAGCTAGTTGGATACCGCTTTTCCTTCGATTAACATCTTGTTTACCAGTTAATGTGTATATAATAGTGATTTGTGAAAAGTATTGTGGCTGGCCTTACGTTACAGATCTTATCAATGAAATATAGCTGCGAGCTAAACGAATCTCGCACGTGGTTACTCGCTGCACTCGGGAAGCAATCTTAACTCGACTTGACCTTATTTCCCTCGTAGGTATTGTACGACAGGTGTCGTGTTACACTACATTGTCGTATAAAACTAGTTTGTCTGTTTGTCAAGTCAAAAACTACTGAACTTTCATGCGGTTTTCACCAGTAAAGTTAAGTAAATGTGTAATTTATTGTGTAAAATTTCATGTAAATTGGTTGAAAAGTCGAGCTGCCCGAGATACAAAATTTTAGTTTGCGCGGACGAAGCCGCAGGCAAGAGCTAGTTAAATGTAAAAATTATTTGAAACATCTTATTTCTGGTAAGTATAGGGTCGCCAGGTAAAGTACCTGCCTAATCTTAATCCTATGTAGCCGAAGACCAGCGCTAGCTATAAGACCAGCGCTGACTGTAAGACCAGCGGTAGCTGTAAGACCAGCGCTAGCTGTAAGACCAGCGCTAGCTATAAGACCAGCGCTGGCTGTAAGACCAGCGCTAGCTATAAGACCAGCGCTGGCTGTAAGACCAGCGCTAGCTATAAGACCAGCGCTGGCTGTAAGACCAGCGCTGGCTGTAAGACCAGCGCTGGCTGCAAGACCAGCGCTGGCTGCAAGACCAGCGCTGGCTGCAAGACCAGCGCTGGCTGCAAGACCAGCGCTAGCTGTAAGGCCAGCAAATGCTGAGTTGAGACCATTTTGTGTCGATTTATTATTCTGTAGCTTTTGATAGGTTTTTGTTTTTTAACTACTTTTGTGATTGTCATAAGTCATAAATAAACTTTTTCTTTCTTTCTTTCTAACTACGTTTAATGGACAACGTCAGGATGATTTTCCTTGTCAATCAATGTAAACTTTTCACAATAAATATCATAGTGAGGTGACGAGCTCACTATGTTATTTACTGTGAAAAGATTCCACAATGTGTCAGGAATCTATCAATTGTTTAATAGCTACATAAGAGTATACGTTTAAAATATTGCGTGAAAATATATCACTTACCGTCCGGTGAGACAATTGCTCGCTTGCCGCCCTATTTTAGTTTTAGTTTTAGTATCTCTTCGTTATTTTTAAGTTGTGACTGTTTTATTATGATTTGTTTTTATTTTCCAATAAACCCCCTTTTATTAATAAACGTAATGAGACCCTATTTTATAAAAAAAATCTAATAAATACACGGTGGAACGGATGCACGCTCCGGGTGTCTTCGGGTGATGTACACGATGAAGAAAATGATGATGATGATGATGATAAAAAGAGTTTAATTTCAAGAATTACAGATATAGTTCGTTATGTTTTAAATTAGGTGCTTCCTCTTCGAGATCTGTCAACGCAGTGTCGCTTTGACACATAGTGCTGTCCCTCGCTCGATGCCGGCCGCTAGTGTTGTGCCGGACCATTTTGCCCCCCCTCGGAAGCCGTCGGGTTCCGAGGATGGAGTAAGTCGCTGATGCTGGTGGAAGGCAGCAGGCAGACGTTGCCCACTGCACGGCGCACGATGCCCCTCGTGGTCCTGACGTCCACGACGCGGGTGACACCGTCTCGTCCTGGGTAGACGTTCTCTATGCGGCCCATGCGCCATTTTAGCGGAGGCGCGTTGGGCTCCTTCAGTACTACCATGGCGTCGCGCTGTAGTGGAGGCTGCTCAACCTTCCATTTTTTCCGCTGCTGAAGCTCCGACAGGTATTCAGACTGCCAGCGCTGCCAGAAATGCTGTCTTAATTTTTCGATGTGCTGGTATCTTGTCAGTTTGTTGATGTTGACGTCGATTAAGGCAGGTGTAGGGATTGCCGTCAGTGGCCTGCCGATCAAGAAGTGCCCGGGAGTTAAGGGATTGAGGTCGTTTGGATCGGAGGACAATGGGGTCAAGGGTCTGGAATTAAGAATTGCTTCTATTTGAGTGAATAAGGTAGAAAGCTCCTCAAATGTCAGATGTTTATCTCCCAATATTCTCACCAAATGATGTTTGGCAGATTTTATATTCGATTCCCAAATGGCCCCAAAGTGCGAGGAGTAAGCGGGCGAGAATCTAAATCTGATGCCTTGACTTGCTGCCCACGAAGATATATCCTCACTGTGTGTCTTTAAAAGCCTATTTAGTTCGTTATTTGCACCAACAAAGTTTGTACCATTGTCACAATACAATTCGCCCGGCTTTCCCCTTCGCGCTATAAACCGTTTGAGACAAAGTAAAAAAACTTCAGTGCTTAAATCGCTTGCTAATTCCAAATGAAGTGTTTTAGTTGTGAAACACACGAAGAGACATAAATAAGATTTCGTAATTTTGCAACCACGACCCTTGCGGTCGCTTATAAGAAATGGACCAGCAAAGTCGACCCCGCTCACTTGAAATGGTAAGTTAGGAATGACCCTCGATGAAGGTAAGTTCCCCATGATTGGGTTTTTAGCTTTAGATTTAATTATGTAACATAGTCGGCAATTATTTACTACTGCTCTCGCCAATAGTCTACCTCTAACTGGCCAATATTCATTCCTAATATTTGCAAGTAATAATTGTGGACCGCAATGCAGAAGTTTTTTATGGTTTTCTATGAAAATTAACTTTGTTAAATGATGATTGCTTTCTAATATAATCGGATGTTTTTTTGTAAAATTTTCAGATGAGTTTGCAAGACGGCCCCCACAACGAATCACACCGTCCGCGTCAAGAAATGGATTTAAGGACAATACGTTCGACTTTGTAGGTAAGTCTTGTTTACTTATTAATCTTGCGCGCTCAACTGGGAAACACGCTGATTGATGTTGTAATATTAAGTATCTTAAGGACGAGTTTAGCTCGTCTACGCTCGGGGAACCTGTTCGGATTGCACTGAGGAATTTTGTGTTATCTATTTCGCGTTTTTTATACATTATTGTTTGCTTCAAGTTATGAATGAAACGCATCACGTAGACTGTGATTCTTTGTAGTTTATTTAAGTTAGAATAATTTTCGACGTTTATGAGATTAGAAGGTGGTTTGTATGTATTTGTTGTAGTTTGTAGTGTAGTGCATGATGTAGGTTTTATTATTAGGTCTTTAGTGTAAGTTTTCTTTTCAGGTAATATCGATGTAGGAGAATTAGGTATTTTAGGCCATGAACTGCAATGATTCTTTAGAAATGGCGGTCCATTCCACCATAATGAAGCGTTTTGTACGTGCCTGGGTTCTATGCTTCTGGTAGCTAGGTCAGCTGGATTTTCCAGACCAGGTACATGTCGCCGGTGACCATTCTTTGTTAGGTCTTGGATTTCGTTGACGCGATTTGCTACGAAAGGTTTTAATTCGCGTGGTGGAGTGGATAGCCAACCTAACACTACCGTGGAATCAGTCCAGTAATATATGTCAGTTATTTCGTGACGTAAAGCTTTGTTTACCTTCGTACTTAATTTTGCTGCGAGTAAAGCTCCGCATAACTCAAGTCGAGGTATGGTAACTGGTTTGAGGGGAGCCACTTTACTTTTCGCACATAGCAATTTTGTGGAGGCTTGACCATTTGCGTCGATAGACCGTAAATAAGTGCATGCTGCGTACGCATCTTGTGAAGCGTCGCTGAAGGAATGCAATTGAATATGTGTTGGTTCGCTGCAACTTGCAAATCGAGGAATTCGGATGTCTGAAAGCGCAGTTAAACCCTTTTCGAAATTATGCCACATTCTACCTAACTCTGCCGGAACGGGTTCGTCCCATTCCAACTTAGATAACCATAGTTTCTGAAGTAATATTTTCGGCGTTATTGTACATAGACTTAGTAAACCGAGTGGATCGAACAATTGAGCTGATTTTGATAAAATTGTTCGCTTTGTTACTGGCGTTGTCAAACTAGTTATGGTTATGGGAAATTTAATTATGTCCTCAGATGGGTCCCATTTTATACCTAGTACACTTGACTCAGAAGTTAAATTATATTCTTGGTTGATGTGTTGAAAGTTAGTACTTTCTAGAACTGAAGGAATGTTTGTGCGAAATTTATGTAAAGGTAAACAAGCCGAATGAAGAATATTAGTCACAGAACTAATTAAGTATTTAAGTTCCTCCTCTGTACTAGCTCCAGACAAAAAATCGTCCACATAAAAATCTTCTTTTATGCACGTAGAAATAAATTTATCTGTACACTCCATGCCTAACTGAAGGAGACAGCGCGTACTTAAGTACGGCGCGGAGGCTGTCCCGTAGGTTATAGTATTTAATTGATAACTTTTAATCGGAAGCGTACTGTGTTCTCGCCATAAAATCATTTGCAAATGACGTTGTTTGGGCTCAATTAAAATTTGCCTGTACATTTTCTCGATGTCGGCTTGCACAACATATTTATGTTGTCGAAATCTGAGGAGAATAGAAAATAGGTCATCCTGTACAACAGGACCGACGTGTTGAATTTCGTTAAAAGAGATGCCTGATGAAGTCTTAGCAGATGCATTAAAGATTACGCGTAATTTGGTTGTTTCACTATTTTCTCGAATTATGTGATGATGTGGATAATAACAACCAAAATCAGGTTTAGGTACTTCACTCATGTGACCTAATGACTCGTATTCTCGCATAAAATCGATGTATTGCTGACGAACTGATGGATTATTATTTAATGACTTTTCTACTTGAATGAGCCGTTTTTTAGCCAAGTTGAAAGACTCGCCTAGTGCTTCAGTGGACTCACGCAGAGGAATTTCGACACAGAACCTACCAGACTCATTTCTAGATGTAGTTTGCTTGTATAATTGCTCACAGTAATCATTTTCGGTAGATTCAGAGTTATTAGACGGCAATTCTTCGAGCTCCCAAAATTTCGCTAATTGTTCTTTTATTTCCTGGGAGAAATGACAATGAAAGTTTTTTGTTGAGTTAGTATCAATACCCCATAAGGGGCCTCCTATTATCCAACCCAATTGTGTCTCACGTAGGGAGCCACGAGAGATGTTAGAGAAATGACGAGAGTTATTTTGATTTATATCTAACTCTAATTTGTTTGTACCTAATATCTCCCAGAAGACGTCGGCTCCCAATAACAGATCTACCTCGCTACTTTTGTAGAATTCTGGGTCAGCTAATGGAATGTGACGTGGTATACCTAACTTATGTAGATCAATGTTTACAGACGGAAGTTTGTCAGTTATTTTAGGCACCACATAGCACTTAATCGGTATACTAAATGATGAATGTAATGAATTTATTATAATATTGCAATGTTCTGTAATAGTTATAGATGTACCATTCAGTCCCGATACTGCTTGATTGTTTATATTTTGTTTGCAGACACCGATTTTGCTCCGGGCTGTTTCGCTGATGAAAGATGTTTGGCTTCCACTATCAAGAAGCCCTCTTAAGATGTATGATTTGCCATTGTTTGTTACTCCGACCAGTACCGTAGACAGAAGAGCCTGGTTCGAAGCAACAGCAGACATTGATACAGACGTAGAAGGTTGTTCAGACGGAATGGGGGCAGATGCAGCTGCAGGTGCAGGTGAGTGATGTGTGTTTGCATTAGGTGGAGATGAGTATACCTGTGATGTATGTGGTGTTTGTAATGAATGTTGTTTATGTAATAAAGTGTTGTGTTTTCGTTTACAGATCCTGCAACCTCCTATGTTACATTGGTATGACTGATGCCCACTACGGAGACAGTTACCACATAATTTCCATTGCAAAATTTTAGCGTTGCGATCCTCTATTGGCCACGATTTAAATTTCATACATGCGTAAAGTTTATGATCTTGGTTACATGCTAAACACGGATATTTGATACCAGAAGCAGAAGAGGAAGAAGAAGTTACGAAAGACTTTGATTTTACAAATTGATGACGTTTTTCATTCCTAGTATCCTTCCCCGCATGTAATGTTTCTAGCACAGTAGCTCTGTTCCCAAGAAACAAATAAAAACTCTGAAGGGTTATTGATGATTGTGACTCCTTATAATTCCTAAATTCTTCCCATTTTCTAGCTGTAGTGGGATCCAACTTTGCTGATGCCATATAAATTATAATAGTATCCCACTTGTCAGTAGGTTCCTCTAGAGAGTTTAAAGCGGACAAGTTTTTTGACAAAATGTCAATTAAATTGCGTAATCCTTTATCCGATTCACGTACTAAAGGTTCAATTGAAAAAAGGCATTTAAGATGCTCGTTAATAAGTAAGCGCTTATTATCAAATCGGTTGCAAAGAGTAGACCAAGCGATATCATAATTGCTAGATGATACAGTGATTGAATTAATGACGTCACTTGCCGGGCTCTCAAGATATGATTTTAAATAGTGAAATTTATTAACATCGTTAATTTGCGGATTTTCGTGGATTAAAGAAAGATAGGTATCTCTAAAAGTAATCCACTTACTGGCGTCCCCATTAAACGATGCTATTTTTAATGGAGGTAAATGAAATTTAACAGCATTGTTACATGAGCTGTATACAGAAGCGTCAGATGTGTTGTTTTGTTTTTTATTGTCTGACCACTTATCCAATAAATATTGCGCTTTAGCAATGAGATTATAAAATTTACTCTCAGTTTCCTCTCTCTCGGATAATTGGTCCTCGTTATTTGGGTCCAATTGATCAATTTTATTCTGCAAGTCATCAAAACTGTACGACACGTCTTGAATTTTTGTTAATCTTAGCTGTAATTCGTTAGAAATAATTTTATCTACCTTTTCTAACTCTGTATACAAAAGCGGAGTAAGATATTTTTCGAATGCAGTTAAACGACGTCTAATCGTACCCCTCTGGCTTAGAAGATCCCTAAGTTCAGTCATTATGTAGGTGCAAATAACGATGATTAACTTAAAAAATACAAATCACGAATTAAACAAATTAGATACTGAGACACACAATGAGAATAAATACCTTAGCGATAAGCGGCGACGGAACCGGTCTGCGCGTGAGTTGCGCCGCTCGCGATGAATATAGGTCAATGCAGGCAAACAGCTGATACAAAATCTCGCCCGCTACTACCCCACACCTGGAACAGTTCGGCCTAAAACTTAATTGGGTGTTTAAACTAAGATTTTTATCCAAAGTTGTCGTACGAAGCGGTAAATCAGTAGGTACTTGGGTTACGTTAAAAAAATTACTTTATATAAAAATGATGTGAAGGGAATTTATAAGTTTTTATACTGTATTAATTTGTAGTTAAATATGAGATTTAGTTTAAATTTGATGCGAATTTACAAATAAATTGGGAGATTAAACAGAAGAAGTGATGAAATTGCGCACTCTTTGTGCGTTAATAAAAAAAGTTGAGGGTAGGTATGCTGAAGATGACGACGTACAAATCTCGAAATAGAAGCAAATAAATGGATGGGACTGATAGGTAATGATGGGAATGGGCTTACTTCCTTCGGTAAATGATGTGCACGATGTCCCTCGGGTTAGTCTCGCCTTCCAATACTCCACCAGTCACAATCTCGATGTTCTGTCCACGGTCGCCAAATGGAACGGATGCACGCTCCGGGTGTCTTCGGGTGATGTACACGATGAAGAAAATGATGATGATGATGATGATAAAAAGAGTTTAATTTCAAGAATTACAGATATAGTTCGTTATGTTTTAAATTAGGTGCTTCCTCTTCGAGATCTGTCAACGCAGTGTCGCTTTGACACATAGTGCTGTCCCTCGCTCGATGCCGGCCGCTAGTGTTGTGCCGGACCACACGGAAAGAAAATTTAATTAAATTTTACTTCTTGATTTTTTACGTTTACTTTTACGGTTTTTACCGTTAGAAATTAAACTAAACGACACTGAACATGAGAACACAGAAAAATCCGAAGAGTAAATCGAACCCGGATCCTCGTCATTTCGTGACGCGTGCTATACCCCTACACCACCCATAGCAGGTGGGTACCTAAACCTAAGCCTTCGAATTTTCAAAAGTTCGCATAATAACAAATGAAATGAAATTAAATGAAATTAAATAATTTATTTTGCTTTAGACATGGTAAGTAAAAAACAGTGTCTTAAAAATAGGTCACGTGACAGCTAGTAACAGATAGAAAAATTCGAAGGCTTACCTGTGGTGTAGGGGTATAGTATAGCACGCGTCACGGAATGACGAGGATCAGGGTTCGATTCCCGGCCAAAGCTTTACTTTTCCGATTTTTCTATGTTCTAATTTTCAGTGTCATTTAGAAATTTAATTACTAAATTGTACGAAGTAAAATTTCATTTTGGATTCAATTAGATAGACATAGCTATAACATTGTGGGAGTGTAGTGTGTTCATAACGTCATATATCAGAAATATACTGCAAAAACCGGCATAACTGCCAATAAAGCAAGCAATAACAAAAACCAGGGCACATTTGTACACAAAACCTTTTTGAATTAAAGGGGGAATTTCCTCCCTGTAAATGACTGCTCATTCCCCCCCCTCCCTACCTTTACGATGTCATGATTACAAACGACACGGATTATCTTTTATCGTGTTTGGTGTATACTTCTTTTAGAAGTTACGTAATGCTCAGAACTTGCTTAGGTTCGGGTTCCGGTTTTTCCGTATTTTTGGAAAGTCGTGATCATTTGCGGGTGGTAGGGCCTTGTGCAAGGTCCGTCTGGATCGCTACCACCATCTTACTCGCTAATCCTGCCGCTAAGTAGTGCTTGCTCTGCTGTGTTCCGGTGTGGAGAGTAAGACAGCCGGGGAAATTACGGGCACAAGAGGCATTTCACCTTAGTCCTCTAGGTTGGCAACGCATCTGCAATCCCTCCGGGGTTGCGGGTGTCTATGTGCAGTGGTGATCAGTTACCATCAGGTGACCCACTTGCTCGTTTGCCTTCCTATTCATATAAAAAAAAAGAAAAACACCAGCGAGTTACACCTTTGGCCTCATCTGCACCTTCCACCAAGTGAGACAGAGGTCAATCACTGGTCAGTTAGTAGAAAAAAAATTAAAAAAAATTGAAGAAAGACCGCTAAGCCTAGTGCAGTGTATGTCGTGACCCCAAGGTGGAGTCACGGAGCTACACTTACATGGCCACGCCTTAAAAAGCCATACATACATACATACATATATCACGGCTTTATCCCTTACCGGGTAGACAGAGCCTAAGGTAACGAAACCTTACCACGTTTAGCATGATTGTGGGCGTTTAGGTGGAAAGGTGAATCAAAATAGTGATGGGTTGCTAGCCACATCGCCTATAACATAATTCCTAAGATTGTCGCCTATTCCCTCAATGGGCTTTTACCTGCGCGGGAAGAGAAGCAACTACATTCTATGTTTTTTCAAAAACAAAAAGAAAAAAAAGATTGAAAATTAATGACCTATAGATTAAAGGTCCTGATGTCAAAGGATTTTTTTTAAGTTTTTCTTTATCGAGTTCTCGCTATAGAGCAAAATTTTAACATCTGGCGTATACATTCCATTTCAACTGAAACCCCGCTCAAACAACTTTTTAGGCTCAAACAAAATATTCTAGCAAAAGCTAACGCCAAATCAAAGGTTGGATACGGGTAAAACTCCATTAAAAATGTATAAAGAATCTCCCAAAAAGGTCGCACAGTTTTTTACTTTCCAATCACACTTCTAATACGTGACTAGACGTGCCTTGGATTTAATGTAACGCAAAATGCGTGGTAAGACCTTGTGCAAGGTCCGTGGATCATTACCACCATCTTACTCGCTAATTCTGCCGCTAAGCAGTGTTTGCGGTGCTGTGTTACGTAGTTTTTTTTTCTACGACAATGAGGAAAACGGCTGCGCTGCCTATAGATAGTGGGCTAATAAAATACTAATGTGCCAGTAATTTCTCTGCTGCTTAGCGACAGGATTAGCCAGTAAGAATTTTGTAGTAATTCGGACGTACCATGAGCTCCTACGACCCCCAGTAAGACGGTAGTAGTAATCGTGTCGAATCTTATAATACACACACACATAAATCACATCTTTATCCCTTACGGGGTAGACAGAGCCCAAGGTAACAAGACTTATAGTTGTGGGCGTGTAGGTGGAAAGGGGAATCAAAATAGTGATGGGTTGCTAGCCGCATCGCCTATAACATGATTTCTAAGACCTTCGCCCGTTCCCTGGGCTTTTAATATTTGCGCGGGAAGAGAAGCAACTGGTACATCTACTCCCAGACCATTCCTATGATTATTCCTATGCCTATTCCCTCGATGGCCTTTTACCATATGCGCGGGAAGAGAAGCAACTGGCACATTCTATGTTATTTCTTTACTCCCAAACCAGAAGGAAGCAATAAAATGGTAAAAAAATCCTAGACATTTATGTAAACTTCAATAAATTTTACTATAAACGAAGATAAACGCGCTTGAAAAGCTAAAAACGCCAAGCGTCCTACCAATTGGATCACCGGGACTCCTGATCTCCCGATCAACTCACCGAAAAACTTCATCGATTCAGTTAAATCTCTGAATTTTAACTAAATCAAAGCTAGTTACATAACAAACTTCATACCTAACACAACATAATGCGCAAGGGAGTCATTACGACTTTAACTGTGAAAAAGTTCCGCGATTCAAATGGTATTATACTATTTCCAAACCCACATTAGTTGAGTGTGATAAATGACTAGCCCTGCGCAATGCCAGCTTTTCCCATATTTCATCCATGGGCCCACCCAACGCTGCGGAAAATTCCCAAACACATTACAAATCCCATTGTGCTAAGAGTTTTATGTTCTTTATTATGCTTATCGGAGTGTATAGTAATGAACATGTTTATGAACGTGTTATTCAAAGCGTATTGAAAAACAAATCGGTTATGCGCGTGATTCAACCATGATGAACCTTTAGTTTATTTATTAGACATTATTTATTATTAGTTTGTACTTTGCATACTTTTTGTCGGCCATTTTGTATGCTCTGCAGGCGTGGCGTCCATAGAGCTCGATTCGCACCGGCTTGCCTATTTTAAGGCAGTTGGGCACTTTATTGTGCAGAATTAAAGGAAAAGACTAGTTAAATTCCCTTCGGCTTGCCTTCTGGTATACTTGACGCCACGCCACTGGTGCTCAGTATATATTTACATGCATACATACCTACCGTCACGCCTCTTTCCCACAGGGGTAGGCAAGACTACTTTGTTCCACTTGCTACGATCCTGACATACTTCTTTCGCTTCATCCACATTCATCAATCTCTTCATACATGCTCGTCGGTTTCAGGTACTCCTGACCTGACCTTTTCCCAAATATTTAAAATAAATATTTTCGATCACAAAATACACCTCAAATGCGTTTGCGCAAGTGTCACACTATGAGAACAGTCTGTTGCCGCTTCGATCCGCAAGTGGCGTTACCGTATTTTTCCATAGTAATTAAAAGTTTACGCAAGCGCGGTCGGGATATATTTTGTGTGAAAGCCTTGTTAAAAAAAAAGAATTATGTTTTTTCATGTAAATTCACACAAGCTTGGCTGTTCTTGCACTTGTTTTTTTTTTACTACGAACTGACCAGTGATTGACCTCTATCTCACTTGGTGGAAGGTACAGATGAGGCCAAAGGTGTAACTCACTCACTTGTAGCGGAGTAGCAAGCTGAAGGTAATTTTTCATGGACCTCCGCAAAGTAACGCCTGATTCAGTAAATTGGAAAGTTCCAAGTCCATATGCCGCATGATCCGAGACAATCTCGTGACGTGATTCGTGACGGGATCATTTTCTTGGCACCTTGACCCCGTCTTCGTGTCTCTCTTTATAACGTCCGCACGTTTCTGGGAAACACCGGTCACACTTGTTTCGCGTCATTTTAAAACAAACAGTTCTGATAACCATTTTGGTGTGTTTAAGATGATAACCACTGTGTCGGCTTCTTCATAGCGTCTTTATTGGCAAAGGATTTTAAAATATTAGTATTAGGAAATAAAAATAAAACATTATGACAAAAGATGTCGCTAAGGTCTTGTTTATCGAGGTATTGGATTCGTAAAAAATCCTACTAATATTATAAATGTGAAAGTTTGTGAGTATGTTTGGATGTTTGTTACTCTTTCACGCGAGAACGGTTAGATAGATCTGGATGATATTTGGAACATAGATATATTATAGTCTGGAATAACTCATAGGCTACTTTTTATCCTGGAAAATTGCGTAATTCCTGCGGGATATCGATAAACGAATTCTATGCAGACGAAGTTGCGGGCAACAGCTAGTACAATATATGATAGTTCCGTGTCAATTTCTAGAAATTCGATAGATGAGGATAATATAATGTAGTTTTTTCAGCTTTGTAGATTTTGTAGTTTTGTCAGTGCATTAAAATGAAATCAAGAGAAACATTTCTGAGTAGCTGCTACCCGCGACTTCGTCCACCCGAAATATTTTTTGTCGTTGTATTTAAACTAATTTACACCAAACCTTGACAAATTATACTTAAGGCTTCCTCATAAATTACTTCATCCGTCGGTGAAAACCGCATGTAAATCCATTCAGTAGTTTTGAGTTTATATGTGATTTATAAAGTACAAGCATTCGATTCTCGCATAGGAAAAAACATTTTTGGAGTGCTTGATTCAGAGAGGTTGAACCTCCGTCATCGCCTCGTGATTTTGACAAGAGGAAATATGTTAATGCATGAATCAGCTTTTTCATGCAAGCCAAATTTTCCGTATCGTCACATGCCAGAGGAAAGGGCTGGATGCTTTAACAACTGCGTGTTCGACTTATTTTGTAGGCATCGTATAAACATTTACGTGTTCCTTATCCTATGTGATCAGACACAGTCGCTAGTCTTCTTCATCTTCTTATTTGTGGCATATCAAGTCTTTATAGCGACGACAACTTCGCCAATGTCAAAGTAACAAAAACATAACTAAAAAATCTTGTGACAAAATGTCGGCAACGTTGTACGGTAATGGTCAAAGACCCCTCCCTCCTGTCGGGCTCTTAGCCAACGGTCAATGATATCCCTCAGAAACTGCCAGGAAATTATTAGCCGATGGCCAGGGTGCACCGGATCAAGCACTGCTCTTCCCCCCGGATGGATCAAAAACGAACCGCAGCTCTTGACCACACGTGGAGGTAACCCGACTCGCACCCCAATGTCACTAGTCCATTAACTTATTACCTAACTTGCTCGCAATTGCCATCGTGTTCATTTTGACAGTTCTTGTATGAATGTGACAGCTAGCTGATTCCGATGCCAATAAAATTGTCAGCTCATACATGAACTGTCAAAATGAACACGATGGCGATTGCGAGCGAGTTAGGCGATAAGCCTACAGGTGTGTTTCTAGATTGGAGACACAGGCATAACTATTAAACGTAAATTTACGTGACCCCAGGATAGAGCTACGGATTTGTCGGTGTGAATATTACTTTTCTTCTTGTTGTGCTGTGACATCTTAACCTTTTCATGGTGTTTCGATGTGATAAAGATCGTAGGACTAAAATTGTTTATATTTTAATACACAAAACTTAAGTCTGCTAGTTAGCACACTGATAGGTACTGATCTCCGAAGACATCATAATACATGATCACAATACGGAGACAGACCCGTGACACCCAATGCTGTGACCCAATTCTAAGCTGTGAATCCACTGTGGAAGCACTGACTCCTGAAAAGCAAGTGACCCATAATTGGGGCATAGGAACCAGAAATGTGTTAAGGGCTCGTGGTTAGACATAATTATTTTCTACCTACACGCCCACAATCATGCTAAACGTGGCCTTTAGTCTTCACAAACAAAGTCACGGACAACAGCTAGTGTTGCCCAGAATAAGAAATGGAATTCAAAATACTACTGGTATTTACACAAGAAGAGTGCTAGAGTTCTCGAGCTATTCTCGGAAAGTGCAAAATGGAATTTGCCTTTGTACTTACAAGATATAACAAAGTTCGTTGGCAATTTGTCATATTGCTGAAGCAATACGATCCAGACAATACTTTACCATTCAACTACGTCGAAATATCGGGGACTCATTATTTAATAATTAATACCACACACACACAAATCACGTCTATATCCCTTATGGAGTAGACAGAGCCTGAGGTAACAAGACCTAAATGCCACGTTTCGCATGATTCTAAGCGACTGGTACATTCTATATTTTTCCTTTGCTCCCAAACCAGCTTGGAAGTAAGTCGGTAAGCGTTTGCGAATAAAACAGTGGCCTTATTCCTTAATATTAAATTCTTAACACACTCTAGTGAGCCGAGCAGTAAATCTCATCATGCATAGGAATAAAGTGACGTACGAAGAAAATAAGAAAATATCCATTATACTTGCAAATTCCGCGTTACTATGCGCGCCGAGTTTTCGATTCTGTGTAGCGCCACAAATCAAATCCAAGATGGCACCGGGTAACCATAAATACGTTGCTTCTGCTTTGTTTTTGTTAGCAACTTCAATACTAGAGACACAAATGTTAAAACTTGAAGTTCAAAGATATTTCGAAGAGGCTAATAGACGCTACGGGTGACCGCAGAGCTGGCAGCTTCCTTGGATAGCGTATTAGTATCGCTGTCCAAAGGGGGAATGCTGCCAGCGTCTGTGGTACTATGTCACGGAAGCCCCTTCTTTCTTTATTATTTTATTTTATGATTAGTTTTTAATTCCTCTTTTGTATAATAAACATGTAATATTCCAAATGTTATAAGTGTTGTGTTAAGTGTAAAGTGTTATGTTATGTGTGTTATGTTATGTGTGGTATTATGTTGTCTTCCATGCTGGTCTGGGAGCAGAGAAAAAACATAGACTGTACCAGTTGCTTCTCTTCCCGCGCATATGGTAAAAGCCCATCGAGGGAGTGGGTGAAAATCTTAGGGATCATGTTATATAGGCGATGTAGCTAGCAACCCATCACTGTTTTGATTCCCCTTTCCATCCATACGCCCACAATCATGCTAAACGTGGCCTTTAGGTCTTGTCACCTTGGGCTCTGGCTACCCCGTAAGGGATAAAGACGTGATTTATGTATGTATGTATGTAATATTCCAAACTTTAGGAATAAATATCTAAAAGCACCTACCTAGTTACACCTATGTTTACAACTACAAAAATGAATAAGTCCCTTATCACTTCTGTACACTACTACATACAACAGCTCATTTACTTAAGTTTTTCACATATACCATCATCTTGATCCCCGATTCATGTCCCAAGTTCTAAAAGAGCATCGAACGAATCCATCCCCCGAATTGAAAATTTACAGGTGCCAGTTTCGTTTCGCACGAAAAACTTTTTTAATACTCTCAGATAATAAACGTCTTTTACATCTCACTTCGCTCAAATACATAATGAATTCGTGCGTTGAACATAAAATTTGGGAGTTCTAACTTTATACATCCTTATAACAATATGAACCGAGACCTAAGGGTCTATAAACTTGGGTAGCGATCCTTTATTTCGCTGGTGGACGTTTTTTTACCTATAAAAAGGTTAATGACTTGCTGTAAAGACAGTTCAGGGTATTACGCCGCTTGGGTAATAAGATGAGGTTGGGTATAGGTACATAACATATACATTATTTTTCACGATATTCCCAAGATATTTTCGAGTGTTTTTATACTATCCCACGCAGCTTGCTTTTCCCGACACTTTCGATATAATTTCAACCAATTTACCCAAAACCTTAAGCATACTATTATATGCGAAAGTTTGTGAGGATGTCAGTGAGTGTGTATGTTTGTTTCTCCTTCACGCTGAAACGTTTCACTTTTGCGAAGACACACAACGCTGATCTATGTTTCATGTCTGTGTTTTTTCTTGTTTATTTCCTTTCTGTGTCTTGCAAAAAGGAATAAATGTCTTCTTACTTTCTATATCTGTCATGATGGCTGTATCGATATGCCCACGCCTGTACATGTCAATTAGGCCACACCCTTCGCTTAAATACCTATTCGAATACATTTTTAACCGTTCACCTCCTCGATTAACGTTGCGGACGTGTTATAGCCCCCAAAGGAACGGTTCCGCCCCGATCTAGACGATAACGTAGAAGAATTTGAATTTAAAACGAATGTAATTATTGTACTGTGAGGACCGGATAGCCTAGTGGTTAGTAACCCTGACTATGAAGCTAGAGGTCCTGGGTTCGAATCCCGGTAGGGGCAGACAGTTGTATGATGAATACGAATGTTTGTGCCCGAGTCATGGATGTTGTATGTATTTAAGTATGTATTTATCTACATTATATAAGTATGTTTATCCGTTGCCTGGTACCCATAGTACAAGCTTTGCTTAGTTTGGGGCCAGGTCAATTGGTGTAATTTGTCCCAAGATATTTATTTATTTATTTATTATTTACTGGAAAGCTTTTGAACAAACGCGTTTGCGTATAGGTGTGACGATCGATGTAATAATTGTATCCAATTATTATTATTATTATTATTTTTACTACAAACTGACCAGTGATTGACCTCTATCTCACTTGGTGGAAGGTGCAGATGAGGCCAAAGGTGTAACTCACTGGTTCAGTAATAGCCTATTCACTCTAGCCTTGAAGAGCCCTAGGTTGTATCTGTCCGGAAATGCAGACGATGGGAAAGCGTATCACTTGCTTCCACTCTGGTTTGGGAGCAAAGGAAAAACATAGAATGTACCAGTTGCTTCTCTTCCCGCGCAGATGGTAAAAGCCCATCGAGGGAATGGGCGAAAATCATAGGAATCATATAGGCGATGAAGCTAGCACTTACCGAATTTGAACCCTCGGTGCTCGAGTCCGACTCGCCCTTGGCCGGTTTTTATTTAAATATTCTGGACTTAGTCACGCAACGGGACTCTTATTTCAATAAACATCGTTAATCTACAATTTTTTCAGCAGTTTTTTTACAACACCTCTGGCAACACCGACTGAAGCCAAGTTATGATTTAGGACAGACCCAGGCGCAATGACGTGTGTGAACTGAATTCTTTCTGGGCCATTTGCAGCCTATCTGGGGCACTTTAGTGGGAGAAGACAAATAATGTTTTTGGTAGATAGCGGCGTGGGCAAAGTTGGAAAGTTTTGGCATTTTTGCCTGTACCCAATTGCGTTGCGGTTAGAGCGATGCGTGTTATTGCGTATTGGACCATTTTTTACCCACGACGCAAAAACAGGTTATATGTTTGACGTCTCAATGCGCGTGTCTGTCTGTGGGATCATAGCCGATGAACCGATTTCGATGCAGTTTTTTTATTCGAAAGTCAGTTTTTTTGCTAGTTTTTAGCCATGTTTGGTAAAAATCACTCATGTGCCTGTGATTTCACCTGTTTTCGAAACACAACAGAGTAAGCACTTAGACAGTGGCGTAGCTACCTAGGGACTAGGCGGGGCAGTGCCCCTGGCCCCTCAAGCTCAGAGGGCCCTCGAATTCTTACCAGAAAATCTCGATCGAACTATTATTATTAAAACGTAACCAGTTTAGATAGTAGTGGGGCCCCATTTTTTTATTTGCACCAGGGCCCTTGGTTACCTAGTTACGCCACTGCACTTAGAGGCAGGATTCGCGAGTTAAACACTCAAAAAATGTACACATGAAAGCGACGAATAAATGACTTATGACTTATGACTTAAATAGGTAGATAAAATAAATACGTTATTCCTTTTATTATTAGATGTTGTTAGACGGTAATAATTAAA
Source organism: Pandemis cinnamomeana (assembly GCA_932294345.1). Taxonomy (NCBI): domain Eukaryota; kingdom Metazoa; phylum Arthropoda; class Insecta; order Lepidoptera; family Tortricidae; genus Pandemis; species Pandemis cinnamomeana. Next base: position 6,560,645 of record OW028727.1, on the reverse strand, counting down.
TATCGTTTTTGTTACAGGTACCAGTTTATCATCAATTTTGATTGAGGTAAGTTTATAGTTCTATTTACTACTACCTGTTGCCCGCATAGAATCCATAGATAACGATATCCTTCAGAATCAGCCAGGAAATTAACCGATGCCCATGGTGCACCGGACCAAGCACTGCTCTTCCCGTCGTACGGATCCAGAAACGAACCGCAGCTCTTGACCACTCGCGGAGATAACCCGATTCGCACCAAAGTTCATTATTAAAAAAAACCCGGAATTTTAGGAATACATTTTTTTTGTTTGTACATGGCAACCCTAGCTACAACATTGCAGTGTTGTAGCCGAACGTTCTAGTAATTATCCGGCGCCGGAGTCGCGCCTGCGGCGATTTTCCGCCTAATTTCATAGTCGGCCTACCCCTTTCTCATTACCATTCCATTTTACTAAAAGCTATTCGACAATCGACGTTGTACTTACGCAGAGACACTGCGTACTTTTATGTATGTATCTACTAGCTGTTGCCCGCAACTTCGTCTGCATATAATTTGTTTATCGCTGTCCCGCGGGAATTACGCAATTTTCCGGGAAAAGTAGCCTATGTGTTATACCCGACTATAATCTATCTATGTTCCAAATATACTCTTTATTGAACACCACAAATCAGTACAAAACAATACAGAAAGTTGTTTTTATTTCATTTCTAAAAACAACTATTAACTTCCCCTCAATCCTCTTTTTCTGTGTGTCTACTCTTGCATACTTATGTCCTGTCAATCGTTCATAAGTCATAAGTCATAAGTCATAAGTCATTTATTCGTCGCTTTCATGTGTACATTGGATCTTACTAGCTAATAAATTTCCCAACATGAAACCCTGTAGCAGGGCACTGCAACATACTTAACCTAATAATGTGATTAATTATTATTATACTTGATTTAAACAACTTAATAACTCATATATAATTAACTTTAAGTAACTTTACTCTACCTCTCGAAAATTAAATTTACAAAATTACAAAATTACATTCATGCTTTGGATTAAATGCCTAATATTTAAATTTAGACTCGCAATTGAATTTATTAATAACGTAACAACAGTCATGTTATATTAGTTATATTAGTAGTATTTTATTATGTCGTATTGAGTCTTATACAAGTCAGATTTATTCATGAGATCAGTTTATCTAATGGATTACACGAATCTAAATTATTACAATTTTACTTTAATGTACCTACCAAGTCAACTTATATTAGCAATCACATCAAAGGTGCACTTGAAGAGTTCCCTTTAAGGATAAGTTCGCCTTTGTGCATTTGTGTTCTCCTGTATTCATCTTTTTCTTGTGTTTTATGTACAATAAAGAGTTATACATACATCCTTCTGAGTGCCGACATTTTTTAATAGACTAAAGACCCTGACATTCACCAGTTCTGTAATTTTGGAGAATTTCCCCACATTTGAAGTTCGCTATTCATTGAACCGTTTCTTCTTTTTTTTTATATTAAAACCGACAAACGGGCATGCGGTGCACCTGATAGTAAGTGATCACCGCCGCCCATGGACAACTTGATTGTGGCTTTCACTATATGGATATTTTAAACTCACTCTTTGTCGGTCTCTCGCTTAATGCTTCTCTCATTTACTCAAAAGGTTAACTGGTAGAGATCCCTTATAGGGATAAGTTTGCCTTTGTGCATATATTTAAGGTCTTCTTTTGTGATTTGTCTCTGCTTCTCTATATTTGTACAATAAAGCATTTACTTACTTACTTACAACTACAGCACCAATGAGACTGCTAGCGCGTTGCCGGCCTTGCAAGAAATAGTACAATCGCCTCTTAAAGGTACCCATGTCATAGCCAGTTTCTAAAGTACAACCGGCGGTTACTAATGATTTGTTCTTTACAAAGTACACGAGGACTCACGAGGCTACATGAATAGCTGGCATATTAGCAGAGCAAGTTGCTATATAACTTTATTCCTTTAGGAAGGCCAAAACTCTGAACCAAAGCGATCGAACTTGCCCAGCGAGCTGTGAAGTTCGGACGTTTAATGTTAAATTGCATTTGTAACGAGCGTTACTTCCACGAATGCAGTCAAAGTTAGTCAAAACACTAGCTGTTGCCTGCAACTTCGTCTGTATAGAGAGAGAGAGAGAGAGATTTTATTTACACACATTCGATACATGTAGCACCACCTGCTCAGATCTGTTCTGTTCTCCAGTCCATTATGGTTGCCTGGAAGAGATCGCTCTGTAGCGATAAGGCCGCCTATTGTTACCTTGTAATATTCTGTATACCTTTTTTTCTGTTTTGGTTGTTATATGTGGTGTTCAATAAAGAGTTATTGTATTGTATTGTATTGTATTGTAGATATATAATAGAACGTAGATATGTATAAAATTCGCTTATCGCTATACCCCAGGAATTACGCAACTTTCCGAGATAAAAAGTAGCCTATGTGTTATTCCAGACTATAATTTTTCTATAGTCCAAATTTCATCCAGATCTGTCCAACCGTTCTGGCGTGAATGAGTAACAAACATCCATCCATACTTACAAACTTTCGCGTTTATAATATTAGTAAGTATGAAACAAAATTCCTTTAATTAGTTTGCCATACTATCATTATTAAGTAATTCGAGCGCCTGGCAGCTTTTCAGCGATGGGTGACTTTTAGTCTAAGAGCTACGGAAATAGGTTGGTATACAATTTATAGAGCAACGAAATCCATTTAATTAGTATGCCATACTATAATTATTAATTAATTCCAGCGCCTGGCAGCTTTTCAGCGGTGACTGACTTTTAGTCCATGAGCTACGCAAATAGGTATACAATTTATAGAGCAACGAAATCCATTTAATTAGTATGCCATACTATCATTATTAATTAATTCGAGCGCCTGGCAGCTTTTCAGCGGTGAGCAACTTTTGGTCTAAGAGCTACAGTATACAATTTATAGAGCAACGAAATCATAAAAATCTAAATCTTTTTTTGACATGCGTCCTTTTGGATTAGGATGGTAGTTTAGATCTTGTTACCCTAGGCTCTAATAGCAGTGGTTCCTAACCTCGGGGTAATTACCCCCGCAGGGGTAAAACGGAGATTCTAGGGGGGTAACACGGGATGGCACGAAATATTATTAAAATAGCAATAAACAAAATAATAGTACGGTAAACGGTAGCACGGCGCTCTCATGCGCGCGGCTTTTCTTACTTTACTTACTGTTACCTAAACGTGCAATTTCTTACATAATAAATATATTTTCGTTCGAATTTCGTTTTAATTATTATAAATTAGCTAGGGGTAAACTCAATTCCCATACTTGTTTACAGGGGTAGTGACATTGAAAAGGTTAGGAACCATTGCTCTATAGTCTACCCCGTAAGGGATAAAGACGTGATTTATGGATGTAGAGTTTCGCTTTAATCCGCGAGTGATTGTGGACCATTTAACCAATCTATTTATTGAAGCGAGGCCAAACGCTGTCCCCGGCTGCTCGATAAACAGATTTTGTTTGCTGATGAATAAATACCGTTAATTAAAATACGTGGAAGCCGCAGCGCGTATTTTGAATTTATATTAAAATATTTTGAGATGCTATAATGGCAACATTTGATTTTACATAAAATTAAAAAAAAACCTTCCATGGTCTAAAACATAGAATGCACCAGTTGCTTCAGAAATTGCTGTAAAATCACATCGCGGGAATGGACCAAAATCTTCGGGGATTATGTTACGTATAGGCGATGTGGCTAGCAACCCATGAATAAAAACCTGTAAAAAGAGCTCCCCCGCAATTCAAGCACTGCTGTAGGCTGTCCAAATATGAATTAGTCCTGTTACAGATTCGATTTTTTTTAATTACTTGTAGTTTTTTTTTATAGGTTCAGACAAAAGGTCAACAAGGTCATTCACACTTGTTAATGTTCCAAGCATCACTGCACCCTGTATCTTTAAAGGTCAAGGTTAAGAACCCTTTAATTCTAAAAGCACATAAACACCTTTTATTACCCTCTGACTCTAGTGACACTAAAACCGTCCGAAGTACACAGTGACGTCACTAAGTGCGATTGTCGTGTCTGTGACGTCACCGTCACGGCGCTAGCGTTTTAATTAGTGTTTATTTAGGCGAGGGTATCTACTGTAAATACGGGATACGCTTTAGGTATAGATCCACTAGATTCAGCCAGTAGTTTCCAGTTAAAACCGGTTTAAATTTCGCCACGTTACAGTGGAAGCATTTCATATGGAATTTTTTCAAAATGTTTCCCGTACAACGTTGCCGACATTTTTGTCACAAGATTTTTGAATACTGTTTTTATTTATTACTTTGACATTGGCGAAATCATCGCATCGGTCGATGGGGCCATATTAAAAAAGAAAAAGAAGGAAGAGTACCTACTCGAAACCGAGGAGCATGTATGAAGAGATTGATGAACGTGGATGAAGCTAGTGGTGATCGTAGTAATTGGAACGTAGGTACCTAGTCTCCCTACCACTGTGGGAAAGAGGCGCGACGTTTATGTATGTACACACACACACACACACACAGATCACGTCTTTATCCCTTACGGGGTAGACAGAGCCTAAGGTAACAGATACCTACAGGCCACATTGAGCAAGATTGTGGGCGTATAGGTGAAAAATGAAATCGAAATAGTGATGGGTTGCTAGCCTCATCGCCTATAACATGATTCCTATGATTTTCGCCCATTCCCTCGATGGGCTTTCACCATCTGCGCGGGTAGAAAATCAACTGGTATATTCTATGTTTTTTCTATGCTCCCAGACCAGCACGGAAGAACTATCCTATTTCACCAACTCGACAATTTGTCGGTGACAATTCGAAATGCAATGCGCATTGAATATGAAGCCAACCGGCATATTCTCGTCGAGGTTGTAATGTAAGCAGAATTGTCACTTGTCACCGACAATTGTCGAGTTGGTGAAATAATGGCCTGACATACGGTCATATCAGCTCAGAGAAATCAAATTTCTTTACATAATACTTTATTCAGACAGACCCTGCTATGTTTCAAGCACGGACGATTAACAATACAACAACATCATCTACGTAAAGGTTGGAAGGGTTCAGATATCTCAAGATATATTTTTTGAGGAGAAAGGGCCTTTCACTGTATTTCACCTTTAACGACCACTTTAAGAGAATAGGGCTTAAACAAAGGCAAGTCCCTTCATCCGAAAAGGGTTACCGAGTCAAATAAACCTATCTAATAAATAAATAGTAGGAAAATTTGGCTTTTATACACCACGACATTATTTTGAACTAGACGTACCTGCAGCTCTACTCTCGTGATGAAAACTCCAACGATTTTCAAGAAATTTAGTATGCAGCAGAGTTGGGCAAAATTTATCCTTTACGAATAACCGGGAAGATAACTAAATTATTCGTTCTTTGAAGTAACTAAATAATCCGTTCTTTGTTGTTTTGTGTTTATCTAGATGATTCTAATTATTATTTAGATAAATTACTCGGGCTTTTAACCTTTTCGACGCCAACGACACATATATCAGCACCGCAGGTTCAACGCCAACGACCTTTATATCCGTCCATCACTTCAATGCAAACGCAACCTTCGTTCATGGGTTTAGGTTCAAATTAAGGCATAGCAATGAAGAAGTTTGGCGTACGGGTGACGTCTCTCGTATTTGACGTGGCCGCGAAAAGGTTAAATAAAAGATGAATGTCGGTTGTGATGTTTTGAATTGACATTATTGTTCTCAATAAAAAAAATGTGTTAACACTGGCTTTATACTCTAAAATTCGATTTTCGAAGCTCGTGTTGTGCCGTCCGCTCAAACTTATAGCCATTAATTTGAAAGTGAAAGAGACGGTATGATACCAACTTCGCAAACATTTCGAAGTTGCCTCCCTGGATCCCCTTTCATTGTCTAGAAAACAATATAGTAGCCTTATCTTAATCTTATCCGTATTCTACGGATACACTTTGACCCATTCACGGATCTTTTTTGTAGTGTGTGTGTAGTTAAACAAATGACTGGTTTGGGGGTCTGATGCTGCGTGGTTCTTCATCACTACATAGTATAAAATAAAGTCGCTTTCTCTGTCCCTATGTCCCTATGTATGCTTATATCTTCAAAACCACACAACGGATTTTGATGCGGTTTTTTTTTAATAGATAGAGTGATTCAAGAGGAAGGTTTTTATGTATAATACATGCATAATATACCGTGCGAAGCCAGGGCGGGTCGCTAGTTATTTATATAAATAAGAAACTGGACGGTGCGTTTCTTCGTATATTGTCGGCAGGCCGAGAGTTGGCATAGGCAAAAATTACATAAAAATTTGATGTTGTCACTATTAAATTTGTGGATTGCTACATTAGTAGCCTTGTGCTTCCATTGCGACGATTATACTGGAGCAAGCGTCAGTGACGTTTGGTATCCGTCCTGTCGTGTAGTCATCGTGTAGTAGTCGTCTCGTATAAAATACCTCGATTACCTGCCGGAGGCGTCAGGATATTATGTTTAGAGATTCAGAGTCGTATATCAGCGGTTTCCGAGACTATTTCAAGAGATAGTGATAAATTATATTCGTGGTCTCCGTTGCGGGATCTCGGCAAACATGTGTCGCCCTGTGTTAGGGAAATCAGGACAAATATAATACAGAAAATTCAGGCTTCTAGTTTTATCCGCAACGAAGTAAAATGGGGTCGAAAATGGCCTGAACCGCTTCGAGAAAAGGATGGTACAGCCGTGCCGCTTTTTTTGCTCGACTTGGCGAGCGCACTGCCGTGCCCCCAGATATTTAGTTAAAAAAAAAAAGTGTGCCAGCTTAATGTTTAGACTTATGATCCCTCAAGCAGGGGATCGTGGGTCCAATTTTTTAAAGTTTATGTGTAATATATTTGAAATTTAAAAAAACGTTTTGGTGAAAGAAACATCGTGGAAAAGCACACCTGCGAAGTAATCCGGACTAGGTCCACGTGGGAACTATGCAGCCAAAGCCTTCTCATTGTGAGAGGAGGCTTGCCCAGCAGTAAGTATTATAATGTATGGGATGTATGGGAAATGCGACATAAATGGCCATATCTTTTTCATATCTGTCATTCAGAATATTAAAACTTTGCTCTCTGTGGAGAGGCATCAAACAAAGTGCAATTTTTCTGTTCAAGGCTTTTCTATGTGTATTTTGCAAATGCAATTTTTTGAAGTTGTTAAAACCAGGCCATTTTCCAGGCCATATTTAGAATTATTTTTTTCTAGTTTTTCAACGTTCGGTGTGAACAATTGTATGAGCCACTTGGGAGCAAAATAATTTCATTTTGGGCTTTAACATTTGAATCTCTCATTACGCTCTGGATTCTACTTTAGAATCCTTCGCCACATTTTGGATTCATTGTAGCGCCCTCGCCGTAAATATATCATTTTGCTCCCTTGTGACACAAATAACTATTGATTGCGTAGACTTTGAGGGTTCATTTTTTCTCAGCTTTAAGAGACTGCAGGCTTCAGTATTTTGCTATAAATTTTAATTTTATATCTCTACGCGCTCCTGAGAAAAAGGGTACCTACCTGTGGATAGACAGACTCTTTTCCTTTATAGTTAGCGCCTTGCAGAATTTTCTTCCAAGTTTAGACAGGGCTTTAGAAGACGTAGGTATTCCCTTTACGCAATCTATCTCCTAACTACACTCATCCTACCCCTATCTAGTTAACTTCCGTAAAGCAAAATAACTCGACCCGTCTGCGGCGAAGTTCTCTGATGAGGTACAGTCGGCTCACGATGTTGTATGAACCCTTATACGTGCATACATACATACACGTATTTAACGCTTACGGAGTAAACAGAGCCTAAGGTAACAAGACCTAAAGGCCACGTTTACTTCTAGGTAAATTTAAAACGTTTATTACTATAATTGCATTATCAATATCTTTTGGAATTATTTGCCGTGACAACAACAAACATATATTTCTAAACGATACTGAGAATTAGAACAGAAAAGTCCAAAAGTAAAGCTATGGCCGGGAATCGAACCTGGTTCCTTGTCATTCCGTGACGCGTGCTGGTATACACCATCCATAGCAGGTGGGTAAACCATCGAATTTTTCTATCTGTTACTAGCTGTCACGTGACCTTGTTACTATGCGAATTTTTGTCGCCAAGCGTCATCTGTTTGAATGATGTGTCTGTACACAATTACAAAGTCCCGTGGAACATCTACTGCTCACCAGGGACGAGAGAACGCGCAACAACAAACATGTTTGTTTTGTTGATAGACAGACATCTAGCTCGGCTATACCTACGCCCGTTGCCACGTTTATTTTGATAGCTGCCCCTAAGGACCTATTTCAAAGCAATTCAAAATGCCTTGATCAATTTTACCATACTGGTCTGGGAGTAAAGAAAACCATAGAATTTACCAGTTGCTTCTCTTCCAGCGCAGATGGTAAAAGTCCATCGAGGGAATGGGCGAAAGTCATAGGAATCATGTTTTAGGTGTTGTGGCTAGCAACCCATCACTATTTTGATTTCCCTTTCCGCCTATTCGCCCTTAGTCACGCTAAACGTGGCCTTAAGGTTTTGTTACCTTAGGCTCTGTATACCCCGTAAGGGATAAAGACGTGATGTATGTATGTAGGTATGTAGATCAATTTCGGACTCAGCTTTTTGGACGGACTTGAACAGCCCAGGAGCCTTACCCTGACGTCTTAATGCGATTCAATTGCTGTCGGATCCAACCTAAAAGTGACAGCTAAAACCTGAACTGAGTCAGAATTGAATCGCATTAAGACGTAATGGTAAGAATCTTTGCCTTCTAGCTGGCAACGCATCTGCAGTCCTCTAGTGTTACGGATATCCTTGGGTGGTGGTGCTCACTCACCGTCAGGTGACCCTATTGCTCGTTTGCCTTCTTTATAAAAAAATATTAAGAAATTCACTCTGAAAACACACCAATTCCAAATTACTACTCACGTTACGCACACCTCCAAATATTTGAACGATATTTAATTAGCAAGATGAAAAGGCAAACCTAACATACATTTACGAAGAATAGGGAATGAGACCGGCGTCGTTTTTCGTCCGTTCGCAGTTAAGTCTGTTTACAAGTGTAGTGATGTGGCACTAGATTATCGATATCGATAGGCTGACGGATTTTACATTGTTACTTTCAACGTGAAACTACGTGAGACTCACTCATAAACACAATACGAACTTAGAAACGAACAAGCGAGCGCTCCAAGAGGAAGGACGAACTATAGACCGACCGTTTAAAAGAAGAAGGTGGAGGACAAAGGGGCGTCTTCTTGAAGCTTTTATACTAATCTTTTCAGCATGCACACAAGCACTGGGGAACAAAGAATATTGTGTATTGTTGTGTTGTATTGTTGTATTGTGTCTTTCTTTCTTTAAAATACACATTAGCTTGACTCTCCGTGTTGCAAACTGACAAGCTATAATTTTCCGTTATTGAAGGTATTAAAGACTCTCCGACTGAGGATAAGGATAGTGCAAATGAACAAAAAATATTTATGGCATGGATAAGACGGTCTACTTCTTCTTCTTTTTCTAATATGGATCCATTCGGTCGATGCGATGATTTCGCCAATGTCAAAGTAATGAATACAGTATTCAAAAATCTTGTGACAAAAATGTCGGCTTCCCCCCCGGTCGGGCTCTTAGGCAACGGATAATGATTCCCTCAGAATCTGCCAGGAAATTATTAACTGCCCAGGGTCTACCGGACCAAGCACTGCTCTTCCCCACGGACGGATCCAAAAACGAACCGCAGCTCTTGACCACACGCGGAGGTAACCCGACTCGCACCCCGTCAAATGTATTTGCCAGAATACAGGACAGGAAGGTCTTACATTGTATTTTGACAGTGTATTCAGACCATCAAAGGAAGAAAGGTTGCTTATCTGGGACATGTGCTTAGGCACACAAGATACGAGCTTCTACAGCTTATAATTATGGGCAAAGTGGCTGGAAAAAGAGCTGTTGGGCGCAGGAAGAAATCTTGGCTGCGAAATATCCGGGAATGGACTGGAATCACAAGTGCAGCGGAGCTTTTCAACCTGGCCAGGGACCGTGTAAAGTATGCGGAGCTGACTGCCAACCTTCACTAGTTGGAGAGGCACCATAAGAAGAAGATTCAGCCTGCATGCAGGCGTGCAAATATTTTATTGAAACGTGATATTTTTATGTCAATATGAGATCGTGGATTTCAAAATAACTGGATTCGGTGTGATACGCAGATCATACTGACCGTCTGCTCCAATGTCTTACGGAAGCGGAGTAGCAGGTTAACTGACTCGATGACTTATCGATAATAGCCCAGTGGAGTCCCATCCTTATGCCGTAGATATTTTTACATCGCAAACGGCCTGGCAACTGCCATCTGTTTTTAGGTCGCGACCTTTGGTAACTGAGACCTTTGGTACTACATACAAATGAACAGGAATTCGGCTTATCCCAACTAATATTACAAATGCGAAAGTAACTCGGTCTGTCTGTCTGTCACCTTTTCACGCATAAACCGCGAAACCGATTTTGTTGAAATTTGGTATACAGCTAGTTTGAGTTTCGGGGAAGGACATAGGATAGTTTTTATCCCGGAACATTGCATAGATCCCGCGGGATAGCGATAAGTCGCGGGCAACCACTAGTGAATAAGTGTACAACGAATTGAGCTTCCTGCTTCTTTTGAAGTTTCGAAAATTCGAACCACAAGCGGTGAGTTCTTGTAATTCAATTCCCGTGAAATAGGTAATTGTTGAGCCACGATAGAACCTTGTGTTTGTTGTCACGGCGTTACTTCACTATGATAGCGTTGTATGGTGGCTCAACAATTACAGCAAAATGATAATCCTATTTACTTCCTTGCTGGTCTGGGAGCAAAGGAAAAACAGAATGTACCAGTTGCTTGTCCCGCGCAGATGGTAAAAGCCCATCGAGGGAATGGGCGAAAGTCTTAGCAATCATGTCATAGGCGATGCGATTAGCAACTCATCACTATTTTGATTCCTTTCTCCACCTGTACGCCTGCAATCATGCTAAACGTGGCCTTTAGGTCTTGTTGCCTTAGGCTATGTCAACCCCATAAGGGATAAAGATGTGATATATGTATGTATGTATTATTATTATTATTATTTAAAATAATACACTAGCAGCTCTTTGAGCTGATACATGTATATCTATCACTGCACTTGTGTTCGCTGACTTTTTAAATGAATGTCTAGTCTATTTTTAAAACTGTTCACTGAAGGTGCACTTATTACAAGTTCGGGGAGTGCGTTCCACGAGTTCACGACACGGTTAGGTAGGAAATGTTTTCTGTGGTTGCTTGCGCTTGGCTGCTTGATCAGTTTAGTATGTATGCATTAGAAGCTTTCGTAATGGAAATTTACCATAAATTCTCATGTAAGTTAAATTCTGAGAATATTCTTGCTATTCTTAGAAGGTCCTGCAACATTGCTCCGACACTCGTGTCTTCGTCTATTCTGTTAACGCACTTCGGCTTCGTAATAGCCCCCCCGTGTTCTCCTTTTACACCAGTGGTTCTTAACCTTTCAGACATGAGGGACCATTTATCAAAATTTCTGTCTTGCCATGGACCACCTAGTAACTACATAATATCTAACGTATGGCTTCGATCGGTCCCAATGGACGGAATTGCACTGTTGGCGACTGGCTGCAGTGTGGCCTTTTTTATAATCCTTTTGTCACGTTATTGCTCTATATCTTGTTTTTACTTCTCAATGTCAGTTGTCATAGTTGTTCTGATCCTGTCGTATCGCTCTATTGTGTATTTGTTAATAAACCCGTGTTTCTACATACATTTCGCCTTTCATTCATACAGTCCACTCAATAGCTATCATTTTGGTCCATTCTCACCGTAAAAATAACATCCAGCGAAAACTATCTGTCATATTTTTTTCACACGTAAGTTCATTGTAGTTTTCATTTCGTGTAGAATACATTATTTACATTAGTTACATACGTATTCACTATGGTCGAAACACGGAGCAAGACAAAGACGGATCACGCAACTACGGAAACCGAGCGGGTGCAGCGCGATCGCCGCGAGCCGTCACCGCGCGGCACCCGGCCGATTTCAACCACAACCGACGTCGGTGCTTCGGCATTGCCTGTTAGAATGAGCATACCAACAGTGGGCAACGCCCCTGGTAGCGTAGCACAACCTTGCCTCGCCGCCGATCGCCTAAATGCTCCTTCTAGCTCACGCAACGATGGAAATACCCAAGCACCAACCGCTTCTAGTGTCCACAGTGAGCAATTTCGCAGCGAGCGCACCCATTCATCGCGTTCGTCGGCGACCGTCCGTGCCCAAAAATTGGCGTTAGAAGCAGACGCGATGCGGCGCCAGGTAGAGCGTGAGCGCGAACTCGCGCGACTACAGGCGGACCGCGAGCGTCAACAAGCGGAGCGAGAGTTCGAACTCGCACGGCAACAAGTCGTGCTCGAACGTCAGCAAGCAGAGCGCGAGCGCGAGCTCGCCCGCATGGAGTCCGAGGTGGAGCAAACGGAGCTTCAAGCAAAACTCGCCGCTTTGGAAGCATCAGATAAGTCAGCTCGCAGTCGTAGTTCGTACTTTTCCGATCGTAACGTAGAGAAGCGCACCTCCACATGGGTTTCAGAACATAATGCCAACGTGACCACAGCAGCCCATGTAGACATACCTGGTATAGCGCCGACCGTCACCTTGAATAATCCTCAAGGATTCTATTCACGGCCGGCCGCCCCTACCAACACTGTATCGTTCTACATGCCCGATGTCAACCGTGCAAACCACTGTAAACCCACACTTACGAGTAGCCTTCCTAACAATAAATACGACACCATGACACAACAGATTTCTGACCGTTCTTCCGCCGACCCTATAATAAAACTGTCTCAAGCTATTAACGCTCTTTCCAACAGGCCAAAGAAAGCCGAACTTGTCGCATTTTCGGGTGAAGTAAGCCAATGGATGGCGTTCAAAAGTAGCTACGAGAGAACTAAATCTGTTTTCTCTCCTTCAGAGAATTTAGACCGCTTGAACAAAGCAGTCCGCGGTCAAGCGTACCAGTCCGTCGCGTCGCTCATGTGGACCTCCGGCGACCCCGACGACATCGTCAAGGCCTTGGAGCAGACCTACGCCCGACCGGAACTCCTCGTGGCCCGCGAAGTCACCGAGCTGCGCAACAGTCCTAAGCTAAGTTGTCCTCAGGATTTAAATGGCCTAGCCAATAAATTGCGTAATTTCGTAACGACTCTCAAGTTACTTAATCAACACGAGTACCTGTCTTCCCCGGAGCTTTTCCGGTGCATTTTGATTAAGCTGAGCGAACATACCAGAGCCCGCTTTACGGATTTCGCCTCGATTCAAGGACCAGAGGAACAACATATAACAAAACTTGAATTACTGTCACAATTCCTCTTGGTCGAGGCAGATAAGCAGCTAAAATATAATTTTGTCCTTGACAGTACATTTAAGGCGCCACCGACGCCCTCGAATTTACCTCGAACAAATAATCTCAAATTTCAATTAAAAAAGGAATCGGTACACGCCACGGTATCTAACAGCAAAACATCTGAGCGTTGTATGTTTTGTAATCAAGGGCCTCACGACATAAAGGCCTGCAAACGTTTTTTAGAGCTTTCCATCGACGATAGATGGCGTTGGGTCAGGGAATCAAAAATATGTTACCGATGCATTAAGGCCAACCCGCACACATGGAACAACTGCCGAGCGAAACGTTGTGGAGTTAACGGATGTTTGAGACGTCACAATGCACTTCTCCACGGCACGGAAACTGCCGGCTCCAATGCTAGAGCGACATCAAGCGGCCAATGTAACATGACCGAAACGCCCTCTGTTGGCTCAACTGGTTCCGTCGACACTGATAATGTTGGCACCGCAACTAAACACCCTGACAAAATCGCGAATACTTCTGATTGTTTAATTAACGCTACAGGATCCTTGCCGTCGACCTCACGCCCCCGTGGCCTGCTGAAGGTAGTCCCGATCGTGCTCGAGGGTCCCGACGGCGACTTCGAAACGACAGCCCTTCTCGACGAGGGTAGCACGGCGACACTGATTGACGGCGAGGTAGCGGCACGCATTGGCGCGAAGCCTACCTGTCAGGAGCGACTTCGCATCGAAGGTGTTAGCGGTATGAGCAAGGAACTTGACGTGAGCTATGTCGATTTCTATATTCGCGGCCGTGGCCATGCCGATCGCTATTTAATAAAACACGCACGGGCTATTAAGCCCCTAGGACTTCGAGCGCAAAATCCTGACACGATTGATCTCACGGACTATAGTCACCTATCTGGTTTGACTAATGAACTTTCATATTGCACCAACAATTCTCCTACCGTCCTTATTGGCGCGCCAGATTGGCACTTATCCATGAGTCGCGAAGTTCGTAGTGGAAATGAGAACGAACCCGTTGCCTCTAGAACCTTGTTAGGGTGGGTACTCCATGGTGCACTTTCGGTCTCGTCAAAGTCACTCGAGTTTATAAATCACGTTTCGGAGGGACTCCGAAGTGACTCCACATCTGACGTTTCCAAACCGGTTTCAATACCTCGTATGGAATTGCAAGCAGCTCTTATAGCGTCGCGTTCTGCGCAAACAATTTTACAAGCTCACCGTTTCAAGTCCTCCGAAACCACTTTTTGGACTGACTCAACCACCGCCCTCAAGTGGATTCGGAGCGACGCTCGGGCGTTTAAACCGTTCGTGGCGCACAGGCTGGGAAAGATCCTGGAAACTACCAATCCTTCTGATTGGAGGAAGATCCCGACCTCTCTCAACGTCGCCGACGACGCGACGAAACCGAAAAAGACAAACTTAACTGCCTCTCATCAATGGCTCACCGGCCCACTATTTCTCATGGAGCCGTCATACACTTGGCCGACCGAGTGCGGTACCGATGAGGAACCGAACTCACTAGACCCAGAGTTAAAATCAGACGCGGTAGTTCTGTTCCTCACGTCACTACCCTCGAGTCCAATTCCAAATCCGACGCGTTTTAGCTCTTGGTTGCGATTGCTACGCACCACCGCCCGCGTTCTTCAGGGCGCACGACTATTTCGGCTTAAATTGTCTCAGCCAATAGATCCAAATTCTAAATTGCACATAGACGGCACCACATCGCCTTACCAACTGCACGCTGCAGATATAGTGGAAGCGGAGAAGTTAGTCGTCCATCTAGCACAAACAGAGAGTTTCCCCGAGGATCTATCAGCCCTGCAATCTTCAAAGCCAGTGCCCAATAATAGTCGCCTTAAGAAACTCGCACCAGTACTTGACAGAGATGGTGTACTAAGAATAGATTCACGTTTAAGGTCTGCCCCTGGAGTAAGCGACAACATGAAGTCACCAGTCATCCTCGACGGCCGTCATCACGCCACACGACTCTTGATCCTGCACGAACACATTAAAGCGTCACACCAGTTCAACGAGCTCGTTCTAAATGAACTCCGCCAGAGATACTGGATCTTAAGAGCGAGAAGTACGATCCGCGGCATAGCAACTTCCTGCGTTCGTTGCCGAAGATGGAAGAACAAGCCCATCCAACCACAGACTGGCGACTTACCACTGGAACGTATAGACCATCACAAACGGCCTTTCACTCACGTCGGGCCCGATTATTTCGGCCCTATTTTGACAACGATATACCGCCGCAGTGAAAAGCGTTACGTCGCATTATATACATGCCTGACAACCAGAGCGTTACATCTGGAAGTTGTCAATTCTCTCCCATCCGACGCCGCCATAATGAGCCTCAGACGCTTCATCGCGCGCCGAGGATTCCCCACCACCATACTCTCCGATAACGGGACGAACTTTGTCGGGGCTTCGCGCGAGTTACGAAGCCTACACGACGACTCCGTGAGAGAATACGCCACCAACCGAAAAATTCACTGGCGTTTAATTCATTCCGCCAGCATCTAATTTTATGGGTAACGCACAGAAAAGGCTCGTACGGACAGTAAAAGCAGCTCTCAGATCCTGTCTCGCCAACAAAACGATAAAGGAAGACGTCCTGACCACGCTCCTTCTTGAGGCAGAAGCAATCGTCAATTCGAGACCGCTTACCTACGTATCACCTTCTCCAGATTCACCAGAAGCCATAACACCATTCCATTTCATCCTGGGCTTCTCTTCAGTTGTACCGTGGACCTCATCATTGACGGACGCAGACCTTTCCCGACGGTGCGACTGGCGCAGAACACTGCGTATCGCAGACCAATTTTGGACACGATGGCTACGCGAGTACCTCCCAACGCTTCGACCGAGAGGACCCACCAACAGTGCCGTAAATCTTGGCGAGGGTGATGTGGTGCTGATCGCCGACGCTACCCTCCCTCGTGGGCTCTGGCCTTTAGGAAGGGTAGCGAAGGTTTTCCTAGGACCTGACGGAGCGGTCCGCGTAGCAGACGTCCGCACTAGAGGCGGCGTGCTGCGCCGACCGGCCCGAAAACTTGTTTTGATAGAAGCCACGCCTCAGTCAGTCACCACCAGTTGTTAGTGTTCCACTGGGGGTCCGGAATGTTGGCGACTGGCTGCAGTGTGGCCTTTTTTATAATCCTTTTGTCACGTTATTGCTCTATATCTTGTTTTTACTTCTCAATGTCAGTTGTCATAGTTGTTCTGATCCTGTCGTATCGCTCTATTGTGTATTTGTTAATAAACCCGTGTTTCTACATACATTTCGCCTTTCATTCATACAGTCCACTCAATAGCTATCATGCACCTTCACGCGCAGTGTCTGGTTGTCACTTATCTAATTAATTTATTTGATTAGCCCCACGGACCACTTTGGATGCTTCCAGGGACCACCAGTGGTCCGCGGACCACCGGTTAAGAACCCCTGTTTTACACGGAACCCCGAAAAGGGTAGCGTAGCGATTAATTTTTACCTTTTTAGGGTCGGATTCCCAACACTGCGCCGGTCACGGGTTGATCCTGAATGACTCGCCATCAATCATGATGAAGTGTTTTAAACAGCTACAAATTAATAGAGCTCCAAATAAATTAAGCGTTATTTTACGAAGGGGTTTATCAAATGGACGACAAACCTTTTTTACATAATAATAATATAGCCTTTTTGTTCCGAATTCGCTACAATTTCAGTAAGTATGTTGTTGTTTTTTTTTTTATTATTAAATTGTCGCGTAATTCGGCGTGCCTCATGGCATAGGCCTCCTCCGTGTATTGGAGGGTTTGGGCTATAGTTCCCACGCGCGCCCAGTGCGGATTGGGAACTTAACACACACCATTGAATTTCTTCGCAGATGTGTGCAGGTTTTCCTCACGATGTTTTCCTTCACCGAAAAGCTCATGGCAAATTTCAAATGTAATTTTCGCACATAAATTCGGAAAAACTCAGAGGTGCGCCGCCCGGGATTTGAACCCACGACGCTCTGCTTGAGAGGCCATAGGTCAAACCACTAGGCTACCACGGCTTTTTTACATACCCGAATTTTATTGGTTGTCTTACTCTCCACGGAGCACAGTAGCGCGAGCACTGCTTGGCGGCAAGATTAACGAGTAAAATGGTGGTAGCTCACCGGACCATCCGCAAAAAGTTATTCTAAACGTGGCCTTGAGGTCTTGTTACGTCAGGTTCTGTTTACCACCCCCGGGAATTCTTCTGAAGAACTCTGTCTGCGTAGAATTCACTTATCGCTATCCCGAGGGAGCTATGCGATTTCCCGGGATAAAAACTATCCTATGTCCTTTCTCGGGGCTAAAAGTAACTCTGTACCAAATTTCATTAAAATTGGTTTAGTAGTTTAGGCGTGAAAGCGTAACAGACTGAGAGTTACTTCCGCATTTATAATATTAGTAGGCATAGCAAATGAACTTCCTAATTAGCGCTTAATCTTAATAAACAATTGATTAAATTGACCTTCTAACTTCGATTACGGATCTATTGAAAATGAAGAATAATGTTTGATCAATCCGTCTCAACTCTTCGCGAGTTCGTTCGTTAATCAATCCGAAGTACTTTGGCTAATTGATGTAAATTATACTCAGTTTGTTCTTCAAGCTTCATCTTCCATGCTGGTCTGGGAGTAAAGATAAAACATAGAATGTACCAGTTGCTTCTCTTCCCGCGCTGACGGTAAAAGCCCATCGAAAACCAAAAATCAAATATCAAAATTTTATTTTTGCAAATTGGCCGCCAAGGGCTCTTTTAACATATATATATTTTTGAAACTGCCAGCGCATTCGTAAAGACCATCATTGCCAAGAAGAATGCGCCGCAAGAAACTGAAAGAAATGGCCGAAATACTTAGGAATCATATGTATAGGCGATGCGGCTAGCAACCCATCACTACTTTGATTTCATTTTTCACCTATACGCCCACAATCTTGCTAAATGTGGCCCGTAGGTATCTGTTACCTTAGGCTCTGTCTACCCCGTAAGGGATAAAGACGTGATTTGTGTGTGTGTGTGTATAACTTATACCTGTCCAAAAGAATCGAACCTGGGACCTTAAGCTTCTTAATCAGATCCTTTTACCACTCTTTGATGTTTTTTTTTTCAATTTCTTAGTTGCTTGTTCCGTGAACAAGTCTTTCAATACGGGTAGCAACGAAACATTAAATTGCCCTCTCGACTTGACCCCTGGCAGTTAAGGACTGCTATCCGTCTCCTTTGGAATACAAAGTAGCCAGTAGGGCAGCTACATACTTGCGATCTTAAATAGAAAATTATCCTGAAACTGTGTCTGTAGGTGTTTCTATGTCTCAACATAATGAACTAAACCGGATTCACGTGTTAGACCTTGATTTGACTTATTATGATAGTCCCCCCCCCCCCCCCCCCCCGAGTTGGAAAGCTGTTTTAAATATTCATCAAACGGTGAGTGTGAGCGAACCTTTACGGAGTGACGTTATCAGTGTTGTGTGCTGCCCGACATTTGACAATAATAAAAATGACGATGAAAACGAGGGTAGTTGTGCGCCGCTGTCAGTTGCGTCGAACAGCCGCGCGAGCAGAGCGCTGGCGCGCAGTGTTCGTTTCGCTGCCGCCGAGGCGAGCGCTCTAGGAGGAAGGACTACGAAATAGTCCGAAACATGTCGAGCATCACTCGACTTTTTATACGTGAGTTCTCCGTTTATGTGTAATGGAAATCAAGCGGCTTTAAATTTAATTGATTACGTTACTTACGGTTGCTTCACAGTTCAGATCCATTAGCAGTTGATTTATTCATTTGTCGTACATTTATTCAATGAATTTCCAAACGAGATAAACAAAATGTTCAGATATTCTACAGCTATCGGGGCACCTCCGTCACTGTCCATTTTAATTTATTACTCGCGGTAGTTTTAACGCGAAAGGGTTATTATTAGAGCAGTTAGGTATAAACCCTTCCGTTAGGAAGTAACTCTTCTTCCGATAATACCGTGACAGGAGTGACAGCGGCTGAAAAATTATACAAACAACACAAAATTAAACGGGAAAACGTATTTTTTTTCATAAAATAGGCTTGCAAGCTTCATTTACCGCTCCCGCGGGAACTAAGCGATTCCGGGATAAAAATTAACCTATCTGTTATTCCAGACTATAATCTATCTTTTTACTAAATATGATGCAGATCTGTAGAGCTGTTCTAGTGTGAAAGACTAACAAACATCCATACATCCTTACTAACAAACTTTCGTATCACTACATATTATAAAATAAAGTCGCTTTCTCTGTCCCTATGTCTCGATGTCTCTATGTATGCTTATCTTCAAAACTACACAACGGATTTTGATGCGGTTCAAGAGGAAGGTTTTTATGTATAATTCTACGCAGACGAAGTTGCGGGCAGAAGCTAGTTTATAATATTAGTAGGATCTCAGCTTCAAAATTGAGTTGCAAGCAATGATACATACATTGCAAGTGTTGTGTTATTCCTTTCGGCAATCCTTTCTGAATGTCCTGTACAGCCCGATGCCAACCTAGCTTACCGGCCATCCCCACTCCATGACCAATATTTTTTTATGTTGCCAGTATTATTGTTTTATACTCCCACTAGCTTCTGCCCGCGACTTCGTCTGCGTAGAATTATACATAAAAACCTTCCTCTTGAATCACTCTATCTATTAAAAAAAACCGCATCAAAATCCGTCGTGTAGTTATGAAGATATAAACATACATAGCGACATAGGGACAGAGAAAGCGACTTTGTTTTATACTATGTAGTGATAGTGATAGTGATGCTGGTCTGGGAGCAAAGAAAGAACATAGAATGTACCAGTTGCTTCTCTTCCCGGTCAGATGGTAAAAGCAAATCGAGGGCATAGGCGAAAATCATGGCAATCATGTTATAGGCGATGCGGCTAGCAACCCATTACTATTTTGATTCCATTTTCCATCTATACCTAGCCCCACAATCTTGCTAAACGTGGCCTGTCGGTCTTGTCCCCTTAGGCTCTGTCTGCCCCGTAAGGGATAAAGACGTGATTTGTGTGTGTGTGTGTGTATTATTGTTTTATTTACCCATGTATTTAACTAAGAATCATGACACAAGTTTCAAAGAAAAGCTTGTAAAAGTCTGTATTCAGCGACAAACCTTAATTCCACAGTATTTCATTCGGCAGATTCATAAAAATCTGAGGGTACTTTACATGCAAACTAGCGGACGTCGCCATCATTTGCATACTTGCTAGCCGAACGTTGCTGTGCCATTCCGTAAGTGTCTTTGTCATTAAATTTGTATGTTTCATCATTGTTAGTTAAGGGTTCTTCCAAAAAACATAAAATGTACCAGTTGCTTCTCTTCCCGTGCAGATAGTAAGCGCCCGTCGAGGGATTGGGCGAAAATTTTAAGGATCATGTTATAGGCGATGTGGCTAGACCTATCACTGTTTTGATTCCACTTACCACCTTTACGCCCTCAGTGTCTTACTAAACGTGGCCTGTAGGTCTTGTTACCTTAGGCTCTGTCTACCCCGTAAGGGATAAAGACGTGATTTGTGTTGTTGTTGTTGTATTTATTACTTTGACACTGGCGATATCCATAATGGCCATATTAAAAAAAAGTGTTGCCATTAAATTGGAATAATACACTAGATAGCAAAGAAACCGGGTCACTTTTCATATAATTTTCTACGGCACTCTATATAACGCTCACGGAATGTTCTATCATGTTTATTACTATACAATTGCATACTATGAATAATTGTCTGAGAATTTAGGTAAAATCAGTTTGTTTACAACATACATACATACCGTCACGCCTCTTTCCCATAGGGGTAGGCAGAGAATACTTTGTTCCACTTGCTACGATCCTGACATATTTCTTTCGCTTCATCCACAGTCATCAATCTCTTCATACATGCTCGTCGGTTTCGGGTACTCCTGACCTGACCTTTTTCCAAAACGTCTCCTATTTGGTCTCGGAACATCCGTCTAGGCCTCCCTCTCCCAACGTAACCATTCACACTCCCCATATAGATCTGTTTAGTTAGTCTACTTTCATCCATCCGCTCTACATGCCCAAACCAACTAAGCATACTTTTTTCTATCCTAGTCACTATATCCTTACAACACTACACCCTTCACAACACTATATCCTCGTTTACAAAAGGGTTAAAATTATTTGAAATGGAAATTACAGACTCAGAGAGACGCGAAATCCTTTTTGTAATTAATCTTCACAATAAACTGAACCGTTAACCTAGAAAAACACGGGGCATAAACATAACGTAAAATTACTTTGTCACTGCGCAGACTTGAATAAAACTTTATCTCTAAGGATCAGGGAGCTATAAAATTGTTTGTAATAAACTAGTAAACAAGGTCAGTGGTCAGTTGACCTCTCTTGAACCCTATTTTGATAAAATAACCGGTAAAAAGTGATCATTCTTCCATGCTGGGTTTACCATGACGTCTTAATGCGATTCCGATTCAGTTTAGGTTTACTATACTAAAAATGAAAGCTAAAACCTGAATTGAGTTGTAATTGAATCGCATTAAGACATCATGGTAAGGACCCTGGTCCTGGACCATAGAAAAAACAGAATGTACCAGTTGCTTCTCTTCCCGCCATTTGTACCTACAACTTCATCGAAGGAATCGGCAATAAACGTACGAACCATCTTTATAGGTGATGCGGCTAGCAACCCATCACCATTTTGATTCTCCTTTCCACCTATACGTGTTGGCGTAAATCTAATGTTACCTTAAGCTACGTCTACCCCGTAAGGGATAAAGGCTTGATTTATGTGTATAATGCAAAAGAGATCAGTGTCTTTGTAGTATGTTTTTAAAATATTTTTTCTATTTTGTTTTGTTCATTTGCTTTGTTCTTATTCTTTACATGTAACTAAGTATGTATACATACATGTCATTTAGTAGTAAGTTGACATTGCCAGTAGCGAGTAAGTAGTGAAACAATTACCGTTTTAATAAAGATTTTTTCATTTTCCAATTTCATTTCTATTTGAAACTATGACCCGGTGAACTTAACGGCCTAACAGTCGATTCTTTAATTTTTTTTTTAATTTTTTTTCATTTCTCTCCGTTAGAACCATTCTCGTACTTCAAGGAATATTCTAAAAAAAGAATTAGTGAAATCGATTCAGCTCTGCTGTTCTCGACATTTGCGGTTAGCAACACATTCTGCGATTCATTTTTATATTATAGACTAGCGACCCGCCTCAGCTTTACACGGTATATTATGCATGTATTATACATAATATAAACCTTCCTCTTGAATCACTCTATCTATTAAAAAAACCGCATCAAAATCCGTTGCGTAGTTTTAAAGATTTAAGCATACATAGGGATATATGGACAGAGAAAGCGACTTTGTTTTATACTATGTAGTGATAGTTACACTATGTAGTGAAGATAAGATATTTTAGTGAATCAGGCGTTACTTTGCGGAGGTCCATTTCAATGAACAAAAAATTTACCTTGCTACTCCGCTACTCAAGAGTGAGTGAGTAGCGGAGTAGCAAGGTATTTTTTTTGTTCATTGAAGATAAGATATAACAATAAGTTCTTGGAAGATATAGATTATGGAGTTGAAATTCACCTTATAAGGACAATATCGATTCTGTAAAAGTGACAAAGTAATCAAAACCCCCCAGTCCAACCACAGTCGCCCCGTTTTAGAGCACCATGTTTATGAAGCCTATATAAAACTTCAGCGCATAAGTAGGTGTACGTGTCTGTCTGTTACACCGCTAAATTCCCACTGAGGCCCCTACATCGGACCAATAAAACCTTTAAGCCTTGGCGTGTGGTCCGAGGCACAAGAGACTCCGGTTTCTGTATAGAAGTTGCATATCAGCTGTTTGGGAAAGTTTGTTAAAAAAAAAACAAAAAGTCAAAACCACTAGTGGACCGCTTGTTTGTTTGTACGTCTGTCACAGTAAACTCGCGATTCCGACTTAACGTGTTTGATCTGTTTTTTTTTTTGTTTTAAATTTTGGTTTACTGGTTTGGTTTACTATTAAAAAATCATGTTTATGGAATTTACAGCTACAACAATATACAGCTAACCGCTAAATATTTTTGTACGGTCAAGTGCAAAAATAAGTATCGATAGGAACTTCTCAAAAATATGTCCCACGACCTTATTACGCTGGCGTAAGAGCGTATGGTACTCATTTTTGAAACTTTGTCTAGATATATCATTACACTTGACTGTACATAGGTAGTCCACATTCTCTATCTGTGTAGACTTTACAACTTTACTCTATTATGGAAGTACACACAAATATGCTGACCTGGCTTGGGATTACTGAAGAACATGGCTGCATGCAAAGCCCACTACTTTCTTTCAGGACCGCGTTAATTGTATACCCGCTTCCTCTTGTAAAATCGCTGTCGCGTCCGCTCCTCCCGTGGGCTCGCTTACGGCGTTTTACGAGGACCAACACATCTGCGGCTAGATAACAGACAATCCCAGCAAATGCTTCTTAAAGACTTGTTCTTTTTTATTTAGCTGCCTGTGTGAGATCGAAAAAATGGAATTGAGTCATTTTCATGTAGTACCTTTATAGGCTGTTATACATACGGTAGGTGACATTATTACATACATACAATCACATCTATATCCCGGATAGCCTAGTGGTTAGTGACCCTGATTATGAAGCTAGAGGTCCTGGGTTCTGTCTGGTTCGGGGTTATGTATAACTCTTTATTGTACATAAAACACAAGAAAAAGATGAACACAGGACAACACACATGCACAAAGGTGAACTTATCCCTAAAAGGGATCTCTTCCAGTTAGTCTGTACTTCCATCCTCAACATCTTGATGGTTGGCAGTCAAGTACCGTGCGTTTTAAACGCAATTTCTTTCCTGGTACGGTAAAGATCTGGAACCAACTCCCTGCTGCAACATTCCCTGAGCGGTACAATTTAGGGATCTTTAAAAAGCGAGCCTTCATGTTCCTCAAAGGGCCGGCAACGCACTTGTGATTCCCCAGGTCTTGCAGGTGTCCCTGGGCGACGGTGATTGCTTTCCATCAGGTGACCCGTATGCTCGTCTCCCCCTCTTATAGGTATAAAAAAAACCTCTGAACGATTGACAGGACATAAGTATTAAGTTGTATGATGGATACGAATGCTTGTGCCCGAGTCATGGATGTTGTATGTATTTAAGTATGTATTTTTACTTCATTACACATATAAGTTTCAACAACACGAAACAAAACCGTATCTGATAACACGGGCCTAAAACAGCAAGCGTTCATCTTAAAAATCACCATCCTAATCTAATTTGGCCCCTCCCTTCTGAGGACCATTTTAATAAAAGAATGTTTATATTTTTCCTTGTGAAAACTCAGTTTTATAAGTCAGCATACATACATACATAAATCACGCCTTTATCCCTTACGGGGTAGACAGAGCCTAAGGTGAGTGTAATCTAAAAGTGGAATCTAAATAGTGATAGGTTTCTAGCCGCGTCGCCTATAACATGATTCCTAAGATTTTCGCTCATTGCCTCGAAGGGCTTTTACCATCAGCGCGGGAAGAGAAGCAACTGGTACATTCTATGTTTTTTCTTTGC
The DNA here is from genome assembly GCA_932294345.1 of Pandemis cinnamomeana. Lineage (NCBI taxonomy): Eukaryota > Metazoa > Arthropoda > Insecta > Lepidoptera > Tortricidae > Pandemis > Pandemis cinnamomeana. The sequence goes on along the minus strand of OW028727.1, from coordinate 6,535,630 downwards.
TCCCAGACCAGCATGGAAGAACTAATCTCAACGCCTGCTCAAATTTGCCAAATTTTGATATATTTTTTTTTTTTAATAAATAAATATCTTGGGACAAATTACACCAATTGACCCAGCCCCAAACTAAGCAAAGCTTGTGCTATGGGTACCAGGCAACGGATAAACATACTTATATAATGTAGATAAATACATACTTAAATACACACAACATCCATGACTCGGGCACAAACATTCGTATTCATCATACAACTGTCTGCCCTTACTGGGATTCGAACCCGGGACCTCTAGCTTCATAGTCAGGGTCAGTAACCACTAGGCTATCTGGTCGAACGAGTAGATCCCTTGTCTTACATTTTTAAGCACAGAGTGCCTCGCCCACGCTACGCCTACAACAAAACCAACACCGCAAAAGCGCCACCAATAAAAAAACAGAATACTAATTACAATTCTACTTCTCTACTTTTCGCTTTTCATTTTGCGCAAATCCCTCACTCATTGTTGACAAAAGATTTTCGCAATCAAAGTTGACACAAGTACTGTAACAATGGGCGAATGGAACGGCCGAATGGGAGCCGCTGCCGAGAACAGTACAAGAACCATTCAATTAATTAAAAAGCTACTTTCCGAGCCACTGTTTTACATCAGCCTGTATTCTCGTTGTGCTGTGGAAACATTATAGTGTAAGATCCGAATATAACGTCGACCTGCACCGAGCTGATAATAGAATGAAACATATTTTGTAATAAATTTAGTATATCCCTACTAATATTATAAATGTGAAAGTAACTCTGTCTGTCTGTCTGTTACCTTTTCACGCTTAAACCGTTCGACCGATTTAGTTGAAATTGAGGAAGGACATAGGATAGTTTCTGTCCCGGAAAATTGCATAGTTCCCGCGGGATAGCGATAAGCGAATTCTGCGCAGACGAAGTCGCGGGCAACAGCTAGTTAGAAAATAAAATAAAAATGGGTTGGCTAAAAAAACCTGGACAGACTATTTTTTCTTCATAATAATTATAATAATAATAATATATTTATTTGCAGTAAATGTAGTGAAGTGAAGGCTTGGTTATTATTTACATTATCATATTTTAAGTTAGATTTTTTTTTCTATTTTAGATAATATTCTTATATACTACTATTCTTATAATAAGTCAATAAATATATATTTAAATATATTTATTTCATTGAAGTTCTCTTGTTTAATATGATAGTATGTATTACATTAACCTTTTCTATTATAGATATATTATATTTATAAATCAATAGATATATAGATATATTATATATGTTATATATTTAAATAGATTAAGGCGTGGGAAGTTTTTTAATTTAAAATTGTATGGTATATAACTACTAAAGAACTATACTGGGAAGCAAAGAAACCGGGTCACTTGTCATACAACTTGCTACAGGGAGTGACCTGGTTTTTGCTCCCCAGTATATTTGTGGGTGCAAGCATTTCATAACAGCCCTCTGAATTAGTAACTCTAAACTCTTGTGTCGTGCATTTGTGGGCACGTTTACTGCGAGGAAACAATTGTCCCTTTGTCTTCTTATTTAATAAAACTCTCGCGTGGGCTTCATCCGACAGAGAACCAAAGTTACCGACATAGCTCAAAGAATTAGCAAGCTGAAGTGGCAGTGGGCCGGCCATATCTCGCGAAGAACCGACAACCGCGGGGGTAAACGTGTTCTTGAGTGGAGACCGCGACTCGGCAAACGTAGTGTAGGACGCCCTCCGGCCAGGTGGGATGACGATCTGCGAAAGACTGCAGGCAGATGCTGGATGCGTCAAGCTAAAGACAGGGCGCTATGGCGCTCATTAGGGGAGGCCTATGTCCAGCAGTGGACTAACATAGGCTGATGATGATGATGATGATGATGTGGGCTTCATAGAAATTCGGCAAGTGATTATAAAATCCAGTGCCTCCTAAACCAAATGTAGGCAGTGTGACGTCATTTTATAATGGTCACTCACATAGACAGATGCACAAATCAAATCACGTCTTTATCCCTTACGGGGTAGATAGAGCTTAAGGTACCTACAGGCCACATTTAGCACGATTGTGGGCTTATAGAGGTGGAAAATGGAATCAAAATTATGATGGGTTGCTAGCCACATCGCCTATAACATGATTCCTAATATTTTCGCCCATTCCCTCGATGGGCTTTTACCATCTGCGCGGGTAAAGACGCAACTGGTACATTCTATGTTTTTCCTTTGCTCCTCAGCATGGAAGGTTAGACAGATGGACACGAAATATTCCGTTTTTAGAATTTGTTGTTACGTCGGCGACAGACATCTGTGAAAATTTCAACTGTCGAGCTATTGGTTCATGAGATACAGCCTGGTGAAAGACGGACAGTGGAGTTACTGAGATGACACCCACCCTTAAAATGTTTCACAGTCCGATGCATTGGATCAATGCCAATTAAAAGTGTTTATATCGAATTCACGGCTGAAATGAGTCAGCCGTCTTTTACACACATTGCAAAACGTTCAACGAATTCCTCGATACTGTTTGCAACCCTTGAAATTCCAACTAATTTCCTTTGACTGCTTAGACTGTAAAGGAATGTGGCTACATCGAAAGCGATTTCCTTATTACGCTCCCCTGAGCAAATGACTTTGAGGTGGGAGATACCAAGTGCGAGGCAAACAAGCTAGTTGGTCGCCTGATGGTAAGCGAACACCACCCATGGACACCCGCTAGAGGATTACAGACACGTACTTCACCAGCCTAGAGGACGAAAATAGAAAACCTCATAAAACTAGCAACCCATCACTATTTTGATTCCATTATCCACCTATACGCCCACATTCTTGCTAAATGTGGCCTATAGGTACCTGTTACCTTAGGCTCTGTCTACCCCGTAAGAAATAAGAAATAAGAAACGTTTATTGTATAAAACCGTGTACGATTGTGATAACATGATTTTTATAAGTTTCAACAGTGAACAGTTTTTGTAAGTGATGAAGACGTGATTTGTGTGTGTGTGTGTGTGTGTGTGTGTGTGTGTGTGTGTGTGTGTGTGTGTGTGTCATAAAACTAAGAAAAAATGTAGCATGTACCAGTTGCTTCTGGCCCCGCGCAGATGGAAGCAAATCTTGGGAATCATGTTATAGGCGTACGGCTAGCAACCCATCACTATTTTGATTCCCCTTTCCACCTATACGTTCACATCCGAAAAGTGGCCTTTAGTCTTGTTACCTTAGGCTTTGTCTACCCCGTCTTTTACCTACCTGCATTGCACGGTCTCATCGTCTAAGGGAAGACGGGTCTAACTCACGGGCCCTCGACTTCTTGGCGCGGTCCTGGCGGAAGCCGGGGCCACCAGGGGGGCGTTTGTGGTGAAACCCCACTGCGTCCACATCACACCGGATTGGGTATAGCCCTTCGGGGGGGGGGGGGGGGGGGGTTTCCCACGTAACCCTAGGCATCCGCGTGCTTAGGGCATCCATAAAGATTCCCTCTCCTTTAAAAAAAGGCTTTGTCTACCCCGTAAGGGATAATTCGTGATTTATTTATGTACTAGCTGAAGCTGATGCCCGCGACTCCGTCTGCGCAGAGTCGCTATCCCGTGGGAACTTTGCAATTTTCCGGGATAAAAACTATCTTTTGTCCTTTCCCGGGACTCAAACTATTTGTATACCAAATTTCAACTTAATCGGTTCAGCGGTTTAAGCGTGAAAAGGTAACAGACAGACAGAGTTACTTTCGCATTTATAATATTAGTAGGGATGTAGAAAAAGTCGTGACTTACTCTTCACGCTGGAATACAGCAGCGCAATCACTGCTGTTTGGTGGCACAACGGAGCTTGCTCGAAGTCCTACCACACGTAAAAATAAAGAATATTTGTAGAAAACAACCAGTTAAAAAAATCTTAGAAATATATTAGCCAAGCGTGCTAGCGGTGTGTCTTCAGCCTTACTCCAGCCTCGTTTCTGAGCACGTCACGTCCAGTGTAACGTTAGCCTAAGAAGAGCGAAGTGGAGCAATGCGAAAATTTAATTAAAGCCCTTTGGCGTAAATACTCCAATTGGAGTAATATTCAATTACCAACACTCTTTGTTTGTTACTCGATCCTGGTATTTCACGTCTCGCACATTTATAAACATAGCTAATTATTAATATTTGTATATTGCTAATTCTAATCATACACACACACACACATAAATCACGATATTTGATACACACGATAGATATGTAAGACAGGTGACAATGTAAGTACAGTCAACAAAAATAGTTTGTATTAAAATTGCATTTTTTGACAGAAACTTATTTTTTATCAAATGTACGTATGTACATTATATAAACATTATACATAAATCAATCTTCATCCCTTATGGGGTAGACAGAGCCTAGGTAACAAAACCTAAAGGCTACGTTTAGCATGATTGTGGGCGAGGCGGAAAGGGGAATCAAAATAGTGATGTGTTGCTAGCCGCATCGCATTATGGGCTTTTACCATCTGCACGGGAAGAGAAGCAATTAGTGAACTCTATGTTTTTTCTTTCCTCCCAGACCAGTATGGAAGAAATTCATTATATAATTGATTTATTAACAATAAAGAGTTATACATACAAACATACATACTTTGTTTACAAACGCGTTAAAATGGACTGGAATGGACTATACTAGCTAAACTGAATCAAGCGTACTAAATTTAGACGGAAATGCATAAACATGACCCGGCAACAAGACGTGGTATTTTCAGAACCATATTGTTAGAAAGTATGACGTTAACGGAGAGAAAATATGTTACTAGCTTTTGCCCGCGGCTTCGCTCGCGTTAAGAAGTATAGTATGCTTGCAAAGTCTCAGCCCGATAGGTTTAAAATTGACAAAGTTTCATACAAAATTTCATCCCTTATTTTATCCCCTTGGGGGCAGAATTGATCAAAATCCTTTCTTAGCGGATGCCTACGTCATAACATCTACCTGCATGCAAAATTTCAGCCCGATCTATCCAGTGGTTTGTCCAGTAGATCACTATGTCAGTCAGTCAGTCAGTCAGTCACCTTTGAGTTATATATAGGGGTGCGAGTCTGGTTACCTCCACGTGTGAACAAGAGCTGCGGTTCGTTTTCGGATCCGTCCGGGGGGAAGAGCAGTGCTTGCTCCGGTGCACCCTGGGCAACGGCTAATGATTTCCTGGCAGTATCTGAGGGATATCATTGACCGTTGGCTAAGAGCCCGACAGGGGGGGTAGGGGGGTCTTTGACCGTGTTACCGTACAACGTTGCCGACATTTTGTCACAAGATTTTATAATTAAAATTTTTACCGACATTGGCGAATTTGTCGTCGCTATAACCACTATTGTAACGCCACAATCAAAAGAAGAAGAAGAAGAAGAAGTTATATATATTTAGAAGATTATCTTCCAGGCTCGTCTGGGAACACGGAACAGTTGTTTCTACCCGCGCAGATGGTAAAAGCCGGCAGAAATCTTAGGAATCATAGTTATAGGCGATACGGTGATAGCTTATCACTATTTTGATTCTCCTTTCCACCTATACGCCCACAATCACGCTAAACGTGGCCTGTAGGTCTTGTTACCATAGGTTCTGTTTACCCCGTAAGGGATACAGACGTGATTTGAGTGTATGTATAAATATCACGGGATATAATGACACCAATTTACATAGTACCAAACTGAGCAAAGCTTGTTCTACGGGTAATCATTAAAAATATAAACATCCCAGACCCAATACAGAAACATGACTCACCAAACATAATCAAACTTCATTCTCAAAACTACACCGACAGCCGATTATCCTGACGATGCCTCGTGCAGGGTCGAAACACGTGTCAAGTGTAAGTGGTAATTTAATGAAGCTTTGTTATAGAAACCCGGGTGAGGCTCGAAATTACGATACACGGAATTTGTAATTGGTTAATCACTTATTTGAACAATGTTATGCTTATACCTCAATTATCGTTTATTTTTACGATTTTCCTTATAAAAAAAGGTTAAAAAATTAACAGGTTGTGAACTGTGGGCTTCATCGAAAAATTCTAATTTATTCCCCATCCTGGGTAATAAAATAATTACAAAAAAAAGAATAGCTACTTGGGTCGCAAAGCAGCAAAATTAAGTATTTACGTTGAATTCAGAATGTAGCGAATTATTCTACAATAGAATCCTGAGCGTAATGAGTGTCTCATACAACTTTTCACACCGAGCATTAAGAAACATACATACACAAATTACTTCTTTATCCCTTACGGGGTAGACAGAGCCTAGAGAGAGAGATACCTACAGGCCACATTTAGCAAAATTGTGGGCGTATAGGTGAAAAATTAAATCAAAATAGTGATGGGTTGCTAGCGTCATCGCCTATAATATCGTCCCATCCCACGAAAAAGGTTATATGATAATAAACAACTAAATTGATTTTATTGTTTTGTTTTAGTAAGCTATTCTCCAGCTTCAATTCTGTATATAAATTATTTCTCAAATCCAAGTACTTTTTGAGATTTCAACCTTTAAAAAAGTTCCATGTGATATGAACCCGACGTATAAAGTTGTAAATATCGATAGAACTTTACACGCCGGACGCATCGTCGCTCGAGGCGGCTTATAAACTTAGCACTCATTACAAGTTAAATTAATAATAGCATTAGAAATGGTCCAACAGAAGATAGTCATCACGATTCAGAAACACGTAAGTCCCTTTTTCTTCTATTTAAAAAATTACGGTAAGTGTTTTATTATGTTTTTACGGTTTAAGTAATTCTTACCATTGATTCCCAAGTGAAAGGTAGCATATTACCTTTTAGAACTTTTTTTATAGTAAATCGATATAAATCGGAAAAAATGTATTCGTAACGTATTATGATGTATGCAATACAAGTTTTATATAGATTTCACACTAAGAAAAAGTTTTAATAGGCACGATGTATATAGTTATGTACCGTTTATTGATGGAAACTATGTAGAATTTCAGAGTTGTAAAAGCACTTGCAACCATTTACGCCGGAACAGACACGCGTTATCTAGTTCACTTGTGCATACGTCACCTTTTTCTAAGGAACGCATTTAAGTTAATACCATTTACGTCTCACATTTCATTTTCTATTTATTTTTATAGAATAAAAATAACACACATATCTACATACATATACATCACGCCTTATTTCGTGCAGGATAAGCAGAGACAATAGAGCGCTTAACGCTGCTATTTTGACACTTCTCTCGCTTCATCACTCACCTCATACATCCTCGACGGTTCGGGTGATCCTAATAAAATAAATCTTCTAATATGTTGCCGATCTGGTCGGTGTACGTTTTTCGAGGACACTCTCGACCGGCTGACTTTCAGCACACTTCCCTCGTAAATTTGCTTACAAAACTTCGTTCCATTCATTCTCTCTTATATATAAAAATAATATAATATTGTAGTAATATAGTGGAGTGGTGAATTTCTAGCTATATAACGGAGTAGCAAGGTAAATATTTTTTGTTCATTGAAATGGACCTCCGCAAAGTAACGCCTGATTCAATAAAATAAGTATATCAAAACTAGAAACTAGTACTTTTAGGGATAAGTTCGCCTTTGTGCATGTGTGCTGTCCTTTATTCATCTTTTTCTTGTGTTTTATATACAATAAAGAGTTATACATACATACATACTAACAAGACGTACTTCGAGACCGAGTATAGTGACGGAAGATCCAGTTAAGGCAAGTAGTGCCGATGCCCCAGTCATATCTTCTGCGAATGTAGATACATGGCTCAGTATGGAATCACTACCTATTGGCCTAAAGCGAGACGCGATGGAAAATTTAGGTAAAGAAAGTATTGCCACCGTTCAATCCGTCACTTTTTCTGTAGGCACATCACCAATATTGGAACCATCGCCTTCAGAGGAACTGACGCTTATAGATGAGCCGCTATCTATAATGGAACCGTCGCCTTTTAATATAGAGGTTACTACCAGTTTCCACAATACTTCAATGCCATCCATCTCTACTAATGACGTGATAAATTGTTTAAATGTACCCACACCCATGCCTTCACCTCTAAATAAGCATTCAGATAAGAAATGTAACGATTCATTTTGCGTGACACATGGGATATGGCAGAACACTGTTGATGAGGCTCCCAGCAAGCCCCGACAATCAAGCAAACTCAAAAGAAATGTGTCAAATTGGTCTGACATTAAACGAAAAGAACTCGAAAATAAGGGTAAAGCTTTCATTAACAGGGCTGGCAACGTCGTTGAGCTAAAGGTACTGGGCCCGCCTTGCAATTGTCGCTACAAATGTTTCGAAAAATTATCACTAGCAAATAGACAGCTAATTTTTTCAAAGTTTTGGGCTACATCAAGTAAAGAAAAACAGTGCTTATTTGTGGTCAACAATTCCACGATACAGAAAAAACGCGTTGCCTTAATCAAGAAGGGCCTAATAACAGGCAATTTACTATAACATATTTCTTACCGCTTGTATTGTCAGATAATGTCGGATCTACTGATAAAGGATGCAAAACCATGTTTTAAATACTATTATTGGAATGAGTGGTTAAATAATAAAAACTGGGACAAAAATATGATGGTAGAGCTATTATGGAGGAGAATCAAAGAGGTCGGCATCAAAAGCACAAGAGAATTATTGTTGACGAGATGATAACTAGTGTATGTGATCACGTGAAAGATTTCGAACCTATTGAGTCACATTATCTCGGAGAAAAACTACAAAGCTGTATTTAGATGGGAGTCTTCGGACACCGTTTTTAATAAAGATCTCATACTTTAGCATATTTTTTTTCATTTCGTCATTGCCAATTATCACGTACCTTAGTCACTAGTCTATCCAGATGCCATAGAATATTAAGGTTTATCGCCGATACAAAAAAAATGACCTTCTCTAACCAGGCGTGTGCAAAAATGACAACAATTTTAATATCCCGCGATAAACACTAGCGCATAGTGGTCACATGTTGTTCAAAAAATGTCAAAATATCCGAGGAACAAAGTTCCATATGCCTATAGACCCCGATTCACAAAGTCAAATTTCGACATAAATAGTTCTATATTCTCATAATACCACATTTTTGGTTGTACGTTCCCACGTAAAAAATTACATATTACTTTAAGACCCAGAATTCCTTGAAAGCCTTAACATTTAAAATATATTGCTGCCGAAAAGTAATCCTCACTATTCGAGTAAGAACTATACTTAATATCATTGACTTACTTCTTTTACTTACAAAGTTATAATCAAAATTAAATAAGAGAAAATTCAAATGCTCCTAGTGAAAAGTACCAATTTTGCAGAAGTGACTTTATTCGTCGGATGGGACGATATGATTCCTATGATTTTCCGCCATTCCCTCGATGGGCTTTTACCATCTGCTCGGGTAGAGAAGCAACTGGTATATTCTATGTTTAGCATTAAGAAAGCTTGGAAAAAACAATTCTACATATAATTAACTAGCCTTCGCCTGCGTAGAATTAATGTAAAACTTTCTCTTGAAACAATCTGTCTATTAAAAAAACCGCAACAAAATCCGTTGCGTAGTTTTAAAGATCTAAGCATACAGGGACAGACAGCGGAAAGCGACTTTGTTTTATACTATGTAGTGAAGAGCAACCAGCATAAAAAGGCCTGGTTTTACAATTCTCGACTTCAAAAAGTTGCATTTGCAAAAACACTTGGAAAAGCATTGAACAGAAAAGTCGCATTTTGATTCCTCTCGTCAGGGAGCAAAAGTTACTTTTCTGAATGGAAAATGTGAAATGTATTAAGTAAAACAACAAAAGAAAACTAAGATAATCAAAAATCTCTTAATCGACTTCGGTCAACAGATGGCGTTACTTTAACTTAGAAATCAAAATAAATGTTGTTCCTGTGATGTTATAACAAATATTGCTGCGCCAATTATCCTTCGAGATTCCTGACCATTGTAGGACCCTCTCACAGTAAATATCTAGTATGTTATATTGACTTGACACGAAAAGTCATGTGACGTTTACTGTCATAACGTCCTACGGTGGGTCAGGAGTCAAATAGTCCGACTGTATCTATGTATTAAGTTTATTTCTTTACTTTGTTGTATGTATGCTTTCATCAGATCAATTGAAATAACTTCAAACATTGAAAGAAACAAAATATGAAGAAAAGATCAAACGTCGAATTTCAGAAAAATAGACGTTCTAGATAAATATTAGGGAGGTAAACTTTTTGCTATATTTATTTACAGTACTCGTAGAGAATAATGAAACAAAAGTAAATATTTTCAGCTACTAACAATCGCACGATATTGATACTTACTCGTATTTACTTGAACGAATGAGCCAAAGTTTAAATTGGATATATTACAATTTCCAAAAATCGACATTAATTCCCAATTACTAATAGTAATAATATTTGTATTGATGATTCATCATCATCATCATCTCAGCCATTACAAGTCCACTGCTGGACATAGGCCTCTCCTTTAGACCTCCAATAAGACCGGTTGGAAGCGGCTTGCAACCAGCGCGATCCTCCGATCTCAATGAGGTCATCGGTCCACCTTGTGGGTGGACGGCCCACGCTGCGCTTGCCGGTACGTGGTCTCCACTCGAGGACCTTTCGACCCCATCGGTCATCCGTCCTCCGTGCTATGTGCCCTGCCCACTGCCATTTCAACTTGCTAATCCGCTGGGCTATGTCGGTAACCTTGGTTCTTCTACGGATCTCCTCATTTCTGATTCGATCTCGCAGAGAGACTCCCAGCATAGCCCTCTCCATAGCTCGTTGGGCTACTTTGAGCTTGTTCATAAGGCCCATAGTGAGGGACCACGTTTCAGTGCCGTAAGTCATCACTGGTAACACACACTGGTTGAATACTTTCGATCATGCAATTTTCCGAACGCTGCCCAGCCGAGTTGGATTCGGCGACTGACCTCTTTCTTGAAGTCGGACCTACCTAACTGGACTACTTGTCCTAGGTAGACGTACGAGTCAACAACTTCAAGAACTGAGCTCTCAGTATTGATGATTATTGATTCCTTAATATGTAATCGTAATTCACCGTTACACTTGATTACATTACAAGTAATCTGACACCCAGTGGATTACAAAGTAAAATCAAGTAATCGTGTAATCAGGAATCGATTACGAAATGCCCATCTCTGCCCGTATAGCTAGGGAGCTGGCGAGCAAAATTTCTATATGATCAGCACACAAGGCAGACGTTATTAATAGTAATATTTATGCCCTAAGGAACATCAAGGACCCCGTCTGCCACCATGGTGGCGCTGCGTTGTAAATTTACAGCGTTTCAAAAATGTAAAAAAAAAAAGGTGTGCTATATTATGTGCACACGTCTGCCTCTGGGCCTGATGATTACAGTCATCCTAGAAACACAAAAAATCGAAAAGGCAGACATCCAGGGCTCTGACTTTTGTAGTATTCAATTTTTTAATTTATTTTTATGATTTAAAAAAATGTATATGATGTGCACACTTGGCAGACTTGAATTGTTCGATCAAAAACAATGAGAAGAACCACGGAAAAATAGTCTGCCATCATGGTGGCGCTGCGTTGTAAATTTACAGCGTTTCAAAAATGTTAAAAAAAAAAGGTGTGCTATATTATGCGCACACGTCTGCCTCTTGGACTGATGTTTGAATTCCTTATGAAAACAAAGAAAATCGATGAGGCAGACGTTTAGGCCTCTGATATTCCAAAGGCAGACCGTTTGATTTTTTTTTCTGAATTGAATTGTTTTTTTGGTTGGCATTGAGAAAAAATATGATTGCATAGATTTCAGCTCCAGAAGTTTAGTCGTTACCGTGCTTTTAGAGAATAATAATTAAACAAAATTGTATAAATAAAACTAAAAAATAACAATAATCCCATGCAATAGGTACACACGGCAATATTATTAGGTAAGCACCTACGCACGCTCGCGCCGTATCTATCCTGCTTACCGAATAGCTTTGCTGTATGCCTGCTGTCCCTTAATTCCGTGAATTTCAAACAGTTATACAGGTGAAAATCAGTGAGCAAAGTGTCTGCCACATTTTTTTTCGAATCCACGGAGTCATAGTGAATCGAATGGGCGCAATGAGAACCGTGTGCAAATGACTTAGTAGAGCTTTTTTTTTTACACTTTCAAGACTCCGTCCCATGATAATGCAGAGTCCTGAATGTCTGCCTCTTCGATTTTCTTCGTTTTAAAGATGATTGTGACCAATGAACTCCAGAGGCAGACATGTGCAAATGACTTAATACCCCCATTTTTTTAAGCAACTTCAATCCGCTGTAACGCGAAAACGCAGCGACATAGGACCTTAATTGATTGAACCAAATCGATTCGTAATGATTTAAACTGCACTCCACCTCGACGTGAAACGTGTGCAAATCATATACCGAAATGCTCGCCAGCTCCCTAACTAGTAAGGGATAAAGACGTGATTTGTGTGTGTATGTCTAACGCTGAAATTTTTCTTGCAAATTACAGCAGGACCGAGTGAAATTATAAAAAGTCTTGAAACAGGGTACCCTAATAAAAGAGCTAATAAAATCCCGTATCCTTGTAAGTGGAGAAATTTGGACGGCTTCGGGCTTTGCACAGTTATCCGGGAAAGATGGCTCAATTTAAGTATTCTTACTGTATTTTATTTTGAACAAATGACTTTTTGCCAAGTTTCTTGCGGCGCATTCTTCTTGGCAATGATGGTCTTTCCGAATGCGCTGGTAGTTTCAAAAAGACATGTAAAAGAGCCCTTGGCGGCCAATTTGCAATTTTAGTTTTAAGTTTTGTAAATTTAGTTAACTTTTAGATTTTATCATAGTTTATTTTTTTTTGTAATTCCCCTCTTATATCAACTAATAAAGACTCACCATTTGCAAAAATAAATTCTCATTTTCATTTTCAGTCCGTCATGTACGGGGTCACCACACCTTGTTCCGGATTATTACAGAAGCCCCTTTGTCACCAACTTGACAGTAAAATTGTTGGTGACAAGACTGACAAGTCATCATCTCCTGCCTATATACGTCCCACAGCTGGGCACAGGCTTTTCAGAATGAGAGAGCTTGGGCTATAGTTCCCACGCGGGCCCAGTGCGGATTGGGAACTTCGCACACACCATTGAATGGCTTCACAGATGTGTGTAGGTTTGCTCTTTGGTGACTGTAGGTAGTTAAATTGTCATCTGTCTTACATATCTATCATGTGTACCAAATATCAAGTCAATGGGAGCTACCGTTGAAGAGTTCCCTCCTGCGGAGACGATCCTGGCTGGGTTACCAAAACTCCACCAAATTATTTTGTCATCCGACTTACTCAAGTACCTCTGCAAAATTTCAGCACAATCCATTGAATATCTGCTTCAAAATTGACTCGCAAGATTCCACCCAGACAAGCATACTTACATACATACATACATTACATGTTATACATATAAAAGCTTGCAGGTAATAAAATAACGGACCGTAAATAACAACTGGTTTGGTTTCCAAAGTCAAAAAAGTTTCGACGGACGAGCATAAGGGGACACTTCCCATGCAAAGTTGTATGAAAAATAACCCGTTATTTTTACTTGTCAGTTAATAAAAAATATGTTGATGCATCTGTTTGTAACAAGCTGTGCTCGCTTGCATGAAGGGTTCTGAACAAATTACTCTCCTCTTACTTTACGGTTCGCAATTTGTCTTGTCTTTGAGACGGACGGACTAACAGATTTTAGTACAGATGACACTAAACCCAGTAAAGGTAAGGTTGGAATTCAATTTAGAAGCAATCAGCACGAATTAAGGCAGCAAATTCGCGGAGTACCAGAATTGGCGAATGGAATCTTCTTTGGTTTGCATTATTTACCTTTCTGTGGTAATGAACCGGGGAATATAAAACAAGTGGAAGTGGCATTCGCCCTGATTTCAATACACACATACATATCTAGGGACATACGACGCCTTCATAAGAACAGTCCTAATCCTAAGTCCTAGTCCTAATCCTGCCACTAAGTAGCAGTGCTTGCACTGCTGTGTTCCGGTGTGGAGAGTAAGACAGCCGGGGAAATTACGGGCACAAGAGGCATTGCATCTTAGTCCTCTAGGTTGGCAACGCATCTGCAATCCCTCCGGGGTTGCGGGTGTCTATGGGCAGTGGTTGATCACTTACCATCAGGTGACCCACTTGCTCGTTTGCCTTCCTATTCATATTTAAAAAAAAAAAAAAAAAAACAGTGTATGTGCACTGACATGAGCGGAGTCAGCAAATTCCTTTTTAGCTGCGTTTAGAGAGACCAAGCGCCCGCTCCGGCAGTCGTTCCTCAGTTCTTGTGTAAAACGTAGTTATAAATAAATTTGACAAGTTTAAAACAACAAGTATCCAAACTCTGATTTTCATTGACTATGGTCATAGGCGCCTGGGAGTAAACATAGACGACAGTAAATGATTGATTGACAGACTATAATAACTAATAACCCACGCCCTATAACCCGACACGTACATACATGCATATATCACGTCTTTATCCTTTACGGGGTAGAGCCTAAGGTAACAAAACCTTAAGGCCACGTTTAGGATTAGTAATGGCGTGTAGGTGGAAAGGGAAATCAAAATAGTGATGGGTTGCCAGCCGCGTCGCCTATAACATGCTTCCTAAGACTTTCGCCTATTCCCTCAATGGGCTTTTAATATCTGCGCGGGAAGAGAAGCAACTGGTAAATTCTGTGTTTTTTCTTTACTCCCAGACCAGCATGGATGAAGATTTCAATCAGTGTTCACTTTTGGTCACAAAAAGGATAAAGGCACTAAAAATAAGCCCGAAACTAGTCAGCCTTTTAGGTTTTTATTCTTTACTAGCGATCCGCCCCGGCTTCGCACGGTATATTATGCATGTATTATACATATAAACCTTCCTCTTGAATCACTCTATCTATTAAAGAAAACCGTATCAAAATCCGTTGTGTGGTTTTGAAGATATAAGCATACATAGGGACATAGGGACACTGGGACAGAGAAAGCGACTTTATTTTATACTATGTAGTGACTATGTAGTGATAGTGATAGACAGAGGAACGTTTAGTAACAAGCGAAAAACAGGTTTGTAGTTGCGCCCACGGGTTGCATTTGATATCAATCAAAACTTTTCATGATTATGTCGATTCGTCAAATCATCTAGGCCAAATCACTTAACTGAATTGAAAAGAGTTTTACCGATTTTGTTTTCAAAGGAATATGGAAATACATTATTTCGATGACTCCACAAGTGTTTACGATGGGTTAGACGGATAAGACTTGTTTACGAGCACTGATTGACGTCGATTACGTTTGACTGAGAACTGTAAACAGTCAAAAGGGTACTGTTATTGACTGTCAAGATCTGCTGATGTTTGTGGAAGCTGATGAGACGGCACGAGATAAAGGATGTTCTATTTACAAGTTGTTATTTAACTTGCAATGCATATGACGGCCGTGTTACCAAATGCCTAGCCGTTTTGAATGTATGTATAACTCTTTATTGTACATAAATAAACCACAAAAAAGATGAATAAAAGACAACACACATGCAAGGCGAATTTATCCCTAAAAGGGATCTCTTCCAGTTAATCTTTGAACGATTGACAGGACATAAGTATTAAGCAAGAGTAGACACACAGAAAAAGTAAAACCGATCGAAACCTAAAATAATCCTAAATGCTTAAATTTTAAATAATGTAAGATATAATAATAAACTACGCATAATAGATAAATACGATAAACTAAAAATATACTATATAATATATAAATATATACACACAAGGTAACAAAATACATCACATTCATTTAAGAGGATCCGTGGAGCCAATACGCCTTCAAGCGACTGCGCAGGATAGCAACAGTCTGAACAGTCTGTGAATGACAGGGCCGTTTTATGAACGGTTCTGAGTAAGAAAAACCCAAAATATTTAAAGTCTGGAAAAAATTGACATGTGAACTTTTTTTCGAAAACGTTGTAATAACAACAAAATAGGGGACGTTTTGGAAAAAGGTCAGGTCAAGAGTACCCGAAACCGGCGAGCATGTATGAAGAGATTGATGAGTGTGGATAAATAAATAAATAAAATAAATAAATATTAGGGAACAATTCACACAAATTGACCTAGTCCAAAGTAAGCGCTAGTAAGGCTTGTGTTATGGGTAGGTACTAGACAACGATATACATACTTATATAGAGAAATACATACTTATATAGATAGAAACATCCATGACTAAGAAACAAATATTCGTGCTCATCACACAAATATATGCCCTTACCAGAATTCGAACCAGGGACGCTTGCTTCGCAGGCAGGGTCACTGCCAACTAAGCCAACCACGTCGTCAAAGGAATCACGAAAGGAAGGACGTCAAAGTCAGGATGAAGCGAAAGAAGTATGTCAGGATTGTAGCAAGTGGAACAAAGTAGTCTGCCTACACTCGTGGGAAAGAGGCGTGACCGTATGTATGTATGTATGTTATATTAATGTGATGAGATCCGTTACCGACCTAACCTACTCACCTCTTTTATGAGCTCTACTAGAGACATCTCATTTGAAAGGTACCTAGAACATTCCGCCATCATGAATTCAGTTCCAAAGATCATATAGCAGCAGATGGTTATCGATGTATGAAAGTATATATATTACTTGGGAAATAAACAAATTAAGCTATGATTAAATTAAAAAGAAATTAAAAACTAACCTAAAATTAAACTTAAAATAAAATCTATATATATAAAAGAAAGTCGTGTTAGTTACACTATTTATAACTCGAGAACGGCTGAACCGATTTGGCTGAAAATTGGTAGGGAGGTAGCTTAGAACCAGGAGACGGACATAGGATACTTTTTATCCCGATTTTCCCACGGGATTGGAAAATTCCGAAATGTTGTACTAATAAAGCTACAGACATTAAATTTAGCATGCCTACACATTATTCCTTGATTAGTATAAAGATGCACTTACAAAGGAATTTTTCAAATTTAAGGCGGAACAAATTTCGCCGGGTCAGCTAGTATAATTAATAAAGGAGGGGTGGCCGTAGTACTACAGACGCTGGCAGCATTCCCCCTTTGGACAGCGATACTAATACGCTGTCCAAGGAAGCTGCCAGCTCTGCGGTCACCCGTAGCGTCTATTAGCCTCTTCGAAATTAAAAGTTCATCATTTTTAAAGTTGTTCAAAATTGTGCAAAATTTTATGTCGAAAATTCACGCTTTTCATAAAACGCTGTCCTCGTTTCATTTCTACTTTTTACTGTGGCACTTTAATTTTAGCTTGTGAAATTACATTTTGGATTCCATACAACATCTATCTACAGGCACATCTGTACGAATGGTTATACAGTTTTTAATGAATCAAAAGTTTTGTATCAAATTATAACTTTTCGCTTTATTCGTTCTTAATTCTGTTTCAAGTTTCGAGTCCAACTTGTTAAACTTTTTTGTCTTTATTGTAACATTTCCTCTTTCTTTTAAAAAGTACTTCAATAGAATACGATTCATGGACAGTAAAAAATCTGCGAACGGACAAAATTTAATTATAATAAACTTCGAAATAAAACATGAAATAAAAGAGTTGATAATTCACTGTATTCTTACTTTTGACTGAAGCTACAGCATTACAAATGCTTTGCCAGCCTACACATACACAAATCAAGTTTATATCCCTTACGTGGTAGACAGAGCTAGAGGTAACAAAACCTAAAGGCCACGTTTAGCATGATTGTAGGCGTATAGCTAGAAAAAGAAATCAAAATAGTGATGGGTTGCGAGCCACATCGCCTATAACATGATTCTAAAGAAATTCGCCCATTCCCTCGATGCGATTTTACCATTTGCGCGGGACGAGAAGCAACTGGTAGGTACATTCTGTTTTTCCTGGGGGCACCAGCATGGAAGTACCCCGTTTTACGGTACTAATCTCGCTAATCCTGCCGCTAAGTAGCAGTGCTTGCACTGCTGTGTTCCGGTGTGGAGAGTAAGACAGCCGGGGAAATTACGGGCACAAGAGGCATTTCATCTTAGTCCTCTAGGTTGGCAACTGCAATTTCTCCGGGGTTGGGGTGTCTATGGGCAGTGGTGATCACTTACCATCAGGTGACCCACTTGCTCGTTTGTCTTCCTATTCATATATAAAAAAAAAATTACTAGTTTTTCTGATACAATTATTTTTCCAAGCTGGCTAATGGCAGACACTGGACCTTATGATGCTAATAATATAATACGACCTTTTACTGTCTGTCCTTGTGGAGCTCGTCAAGTCATAAGCGCCACGAGCCTTCATATCGGTCGGAAGACTGCACCTTGTACAACCTATTTGATTCCTAGGTCACAGAACCTCGTCATCACTACATAGTATAAAATAAAGTCGCTTTCTCTGTCCCTATGTCCCTATGTATGCTTATATCTTCAAAACTACACAACGGATTTTGATACGGTTTTTTTAGAAGATCGAGTGAATCAAGAGGAAGGTTTTTATGTATGATTCTACGCAGACGAAGTTGCGGGCAGAAGCTAGTGTCGTATATTTGACGACCGGATGGCCCAGTGGTTAGAGAACCTGACTATGAAGCTTGAGGTCCCGGGTACGATCCCCGGTCGGGGCAGATATTTGTATGAAAAATACGAATGTTTGTTCTCGAGTCTTGGATGTTTAATATGTATTTATCTATATAAGTATGTTTATCCGTTGTCTAGGGCCATTGGGGTTAGGTCAATTGGTGTCAATTGTCCCATGATATTATTATTATTATTACAATAACATTTTCGCCATTCCTTAAGCACTATAATGTCACTCAAATATTTTTTTTATTGGTTTACATCATTACATGTCATTATAGCATTTTACTTTCACATTAAATTCTGGTGTTGAATGCGTTGATAAGTAATCAAGTCAACAATTCCAGTAATTTGGAATGGACATTGATTCCCAATGACTAGTAACTATAATATTTGCATAATGACTTTCTGCAAAGTTTCTTGCGGCGCATTCTTCTTGGCAATGATGGTCTTTCCGAATGTGCTGGTAGTTTCAAAAAGACATGTAAAAGAGCCCTTGGCGGCCAATTTGCAAATATAAATTTTCATTTTCATTTTTCATATGATTACTGATTCCTTAATATGTAATTTGGGCTTTTTTATTTAGTTAAATTTTACTCTATCAATCGCTGGAAGTTCGTAACTTTGGCCCTGTACAATATCTAGTACACAACAAAGAAATAAGCCAGAAGGCCTGGGTAACAGCCTCAGCAAATGGGGTTCTCAGGGCAGATTCTTTGTTGGAATGTTTTTCAGGCTTCATACGACTCCATTGAGCAAACTAACGAATAGAGTGGAAACGTCATACAAGTCATATAAAAAAAATACGCCAAGCTGAAATTGGCGATACTGCACTCTGATTGGGCAGCCGAAGGCCAAAACGGTTAATAAAGTTGAGCAAGCAGCTATTATGAACGTTATGAATAGTTCATGGTTAGACACACACACAAATCACGTCTTTATCCCTTACGGGGTATACAGAGCATAAAAATACCTACAGGCTACGTTTAACAAGACTGTGGGTGTATAGATGGAAAGGGGAATTAAAATAATGATGGGTTGCTAGCCGTATCGCCTATAACATGGTTCCTATGATTTTCGGCGATTCCTCTTTGCTCCCAGACCAGCTTGGAGGTGGAGAATTTTAATAATAACCTAAAAGTAAATAAAAAGTCAAATTCCTAATTACATAAACGGATTTAATCCCTATAAACAATCTGCTATGGTATATGTCGAAAAAGTCAGATGTGTTGACTACTCTATGCATGTGCTACTCCAACTATGTACTAAATGTAGGCATATACATACGTAGGTATATACTGGAATGCTTTTTGGGGCAGCTACTATTTGAAATATGTTCGGTCAGGCACATACTTTTCTGTAGCTTGGTTTTGCCAGCATAATGCTATGTCGGTTTGAATACTTTTTAAAAATATTATGTAGGTCTACTACATGGATACAGGATATTATTATAGTGACTAGGATAGAAAAAAGTATGCTTAGTTGGTTTGGTCACGTAGAGCGGATGGATGAAAGTAGACTAACTAAATAGATCTATATGGGGAGTGTGAATGGTTGCGTTGGGAGGGGAAGGCCTAGACAGACGTCCCGAGACCAAATAGGAGACGTTTTGGAAAAAGGTCAGGTCAGGAGTACCCGAAACCGACGAGCATGTATGAAGAGATTGATGAATGAAGATGAAGCGAAAGAAGTATGTCAGGATCGTAGCAAGTGGAACAAAGTAGTCTCGGCCTACTTCTGTGGGAAAGAGGCGCGACGGTATGTATGTATGTATGTTCTAGCTCGTCCGTCTTCATTTTAGTGTGTTTGTGGATGTATCACAGGTATGTGTAGGGTGGAAAGGGGAATCAAAATAGTGATGGGTTGCTCCAGTCGCGTGCACTTCATAAAGACAAAAAGACACATACCCTTCTGTACCTAGTCGCCATCTGTTTTCGGATATTTAGAGAGAGAGAGAGAGAAGAGGTGAGGTGGTTAATCACTTAAGACGTAATTAACCAACCCGACAACAAAATCAACAAGCATCATTTTTGGTAAGTTGCTTTCATTTCTTCCATGCTGGTAAGAGAGCAACAAAAAAAGTACCAGTTGCTTCTCTTCCCGCGCAGATGGTAAAAGCCCGTCGAGGGAATTTGCGAAAATCTTAGGGTGCACATCGCTGTTTTGATTTCCCTTTCCATCCATACGCCCACAATCATGCTAAACGTAGTCTTGTCATCCCGTAAGGGGA
The DNA here is from genome assembly GCA_932294345.1 of Pandemis cinnamomeana. Classification (NCBI taxonomy): domain Eukaryota; kingdom Metazoa; phylum Arthropoda; class Insecta; order Lepidoptera; family Tortricidae; genus Pandemis; species Pandemis cinnamomeana. The sequence continues at coordinate 6,514,867 of OW028727.1, read as the reverse complement.
ATTATGTATTCCTTTTTTTTTATCTGACCCATCTCAAAACTCTATGCATGCCAAGATTTTCGCCCATTCCCTCGATGGGCTTTTACCATATGCGCGGGAAAAGAGGCAGCTCTATGCAGCAGCAGGATTTTTTTGTTCTTTGCTCCCAGACCAGGATGGGAAAAACGTTTTGGAACATATTGTTTAATGGAAAAAATTCCCGGTAACTCAATATTTTCCCAATGCTCTGTAAATTGTAGAGATTACGTACAAAACACGTGGCTCGTGTGAAAATAAATAAATTCTAAATTTATTCCCGTTGGTCTATTAACCTTCTAAATAACATACATCAAACAAGCGAACTGCATGCTCGTAAAAAGTTGTTAGTTTTATTCTAATCCGGTCAGACGAAATCCAACTTTAAGCTAATCTGTTTGGATTCGGTATTCCAACGCAGAAATGCCCGCAGATCCAGCGCTAGTGAAAGAACTGGATTTAGTTCGTGAAGTTTTTGTAAGGAACCGTTATTTTTATACTTTACCACCGATCTGCGCTCCACGACTCGAATCGTCGAGCGGGCGATAGCCGCAAACTCAAGTGGATCTGGTCGAGACCATCCCCCTTATTCATAAACGCTCTATAGGCATCTGCTAACTTAGCAATCGTTTGTCCTTGTCTGTGAAAGGTAAATGTCAAAGTGACAGATAAGGACAAACGATTACTAAGTTAGCAGAGGCCTACAGAGCGTTTATGAATAAGGGGGCATGTCTGCCGGATCAGGATCGCTGGTCACAAATTAGGGGGCGTCCATTAATTACGTGAGGCATTTTTAAGGAGTTTTTGACCCTCCCCCTCCCCCCTACCCCAATCTCACGTGAGATTTTTCAAAACTTGTACTTTGGGTATAAAAGTAAGTATTTCAATTAAAAAACATAACACAATTTGTTTAATTATGACAAATGTAATTGTGTCAGATTTTGTCATATTTATTCAATTTTATTTTCATTCAACTTTAATTTAACTTAATTTTCACGCAGTTTTACACCTTTTTTTATATTTGCCAAGACCCCCCTCCCCCAAGTGAGATTTAGTAAGATTCGGCTCGGAAGAGTTGAAACAATCTTATTTGTTATTATCTAAAATTGTATTGAGCCAAATATTCAGCAGATCATGACATGACGTCACACACTTGTAAGTGATTTTGACAACCGACATAATCTAGTACTACTGGTACTACTAGGGGTCTCCGCACCACAGATTAAGAAACACTTTATGAACCACTGTTATTAAGCGAACAGCCGCATTTAATATCTTGAAATTACAAAAAAAGAACCCGGATTCTTTTACTACAAATTAACCTCACAACCCGAACTCGAAGCATCTAACCAATTCAATACTGAAGACAGCCAGAGTAAACAGTTGAAGGTCCCTAAGAACTATTCCCAACTTTCATTCTGAGGAATGAGGTTCAATATAACTTACAGTTTAGTTTGGACGAGGGTCAGTCTGTATTAATGGAAGGGGCCAAAAACAAACGTTACCTGCCGGAACCTTTTTAGAATCAATTCAGGTGGTAGGAGTGTGTGGGCCAAGTGTTCTGCGGAGCTACGAAACTCGATATTCGAAGCGTCCCTTTCACTCTGATATTGATGAGTCAGTGTGAGCGGGATGGCAAGAAATGAACTTAGAATTACGAATTTTAGGGTATAAGGGTTCTATCAATACAATGCAAATACTCCTTATTGAACGCCAGAAATTAGTACAGAACAATACAGAACAAAGAACAAGGTAGGCAAGAAAGAAATAAGTCGAAGTATCCCAATTTTAACCGTGATTGTGGACGGTCTGTGCGGGGGGGGGGGGGGTTTGAAAACTGCTGAAAACTTTACAAATACATCATTCCGCAAATTAATCAGTTTGTCAAAATCTTTATCACCTGCTTCTACATTAACTTTTTCAAAAAAAAACAATTACGCACATTATCAGCTCCAAAAATTGAAAAAATATTTTATCTTAAGGAACGCTGCACACTAACGCCCGACCCTCTTACAAAGTTGTCGGACAAGCCTCGCAACGTATTGTCACATAAACGCGGGGCTTAGGGCTCCCACGCTAGTCAGTTTATATTTAATTCAAAAAGGTTCGAAGCAAGTCAAAAGTACAGTACTGTAGGAATGTTCTGCTAGTTTTATACTGGCAGGTTTCGGTTGCTGGCTGCATTGAGACTTAGTTCAAGTTCCGAAAATCGAACACTCGTTCGATATTTTAAAATATTTTGTTTGTAACTTGGGACGGCTCTCAGATCAGCTTGGACCCGGGAGCCTTGTAGGGCTAAATTTTACTTTTTTTTTTTTTTACTTTGTAATAAATTATTGAAGCTGAAATAAAGTAAAAAGTATCTTTTCAATGATTGCGTTTTAACTCTTAATAGTTTGGGCCTTACGCTATATCAGTTTGAATAGGAACACTTTTAAACCGATTTCCCGTACAGATCTAAATGCCTCATCAAGGCAGCTCTACACAGTACCATGCCATCAATATTGCACTTCGGTCTTTGGAAAGACCCAATTCGACACGTAAGCCGAGACAGACGATGTCCAATCTTCATGATTGGATACTGCAATGACTCTTACTCTTTTAGGCTACACATCTCAAGCCGTGGTAGCCTAGTGGTTTGATTTATGGCCTCTCAAGCATTGGGTCGTGGGTTCGAATCTGGGCTTTCATGTCTGAGTTTTCCGGAATTGATGTGCGAAATTTACATTTGAAATTTACCGTGAGCATCCGCGAAGCAATTTAATGGGGTGTGTGAAGTTCCCAATCCGTGGGTCCGCGTGGGAACTATAGCTAACGTGACCATTTTTTTTTTTTGCCAGAGCGAGACATGCGTTTTTTCTTATAACAAAAACCAATCAAAGCACTAAACACAAAATAGATAAGTAGACACGGCTTGCTAAGCTCCGGTAATGGCGTGACTTCTAAGTCGTATTTTTGTGATTGTCGGCTGAACAAAAAACCACGCATTTCGAGCGGGAAAAATACGTCTTAAATTAGCGTTTGGTCTTTTTGCAAAAGCGGGACTATGTCCTGGTTGGGGACACCGGGACAGAGTGCTTTAAAGCGGTACTGTCCCGCCCAAAGCGGGGCGTATGGTTACGTTAACTATAGCCCAAGCTCTCACGGGACGTATTATAATAGGCTGGATGCGAGACATTGTCAGCTCAAAAAAAAAATTGCAAAAATGTTTTTTCTTAAGGAACGCTGCACACTAACGCCCGACCCTCTTACAAAGCTGTGGGTCGCCTCGCACCGGTATTGTTACATAAACGCGTGACTCAGGGCTCCCACGCTATTCGGTTAATAATTAATTCAAAAACCAGCCAAATGAATACAATATCCAGTGTTAGCTCCTAAGCAAAATGACGGCAGTGCGAGCCATGTCTATATTATTGCCAACAATGACATCCATTTGTCCGATCTCTGTTTATTATTATTAATTGTATATTTCATCTTGACAACCCTAAGCGCGTTCTATAGACCTTTCTAGAAGCCAAGGCCGCAGTCCTTTTTGTCAACCGTGCCGTGGCGAACAAAATGTCTGCCTTGGACAACAGACCAAGACATTTTCAACATGAAACTACCGTGAGACTTAATCATCATTACACATAAACGGATAACTCACGTATAAAAACGAGAAAAAACGATGAAAACGAGGGTAATTGTGCGCCCCTGTCAGTTGCGTCGATCAGCCGCGCGAGCAGAGCGCTGGCGCGCAGTGTTCGTGTCGCTGCCGCCGGGGCGAGCGCTCTTGGAAAAAGGACTACGAAATAGTCCGAAACATGTCGAGCATCACTCGACTTTTTATACGTGAGTTATCCGTTTATGTGTAATGAAGACCAAGACATTTTTGTGGACGACACAAGCAGTCGATAGAATATGTGAAAAACTTAAAAAAGTAAATGACCTGTTGTATGTAGTAGTGCACAGAACTGATATGGGGCTTCAGACATTTTTCTAATTTGGAACGTCAATTTGTCTATTCGCACACATTACTCACACACACAATAGGTCATTTACTTTTTGTTTATTTTTCTCAATATTTAAATGTAATGTGTAATTACTTAAATATAAAAATATAAATGTACTAGCTGACCCGGCGAACTTTGTTCCGCCTTAAATTTGAAAAATTCCAGTGGTTTGGGCTGTGCTATCCCGCGGGAATTATGCAATTTTCCGGGATAAAAACTATCCTATGTCCTTTCCCGGGACTCAAACTATCTGTATACCAAATTTCAACTAAATCGGCCCAGCGGTTTAAGCGTGAAAAGGTAACAGACAGACAGACAGACAGAGTTACTTTCGCATTTATAATATTAGTAAGGATATAGTAGTATATAGTATATAGTAAGGATTACAAGATAAATTTGTTTAACTAAAACTAAAATAAATCTAAAAACGTACTCCCCGCGGCATTGAGCCAAAGATGCTGGCAGCATTTCCCCGCTGTATTGCGATACTAATTCGCTGTGCGAGGAAGCTGCCAGCTCTTTGGTCTCCGTTGCAGTCGCAGCCTCTTAGATATTTTCTTAATTAATATATGCATTTACTTAAGTCTTTCACCTATATGTAGTAGTGTGTGCGCTACACTCACTCTTTCACAATCATAATGCCTAAAAGCCTTAGTCCTTTGTAACAAAAGGTTTTTTTTATCGCATCATTATCCTACATATAAGCAACAATAATTACAAAACGAATTGCCAACAAACAGCAATCAATAACGTCATTTTAAATTTGGAAATGTATCTCACATCTTTAGTCCCAGACAGTGTCATATTATTTCGAAACATATCAAAGAAATTCAAAGCTTTTCGAATAAATAGCGTCCCTTTTTGACGAGGGTCGCTAATGTCTCCAAATGTATAACATTTAACTTTAAATTACTTGATATTATTATATTTGAAACTATGTAGACTTCTAGTGATAATTATGTAAATTGATACAGGTCTGCAACTAAGCAAAATTTTGGATTCCAAACACGTAGAGGTGAATGACACTTGGGTCACAAACTTTTCCATGAGACCAAAGTCTGTTGGCAGCTTGCACTCGCTGCGTCGCCCCCGTTCTAGAACTCTCTATTGGCACCATACACGACCGTATGCTTCCATGCTGGTCTGGGAGTAGAGAAAAAACATAGAATGTACCAGTTGCTTCTCCTCCCGCGCAGATGGTAAAAGCCCATCGAGGGAATGGGCATAGGAATCATATAGGCGATGCGGCTAGCTACCCATCACTATTTTGATTCCCCTTTCCACCTATACGCCCACAATCATGCTAAGCGTGGCCTTTCGATCTTGTCACCTTAGGCTCTGTCTACCCCGTAAGGGAGAAAGACGTGATTTATGTATGTATGTATGCACGACATTAGCGCCATCTCGCAAACGCAACTTTAGGGACGTCCGTCAAATAGTAAATGACAAGAGCTTATTATTTTAATATTATTTAAGGCTCGGCGTCCTTATAGATCCCTTTTATAAATGTATATAATTTAAGTAGAATTTAAGTATTATTTCTGTATTTTATTTTGAAAAAATGACTCTGCCAAGTTTCTTGCGGCGCATTCTTCTTGGCAATGATGGTTTTTCCGAACGCGGCCCTTGGCGGCCAAAAATAAAAATTTTATTTTCATTTTATCAGTACATAGTATACAACAAAGTCGCTTTCCGCTGTTTGTCCCTATGTATGCTTAAATCTTTAAAACTACCCAACGGATTTGGATGCGTTTTTTTTCGTCTTCGTAGAATTATACATATAAACCTTCCTCTTGAATCACTATCTATTTTAAAAAACCGCATCAAAATCCGTTGTGTAGTTTTAAAGATTTAAGCATACACATGGACAGACAGACGGCGGAAAGCGACTTTGTAGTGATCACTAATAACCGCACCTTCGCTACGTTACCCTTTGACCGCTATTTGTAACCCCATTCATCGCTTTTTCTCATATTTTTTTTCGTTTTGGCGGCTTCACTACCGTGCCCCTAAATACATTCGTCACGCGTTTAAATCTTAAATGTTTTGCCTTTACACTTCCAGTACAGTCACAAGCTTCCCTTTTTTTAAGTTAATTCTATATCGTGTATGTAAATTTAAAGATCCCGAGTAAGATAAACTGGATCTCGCACGTTCACAGTTGAGTGACACTACAGAGCGCAGCTCTAAGCCTGCATGTCCACCAGAGCTGAGCGATGCTCAAGAGAAAAACGGGCCAAGTGCGGTCGTTATCGCGCACGTATAATTACATATTTATAACCGACGAAAAAAGAAAGAAAGAAAGAAAGAAAAAAGTTTATTTATGACAATCACAAAACATCAAATAAAATAACTTAAACAAAATAAATTATGACTAAATAATAAATTGTCACAAAATGGTCCCAACTCAGCATTTGCTGGCCTTACAGCCAGCGCTGGTCTTCCGTTGGGACCATAGGGTGATTAAATTAAATAAATAAACGGTGAGAAATAGAAACTAAACATTAAACATAATAAAATATAATTGGATGTGGTTGCCCGGGTACAAAGCCCTTTGTCTTTAAAAAGGAAAAAAAAACAATGAGCATAGACAACCACATCACAGACAATAGAAAAATAGAATAGAAGGAAAGGAAGTGAAGTGAAATGATAACATGTAAGCATGTAACTTTAGGAGGAGGTTCTCAGTTCGGTTGTATTTTTGGGTACACATTAATTGTTGCGCTAACATCAAATTATACGCCACAAATGGCTGAGGCTAAGATAATTCAGTGTTAGTAGGTTTTAGACGTTGACAGATAATCATAAAAAAATCGATCAACCCGCTTGAGAGCTACACACACACAGAGTGAGAGTGAGAGAGAGAGAGAGAAAAAGAGAGAGAGAGAGAGAGAGAGAGGGAGATAGGGAGAGAGAGAGAGAGAGGGAAAGAGATAGAGAGAGAGAGAGAGACGTCAAACTTACAACACCCCTTGTTTTACATTCGGTTTTTATGCAATAAATTGTTTCAGTTTGAGTTTGAAACAGCGTCTTTTCTTGACAGATGTACAGACACAAGAGTGATCCTATTAGGTTGCTGTTCTTCATTTTGATGTGTAGAGCGGTGGATATGCAGCCTTACTCGGTATATCACCCTTAAAGTAATATTGTGCATGTGGCGGCTTGATACTTCAGTGAAACGTCGTATTTTTACTGGAAAATATATATATTCCAGCGACGCGAAGACAGGTTTGTTCAAGTTAAAATGTTGCCAGACTCGGGATTTCAACGTTGCGTTGAAGCTTTATGCTAATACATGCATACATACATACATATATCACGTCTTTATGGAGGGAATGGGCTTACGGCTTGAGAGAATTACCTTAGGTTCTGTCTACCCCGTAAGGGATATAAACGGGGTGCGTAACGATGTATATAAAAATTTTTGGTATAATATTAGTAGCAATAACGCTCATTTGATATAATTATTAAATCATATAACAACACTTAATATATTTACAGATGACATAATTATCATTTCTTATAATGATCATTTGATATAATATCATTTAATATAACATTCTTTAAGTATAATGCTTATTTCCTATAATGAACTTATGGTATAACGTTATTTTTATATAAAATACAACAATTGGCATAACCATTATTGATATAATGTATTAGAGACATAATCACAAAACGAACTGCTATCAAAAAGTAGGTTAGGTTAGGTTTAAACTGCGTCCCCCAACAAAAACGAACTGCTATAAAAAATATTTTTGTATATAAAATGAGCGTTATACCATATAATCGTTATAAGAAATAAGCGTTATACCGAACGATAAATATACGAAATAAATTTATATATTTTAAAATTATACCAAACGTTTATTATACACAATGAGTGATTATACCCTTTGAAATTATATCAAATGTTGATATATCGATAGAAAATAGATTAAATATTTTTATATCAATCATTACACACCCATATAAACGTGATAAATGTACGTATGTATGTATGCATCACGTCTTTATACCTTACGGGGTAGACAGAGCCTAAGGCAACAAAACGTTAAGGCCACCTTTAGCATGATTGAACTTAGCTTTAAGTCTTAGGAATCATGTTATAGGCGATGCGGCTTGCAACCCATCACTATTTTGATTCCATTTTCCACCTATACGCTCACAATCTTGCTAAACGTGGTCTTTGTACCTTAGGCCCTGTCTACCCCGCAAGGGATAACGACGTGATTTGTGTATGTATGTATGTATGTATACAATGCTTTCATTGAGTACCAAGAACAAAGCTTTAATCGTAGTATGTGAATCAGTTTGCTCTTACCGTCCTACCTCCTATCATATGAATTAATTATCAACCCCCACAGCACCCCCATCCCCCCCAACCATTCACGAAGCTCTTTGTTCTTCCAAAAAGTAATTATTCCCCCAAAACAACGGATTAATAATCTTTTTCTGCTCAGATTGCGGTATTGTTATGGTAAACTTTTTGTTTAACTTTTTACGACTTTTCCTTTGCTTGAAAACGTTTGTCCTTGTCTGCTTTAGGCCTAAATACCATGGAGAGAAAGAGAGCCGTGATTTTTTTTGCAGAAATTGCGACTGCTACAGAAATAGCTCAAACATTCTTTGTTTTATAATAATTAATGACAATAGTATTTCTCACCAGCAAAAAATATGACCCTCATTAATTATGCTATGTAGGTAATTTTGTAAAGAAACTGGGCAACATTTTCTTCTTCTTTTTTTAATATGCCAACTAAATAATTAACTATTAAATTAATTTATGTATTTCTTTAGTTACACGTAAGTCGGGTTCTATCTATGTATTGCATTGTTTACGTGAAAGTTTATAGATTATGTAGTATATTTTATCTGTGTATCGTTTCGTGAGTCATAGACGGTAAGACGGTTCTGGCTGAAAATCAGTGCTGCAGGTGTCTAACGCCTCAGCGTAATGCTGAGCCAGCGACCGTTTCACTTTTGCGAAGACACACAACGCTGATGATCTATTTTTTATGTCTATGTTTTTTTTGTTTTACCTTGTTTATTTTCTATAAAATTGTGTATACTATCTCATATTTGTGTGTCTTGCAAAAAGGAATAAATTTCTTCTTTCTTTCTTTCTTTCTTTTTATATGGCCCCACCAATCGATGATTTCGCCAATGTCAAAGTAATAAATACAGTTTTCAGAAGTCTTGTGACAAAAATGTCGGCAACGTTATACGGTAGAACACGGTCAAAAGACCCCTGTCGGGCTCATAATGATATCCCTCAGAATCTGCCAGGCAATCATTAACCGATGCCCAGGGTGCACCGGACCAAGCACTCATCTACATCACATATTCGCTTGGCAACATTTTACCGATAGTCTCGAGTTGCTATAAAATTTTAACGGATTTTTGAAATGTGTATTTTATCACAGACAAATTTCATAACGGAGCATATTTCAAGCTACAGTTCATGCAATTTGTACAACAATAGAAGGTGTATTGAAAATGTTCCGCAATATTCCAGCGCGTGATTAAATTTCAATTTACTTCCATGCTGGTCTGGGAGCAAAGGAAAAACATAGAATGTACCGGTTGCTTCTCTTCCCGCGCAAATGGTAAAAACCCATTGAGGGAATGGACGAAAGTCTCAGAAATCATGTTGAAGGCGAGGCTAGAAACCCATCACTGTTTTGATTGCAAACGAGCAAGTGGGTCACCTGATGGTAAGAGATCACCACTGCCCATAGACACCCGCAACCCCGGAGGGATTGCAGATGCGTTGCCAACCTAGAGGACTAAGATGAAATGCCTCTTGTGCCCGTAATTTCCCCGGCTGTCTTAATCTCCACACCGGAACACAGCAGTGCAAGCACTGCTACTTAGCGGCAGGATTAGCGAGTAAGATGGTATTTTCAACTATACGCCCTTAATCATGCTAAATGTGGCCTTAATTGCTACCTCAGGCTCTGTCTACCCCGTAAGGGATAAAGACGTGACATATGTATGTATGTATATAAGGTAAGGGTGTGCTGGAGCTACACAGGTAGCTCAGCGAGAGATTGAGAGAGGCAACAGGCGACCCTCGCGCCGGCAGCCTTCTCGCGCAAAGAATCGCAATCGCAGTTCAGCGCGGGAACGCTGCCTGCGTGAGCACCCTGCCAAGGGGCCCACCTCTCTTTTACAATTAAGTAAGTAAGTAAGTAAATGCTTTATTGTACAAATATAAAGAAACAGATACAATGCGACGCGTTGGACGGATGACCTTAGGAGGACAGCTGGCAGTGGCTGGATGAGGGAAGCCCAGGATCGCGAGTTGGCGCAATATGAAGGAGGCCTACGTCCAGCAGTGGACGGACAATGGCTGCAGATAGATAGATAGATACAATTCACAAAAAAAGAAAAATAACGTTAATATATGCACAAAGGCATAAGGTTAATTTAGTTATGTTAATTTAATAGTAGTTTTAGTTTTGTATTTAGATTTTAAGTATCTGTTTTTTTCATACTTACGTGAAATATATTTATAATATAAGTACGTAAGACTTTACTAAGAAAATCTTCATAAAAGACACATATAACATCCCCATCCGACCATCATTTGCTGTCATTTCCACACAAATGGGCGGTTTTCATTGAATTATAACGGAATTAATGTGGCCGACTGAAGTCAGCGGATTGAAAAGTTTCGTTCGTAAATCATTGGAGACAAATAACTTTCTAGGGTTGCTACTAGAATTCATTAGAAAACATTACCGTTTTAGCGGCAAGAAACAAAGTATAAAGCAATAAAGAAATAAACTAGTATAGTAAAGTCTTTAAAAAGCGAGCCTTCCTGTTCCTGAAAGGGCCGGCAACGCACCTGTGATTCCCCAAGTCTGGCAGGTGTCCCTGGGCGATGGTGATTACTTTCCATCAGGTGACCCGTCTGCTCGTTTGCCCCCTCTTAAATTAAAATAAATAAATAAAAGTATTTAGAAATTTAACATACATACATACATACATAAGTCACTTCTTTATTCCTTACGGGGTAGACAGAGCCTAAGGTAACAAGACCTAAAGACCACGTTTAGCATTATTGTGGGTGTATGGATGGAAAGGGGAATCAAAATAGTGATGGGTTGCCACATCGCCTATAAAATGATTCCTAAGATTTTCGTCGATGGACTTTTACCATCTGCGCGGGAAGAGAAGCAACCGGTACATTCTATGTTTTATTGCTACCAGACCAGCATGGAAGTGAATTCGAAATTTAAATTACAAAAAATTACCATGAGCTTTTCGGTGAAGGGAATTAGGGACTAAATTTAAACCTACACAAACCCGAAGCAGTTCAATGGTGTGAAGTCCCAATCCTGGGCATGGGCAACAGAAGCCCTCTCAGTCTGCGAGGAGGCTCGTGCCCAGCAGGGGGACGCATATAGGCTGGACATGATGATGTTGATGATGTTGATGTTTTTTTTTTTTTACTACAAACTGACCAGTGATTGACCTCTATCTCACTTGGTGGAAGGTGCAGATGAGGCCAAAGGTGTAACTCACTGGTTCAGTAATAGCCTATTCACTCTAGCCTTGAAAAGCCCTAGGTTTTATCTATCCGGAAATACAGACGATGGGAGCGAATTCAAATCCCTAGCACAGCGGTTCTTAACCTTTTTGGCTGGCGACCCAAATTATAAATATTTTTGAAGTCCGCGACCCAAATTTTTTTTAAATGCGCGCGTAAATTTAAAATTTCGGGAGAATTTCGATTATTTAAAACTCCTTCCGGGAGCCGGGAGATTCCAGGAGAGTGTGGAACCGTACCCGCGACCCATCCCAAAACCGCCCGCGACCCAAATTTGGGTCGCGACCCGAGGTTAAGAACCGCTGCCCTAGCAGTTCGCATTAGGAAGGATGAAGCAAACCGCCTCGTGCGGGCCAATGATATGTTGACAACAAATGGGTGAAAACGCTCCCCCCGCCTGGAAGTGTTGTGGGGACGCCTGGCTGGATCAGGCGGGCGGTCGATCCGCTGTGGCGATCATTCAGCCCAGTTCCCCTCGGTTGGAGCCGCCGGTTACTGTCAGCTGGTTACTGTTAGCAGCGCTCCCACACAGCAACTCACCTCAAATCTTCGTGTCTTCCTGCCGAACATAAGGACATGATACATATATCTGTCCCGACCGGAGACAAACCCGGGACCGCAAGCTTTGTAGTCAGGTTCTCTAACCACTAAACTATCCGACCATCCGGTCCGTTTGTAGTAGTAGGCGGAACGCAGCACTTAGAAAAATGGCGGCGATTTCACGAAGGCTCTGAAGTGGCGTTGTATGTCGATGATATATTAAGTAATTATTTTTGATTGCTATATACCTCTCTTATATGGTGACCTAGAGGTCAAGACATCGTGTTCCGGCGTGGAAAGTGAGACAGCCGGTGTAATAACTGGCACATGAGATATTCTGTATTAAGAGTACTTACCTATTCTGTGTCCTCACCAATCAGGTGACCTTCTTGCTCGTTTTCCTTCCTTGTCGTTTACACTAAAAAACTACAGTAGCTAAATCCGGGCCAGTGGTACATTTTGCATTTTGTCCCTCTTCCTCGTGACGTCGACAAATGCCATCCAAAGTTTTCTCTCTCCGCAAGCACTGATGCTTGGCGGCGGGATTTGCGAGTAAGAAAGTGGTAGCGTTCCGGACGAACCTTGCACGAGGTTCAACCACGCGTAAAAATGTCTGCCTGTTGAACACTTCACAAAAAACGGCCACTTTCTAAAATTCTTCTCCTAAAATGTTATGTTTTTCCTACTCGGAATAACGAGCTCATTCGGTCTTAATTAGGAAAAGAAAATGCCTCATAGTATTGTTCCTTTTTTGTTAACATTTTCCGTACACTTTGCATGGCGTAACGGCAAAGAAAGTACATCGAAAATGTATGAGTATTTTAGATATTTTTCTCTCCTACACTACAGAGACGAAAAGAGGTCACTGTGAGTGGAACTAGCTAATTCGTAGATGTAATTACAAAAATGGAGGGGTGGCGGTTTTTTGAGAATTTATCAGTTGGAAGGATCACGCCCTAGAAGAAATCAGCCCTTTTATAGCCAGATTATGAACTTGTTTATCTTGTAACTCAATAAAATTATGAATTGCTTGTGCAACTTCATTGTAAAAGAACTATTATGAAACTCGATTAATCCCAGCAAGAAGCTCTTTTAAATAAAGCTTACTTTGGACAGCCCTATTACTGGAGCTGTGAAAGCTTGTAAAGCACTCTTTCTTCGGAACAGTTGATTAAATTGTTCTGCAGAGAAGCTTCATTCGACAATACTTTAAAAATAACATTTTAAAACATACAATTTGGAAAATAAATGAAACTGACATTGACTTTTAAAATTTCTTGTTTTATTGTAATGGTTTCTTTGGAAGTATTGCATCTTTATTCACATGATTGCTTTATCTTTATGTTTAGGTTTTCGTGACTCGAAGAAGTTAAGAGAGCCTTTCACTTCGGTAAGCGTTAATTTATCAAGACTATGTCTCTTCCTAATCGGGAGGTAATTACCCCCTCGGGGGTCAAATCGGTTTTTCGCGAGGGTCATGAGCTGGTTGGCTGGATGGACTTGCCTTAACAATGAATAAGCTTGTCTGTGAGGGGTTAAATCCGTGACCCTAGTTAGGTCATAAGGGTAACGGAATTAAAAAGGTTAAGAACTACTGGCGTAGAGGTAATCAAAAACAAATCAACATGAAATTATTCTCTTGCAACAATTCTTCTTCTTTTTCTAATATGGCCCCATCGATCGATGCGATGATCTTGCCAATGTCAAAGTAATAAATACAGTGTTCAAAAATCTTGTGGCTCTTAGCCAAAGAATATTGATATCCCTCAGAATCTTTCAGGAAATCATCGATGCGATGCCCAGGGTGCACCGGACCAAGCACTGCTCTTCCAAAACGAACCGCAGCTCTTGACCGCGTGGAGGTAACCCGATTCGCATCCCAACTCAGTCTCGTAACAGTTAAAAAATCAGTGTTGTTTTGAAGTATGTCAGGCATTGATTTTGGCGTCGCGGTGACACCGAGTGCTCCTGTAACGCGTCACTTACGACTGAATAGAGAATCCGTGTGGTTTTTAGTGGGTATGCCTGCCGCCGCGGGAGAGCCCCACATACCTCGGTAAACCCGTACCGGGCGGATGCATAAGGCGCATTTTCCAAATCATAAAAAAAAGGCATTGATGTTGGCAATAATCGGTTGACCGGTATTAACCACACAGCTAATTATATATCACTACGCTTGATCCGTTTACAAGTAGAGTAAGATTAATTACCCCACCCTTTTACCCGACTTTCGGGGTAATCCCATTTTCGGGACATTTCAATTTGATAATTTCCAACCGGTTGAGCGTAATCGGTGAAAGTTTCCCTAAATGCATAAAGCACCGATAAAAAGCCGATTTTCGATAACTTATCAGGGATTTTTGAATGTTTTACGGTTGCCCGAGCAATGTCTACTTTATTTTATGACCGCCATAAAGTTGGTTTTTGGATGACGATCCGGTGCGATAAAACATAACCGGGGGATAAGTTTTTGTCTTGAAGTACTTTTATCAGATATTTATTGGGACGCCATTTTCGTACAGCTGATTTTATATATGTAAATGTTATATGTATTCATACAACAGTGGCCATTTTCTCAAAGCGTCAATATAATGTTGCAAGTGGATGCTAGCAACGGTTGGCTCAATCAACCAATCAGTGGTTGGGATTTGATCATACATAAATCACGTCTTTATCCCTTACGGGGTAGACAGAGCCTAAGGTAACGAGACCTAGGCCACGTTTAGCATGGTTGTGCGCGTATAGGTGGAAAGGGGAATTAAAATAGTAATGGGTTGCTAGCCGCAGCGCCTGTAACATGATTCCTAAGATTTTCGCCCATTCCCTCGATGGGTGTTTACCATCTCTGCGGGAAGAGAAGCAATTGGTAGAATTCTATGTTTTTGCTTTACTCCCAGACTAGTAGGTAGTCTTATTACCTAACTCGCTCGCAATAGTCATCGTGTTCATTTTGACATTTTCATGTATGGGCTGACAATTGGCATCGGAATCAGCTAGCTGTCACATTCATACAAGAACTGTCAAAATGAACACGATGGCGATTGCGAGCGAGTTAGTTAATAAGCTTACAGCATGTTCATGTAATATTTGTTCAGGTTCGTCTTTTAGTTCATAAATTAAACTTCTCTTTTGTTTTTCAGGTACGTAGCTGTAGTACCGGTATATTACCTGTGGAAATTACGAGTTGGTATGTCAATATTTATGTTAATTAAAAACGTTATCAAAATAGACAGAAAAAGTCGCTGGATCAGCTAGTTTAAATAAACCTACTTAGTAAATAATAATAATAACAAATAAATATTACGAGACAACTTACACCTATTGACTAGTAGCAGTAGTTTGAAAGAAAAAACATAGAATGTACCAGTTGCTTCTCTTCCCTCGCAGATGGTAAAAGCCCATGGAGGGAATGGGCCAAAATCATAGGAATCATGTTATAGGCGATGCAGCTAGTAACCCATCACTATTTTGATTCCATTTTCCACGCCCACAATCTTGCTAAACGTGGCCTGTAGGTCTTGTCACCTTAGGCCCTGTCTACCCCGTAAGGGATAAAGACGTGATTTGTGTATGTATGTATTGACTAGTTTCAAACTTGACAAAACTTGCCCTGCACAGGTACTAGCCAACGGATAAACATACTTAAATATCCGTGCATGGCGGGAAGAACTTGATAACTCCACTTACACGATTTTTTTTTTATCGTCGCAATGGCTTCCTACAGCATTGGTTTTGTAGGAAAAAAATTGACAACTCGATATCTACGATACTTTTAGAGATATTGCCTCGTGAGTATTTGAATATATCCATACGCTGCGTATTTTATTTAACGAAACGAGATATATACGCGATGAGTCACAAAAAAATATATAATATCGTAATATATCCTTACATCAACTTATGCTCAAAAACCGATCTAGCGTACGTAAATTGACAAAACAAGATATCAAAGCGACGACTAACACACTATTACGTTAACAAATAAATATATCGTTTTATCTACTTATATTCAACTACTGGTAACTTGATATGTCAATTTATACTTACACTATAAAGTTAACAATTAATATATTGACGTTATATTTCGACTTATCAAGTTACTCACGCTATGCACGGAATATGATATCTCGTGTTATCTTAGTAGTTTCTCATTTATAGACCGGGTCAAATCAAAAATATGTTGTTTATTGAATAACTTGTCACATTGTGTCATGTCTCATACTGATGTCGCATACTACTTTTCCCGAGATATATGTGAACAGGGGTGCGTTCAGTTTGATCACCCGACGACGCCCGACTACGCACTGGCCCGTTCAGTAAGTCAGTGCGATCATCGGACGATCACACCGATCACCCCATAAAATAGATGGGTAAAAAAAGCCAGACGTCACTTTGACAGTTGAAAAGCGGCAAAATTTATAATTCGAACGCTGGGGATATAAACTTATTATTACGAATACGAAATCACATACCATCGACATTTAAATTTAATGTGAATTTAATTTAAAATGGGAGATTCAATGAAGACGTTAATGATTCAAGATGAAAAGGGACAGAAATATAATAATATAATATCAAAGATATCAGAAATATAATATCAAAATAAATATAAAATTAATTTCTATTCAGGTCTCGGAGCAAATATTTATTTTATATTTATTTTGAATTGACACTTTTGACAGAAGAACGTCCCAACTCGTTCGGTAAGTGTGTTCATGATCGGACGATTTTCATCCGACTTTAGTTACTGAACGTAGCCCAGAAGTCGTTCTAATTTTTCTTTTTTTTTTCAAATTAGGTAGTGCAAAAAGTGCGCTTGCATTCCCAAATTATTTAAATTTTATTACAAACATTTTTATTACATTTTTTTTATTACAAACGATTAATGTGTATTATTGATACCCAATTCTATGGTGAATAAGTTGATAAGTCATCGGTGAACATGTTGATAAGTCAATTATTATGAATAATAAGATAGTAAGAAAGATAAACATAACCATATTTGAAAAACCATCTAAAATTACTCTTAAATCAATTTAGACATTTCAATTACACTGAAAAACTGATTTTTAGGAATTAAATTAAATAATGTTTTCACTGGTTTGAGCACTAATGTATGGGTAATAAGTTGATAAGTCTCTGGGTAGTATGTTGATAAGTCTAATATCTTACAAAATAAGCAGAATTTACGAGAACACGTAACATAATTTGAAAGATTACATAAAATTATCCATAAATCAAGCTATAGAGATGAGTTCGAGATAAAAACGGATTTTGGAGAAAATGACAAACTTTAAAATCGCTGCCCTGTAAAATTGCCATTTTGGAGTTATCAAGTTCTTCCCGCCATGCACGGATATATAAATACACACTACATCAGAATAGATGATTCTATGATTCCATACAAACGAACAGATGCCTGCATCTACCAGGATTCGAACCCACGACCTCTAGCTTCATAGTCAGGGTCACTAACCACCGGGCTATCCGGTCACAACGCACAGAGCAATTCAGTACCCTTAATTAAACCTAAATAAAATCAAACTTAAACCCAAAACTTATAAATAAAACGAATTGATTTTCCGACAAAGCAATCAACAGGGCATGCAGCCGAGCGATAAATTTGTCGACCGTCTGCCTTTGACGACAAAGGGCTATTGTGCTAGCAGCTGATCAGCCTTTATAACCCGCAATTCGCTTATCGAAGTTCGGTTCGTGCCGTTCCGCTCACACTAATGCACATTAGCATGAGAGTGAAAAGGACGGTATTATACGAACTTCGAAAGGCGAGTTGCGGAGTAGTCCCCTAGACTAGACTATGACATGTTCATTTGATAGTCGCGGGCTAGCCGTTTTTGTGGTATTGCATGTGAAAGAGATAGTGTGTTTACAGTACAGTTATATACACTGGTCTAAGTAACTTAAAGTAAAGTAAAGTAAGTAACTTTTGCGAAAGCACACAGAGCATCTATTTTTAACATCTGTGTTTTTTTTCTTGTTTTTTTTGCTATAAAATTGTGTTATTCTCTTATATTTGTGTGTCTTGCAACTCTTGCAAAAAGGAATAAATGTCTTCTTTCTTTATTTCTTTCTTAATTTGATTTTATTAAGTCTATGTTAAGCCCGTTTGAAGGACAAAGTGCCGTGGAATAGACAATGAACAATAGTACATTACTGCAAAGGCCGGGAAGTAAGGGGTTGCAGGCCGAGTAAGTTTGACGGCCGAGTGGTACACGAGGCCGGCATGGTACGAGGCCGGCAACCCCTGTCCCGGCCGAGGCTTGTATAGTGCTTTTCTCAAACATGCAATGAAATAAATAAAAAACTTCAAAAAACAGTATTTATTTGTAAGGCAACTAAAATCTAAACTAGTAAAACAAAATTTCATGGCATTGTAGGCAATGCTTTATAATTACAATAATTAAAAAAAAAAAACGACACTTGTCAATTGTGACGACTGAGACCTACCCTGTTTACATTTGATACATTTCTCTGTCACTATTTTCGTCGGAACTCATATTTAAAATTTATCAAAATCAACAATGAACAAAAGATTAGTGTTTTTTTATTTTCCCACCAAAATGTGTTTTTTTTTTTAAATGTACGTTTCGTTTTACGCTGATTGTGCCGACGTTTACACCGCTGATATTAAGATGACAATGAAATGAGATTTAAATATTTCTGTACCTAGTAAGGTTTCAATTTAAAATTAATCTTATATGTTAATTATGTATCGTTTTTATGTAATTTTTGATTTTATGTATTTAAAATTGCAAAGAAAGCAAATATTGCTTATGTTTTTTTTAAAGCTGAATATCATGATGCCATTGACCTATAAAGACTTGGCTGTATGGACCCTGTTTCCTTTGCCTACCCCAAAAGGGATGAATAATAATAAAAATGACCTATAAACTAAACTAAACGTCATGATGCTGTGGCACATGAAACAATAGACGATCGCTTTGCAGGCCTAGGCCTGCCATTTTGTATGAAAATCCATTACATACCACTTGTCTAACCGCGCCCGCGACTTGATACGTCCCGGCCTATTATTTGGAACGTAAGGTTAACATTTCATTGCATCTTTGAGAAAAAAATATTTACCTTGCTACTCCGCTCTCATAGCAGCGCTTATTGAGTAGCGGAGTAGCAAGGTAAATATTTATTGTTCATTGAAATGGACCTCCGCAAAGTAACGCTTGATTCAATAAAATATGTGGAATAGACAGATATATTTTTTTACTTGAATCAAAAACCATTTCGAGGGAAAAGCCGAAGGACAGAAAAGATATTCCTGGTTTTCTTACTACAATTTTTTGAAGCAATTAAATGACAGCTGTCAGTGATGTCGTAAAACGGAAAATAACGTCACACCAATATTGCCCTTTTAATAACGTTATCTTGGGACAAGTCGGGTTACCCCGGGGGGAAGAGCAGTGCTGGGTCCGGTGCACCCTGGTCAACGGTTAATAATATCCTAGAGAAGTCCGAGGAATATCCTTATCCGTTGGCTAAGAGCCCGACATGTCTTTTAACGATAGGAAAGGATTTTGCGCGACATCTGTAATATAACAAATGGTTTTGAAGCAAAACATGAACTTGTTTTAATTAAATCCAACAAGTGGTAGCAGTTTGTAAAACATAACAATAATCGGTACTACTATGTGAAGGGTGTCCTCCACGTGAAGTTACGGGTGTTCGAATAAAAATCGGTTCTGTAAACACTCACATTATAATATCTCATTCAAGAACAAAAATGCAAAAAGACGTACGCACCTAACAGATCAGCGAAAGCATTCCGCTTGCATGTCGTAGTTCGGTACAACGCCATCTAGCGGCATACTTTGTAACTATTTCTTACTTGGACAGTACCTATGTATCTATTGAACCTTTGCCTCACCCTAACCCTGAAAAGATAACCACACAGTACACTAACTCATATAACTTTGGCAAAAAAAAAATCGAGCAAAAAAAACGGCCAAGTTCCTAAATTGAATTAGAGTAGCAAAACTGCGAGCGTGACCAGAGAGCCAAGTAACTTGGCCAAGAAATTGTCGAGAAATAGGCATTAATGTTCTGTAAGTATTTGGAGAGACTTAGTTTCATTGTATTGATCTTTTGGATGATTTTGTGAATGCCAAGATCTTGCTGAACGTGGCATTGGGGTCTTGTTACCTTAGGTTCTGTCACCTCGTAAGGGATAAATACCTGTTTTATGTATGTATGTATGTATAACCGCTAAGAAATCATTTTGGCGACAGGCCTGGAATTAAGGTGGTTTAATGAGATTCGCCATAAATAATAAATCGGAGCGAACGCGGGCAACAGGCTAGTATATTTTAAATAAATAGAAACTCTGGTCTGGGAGTAAAGAAAAAACATAGAATTTACCAGTTGGTTCTCTTCCCGCGCAGATGGTAAAAGCCCATCGAGGGAATGGGCGAAAATCATAGATCATGTTACAGGCGATGCGGTTAGCAACCCATCACTATTTTGATTCCATTTTTTGCTATCTAAACGCCCACAATCTTGCTAATTGTGCTCTAAGTCTTGCCACCTTAGGCTCTGTCTACCCCGGAAGGGGTAGAAACGTGATGTGTATGTATGTGTAAGTAGGTATGTACATACATTCATTTAAAACGATCAAAGTAGCCCCAAAATTATTAAAGTCACCCCGATTAAAACCGAAGTAGCGTAACGTTCCCATTAAAATTAGTTTCGTTCCAATAAATGTATTTGTTTGATTTATGCCTGGTGATGAATCCATCACGCTTATCATCACTTCCCATTAATCGGAATGGATGTTTGTTGTTGCAACATACAATAAATAAAGAGCATTATGATTTCCACACGTTGCATTCAGTTTCTACATACATATATCACGTCTTTATCCCTTACGGGGTAGACAGAGCCTAAGGTTACAAAACTTTAAGGCTGCGTTTAGCATGATTAAGGGCGTATGGGTGGAAAGGGAAATCAAAATAGTGATGGGTTGCTAGACGCATCGCCTAATGATTCCTAAGACTTTCCCTCCCTCCCCCTCCAGCGTTTAATGCTCCTCTCATCTACTCAAAGGTTAACAGGTAGAGATCCCTTATAGGGATAAGTTCACCTTTGTGCATATATTAATGTTTTTTATTTTTTTGTGAATTGTATCTGTTTCTTTATATTTGTACAATAAAGCATTTACTTACTTACTTTCGTCAGCAGCTCTCTAGTATTTTATAAAACTCATTACTCACTAAAACCTAGGACCCCTAAAAGCTCTAAAAGCAACAACTTACCGCATAAACCCGTTGACTTGTGAAAAATGTAGCCGTTTCCACAAAAATGTAGCCATATTTATAAAAACGTCGCCTTTTCTGTAACAAATTGGCGACAGAGTGGACTGTTGGGCGGCTCCTAGATTTACGAGGGTCCCTTACAATGACTTGCGAGAAGCACTATCGGATATATCGTGAGTTATGTACTGTATCAACCAACAACTGTTGAGGATGCCTCAGAGAGCGGTGAAACACGGAGCACCTATAAATTGTGCTGGATTTGGTTGCGGGCTTAGTTGCGTTTTCGTCGATTATTTATTTTTCTAACATACAAATCACGTCTTTATTCCTTACGGGGTAGACAGAGCCTAAAGTAACAAGACTTAAAGGCCGCGTTGACCCTGATTTGATCTCACTTTTTAGCGGAGTTTATTTTAATATATTCGCTAGAAATTTTCTGTTCATGTGCGAAAACTATGTAATTTGTTCGGAATCATTCGAAATTATTAGGTTTGCAGATGTTCTTACTTACTAAGTTAATGTTGCCTGTGATGCCCACACACTGGCGTAAGTGCGCTAGCTTGAAGAAAGACAACTTCACACTCATTCTGACATAGCCCGTGTACGTAAAATGTAGTAGTGTCGCACACACACACTCACAGTTTCTGGAACATTTCGATTTATTTATTTATCAACAAAAATTACATTATATATGAACATGCGTGTCACAAATATAAGTGTTTCTGTTCTGATCGTCAAAATTAATAATAACGTGAACATAATAAATTCTAAACAATTAAATAAAAATACAATGTCAAAATTAATATGTTTCGAAAAATATGTCAATTTTACAATTCTAAAAACATTTTGAATAAAATGTATCTCCAATAGGGGTCGTCATAGCTTATTAAATTACAATAAATAAATCATATCTAGTCAAATATTTAACCGACTAAAGAGGGTTTTCCAACAAAAGGTTCTTCACCCGACGACCAAATGTCTCTTCTCCTTGGTCTCTAAGTTCGGCAGGCAGACGCTCGTAATATGTCGGCCCAACGACACGCGGGTTTTTTTCTGAAAGTACAAGTCGGGATTAAGGACCCGACCTTCCTCTATTACATTGCCAGTACGTAATAATAATTTTCGTCTTGGCGGAGACACTGCCATGCCCCCAGATAAACAACAGAATCACCTATTTTTGTTGATCAATTTAAACTTTGAACCACTTTTCATGTGGCCAGTACGTCACAAGTGCGATCGTAAAAGCCTATTTGAATTTTGATCAAAGCCGTTCCAAATTTGAAATTGTTAACAAAGCCACACAAAAAAAACAAACGCGCCATAACGTCGTAAATTTAAAACATGGCCGCATATTTCCAGCCAGTACGCAACAGTTTACATTTTGAACTCGTAAATCTCAAGCTTTTAACTAATGTATGGCTGAATAGTGCTATCTCTATGGTTTCATGTGCCAGTGCCTGTATTTTCTAGGCAATAAGGTTTAAACTTCATAACCGCATACACATATTAATGAGTTAGTTTTAGGGTCGCCCGTCACATGATTTTACAGTTTTAAGTAATGAGATGATTTATACGGAATAATGAGGAAAAATCCTTTGATGGTTTTTTCGGGTAACTATGATGGGATGGACGTTAAACACGCTGTTTTGTATGAATTGCTATTACTAGTTAACTATTGGTGGTTTAAACTAGAAAGTAATATATTATGATTTTAGTCTCTAGTTGAGCACAGACTATCAGATAAAACCGCTTATTCTGAAGTGAAAAAGTAATAAAGTTCAGCGTGTAAGAAAACTGGTTTCGTCTCTCTATCTCACCCTAACATACGTATATTATATCGCTCTTTCTTTCACATTGCCGATCTATGACTACGTGACGTTTAAACATTATCAGGCGGATTGGGATGCAAAAGAGTCTTTTGCATCCCATGACCCGTACACAGAAAAAAAGCTGTAAAAATGGAGAGGTAAGCAAACACTTTCCTCTCGCCTCTCTATTATTGCCTGGCGTTCATACAAAGCTTTTCCAATCCCTCGCATATTTCTGCATTTTTAACCTATAGCTGAGTAGGGTTGCCGCAAAATCGATAGTTTCCCTATCGATAGTTTTGATCAAAAAATGCCATAATATCGCTAGCGCTATGGTATCGATAGTGTCGAAATTATCGATCTCTTATTTAAAGCAATAATATCGGCAAGATAGAATTGAGAGAAAGTGTCATTTTACTGCAGTATCTGCCAGACTATATCAATCGGTTCAGCGGTTTTAGCGTGAAAAGGTAACAGACAGACAGGTAAACAAAGTTACTTTCGCATTTATAATATTAGTTAGGAATAAGTTTGCGGGTGGTAGGGCCTTGTGCAAGGTCCGTCCGGATCGCTACCACCATCTTACTCGCTAATCCTGCCGCTAAGTAGCAGTGCTTGCACTGCTGTGTTCCGGTGTGGATAGTAAGACAGCCGGGGAAATTACGGGCACAAGAGGCATTTCATTTTAGTCCTCTAGGTTGGCAACGCATCTGCAATTCCTCCGGGGTTGCGGGTGTCTATGGGCAGTGGTGATCACTTACCATCAGGTGACCCACTTGCTCGTTTGCCTTCCTATTCATATAAAAAAAAATTTAAAAGCAGTGGTATCGATACTATCGATAGATTATTCGTCGTCAAGGATCAATATATCAATACTATCCATAGTATGTAGTTTACCAAACTATCGATAACCTATCGATACATTATCGATAGTGGACCATCAAGTGACATCACTACAACTGAGGCGTCAGCGCCTAACAGCAAAGGTTTTCTTTTTTGATTTCAATTTTACTCGAAAAATTGTACGCCCGCGCGGTCCCAAATTTAATTTGGGCAGTGCATGGAAAACAACGCTTTTTTAGTACAGTCGCCATCAGATATATCGAAGCGGGCAAGGTCCTCAAATATTTCGGAGCAGAAAGCACGTGGTAGACGACCGGATGGCCCAGTGGTTAGAGAACCTGACTATGAAGCTTGAGGTCCCGGGTTCGATCCCCGGTCGGGGCAGATATTTGTATGAAAAATACGAATACGTTTGTTCTCGAGTCTTGGATGTTTAATATATATTTAAGTATGTATTTATCTATATAAGTATGTTTTTCCGTTGTCTAGTGCCCATATTACAAGCTTTGCTTAATTTCTAAATGTCTGTGAAAATTAGAACTCATAGAAAAATCCGAAAAGTAAAGCTATGGCCGGGAATCTTTCATTCTGGCATGACGTATGAGCCATATTTCTGTTTTGGAATTCGAATCTATTATTACAGACGTATGGTTTATTTTCCACAAATGTTTATATCTTTATGATCAGCCTGACTGCACCTTTGACGATCTGTGCTTCCCGATATTTTTACCTCATTAAACGTTCCGAATTTATTGAAGTGTCGCTGCTCTTAAATTTATTACGAATTGCGTGTTCTGATGTTATTGACCTTATCTAGTGTAACGACTTTGCCCGCTGCGATTCATCTGACGGCGACTGTACTTGCCCAGCAATATCGGGATTGTCCTGTTATATTTTGGTTGAGTTATTCGATGAACGGTTTTATAACAAAATTGCGTAACTATTGGTAGTTACGCAATTTACTCTTACGCATTCATCAGCGACTATAATAAAAATTTATTTTACGTAGTTTAAGACCATTATGTATGACATACATAAATCAATCCTTTATCCCTTGTCGGGCGGACAGTCTAAGGTAACAAGCCTAAATGCCACGTGCCATGATTGTCCGTATAAGTGGAAAGGGGAATCAAAATAGTGATGGGTTGCTAGCTCTTGACTCACTTTATATTTTAAATAATTTAAATTATATCAGACAATGAATGTCTCCGTACAAAATGTTCCAGTGGAGGGAATCGTAAAGACGTACCATCTTGTATACAGACACACACAGTAATTTAACTGAAAGAGCCTTTATAAAGCTTAAGACAATAAGCTAGACGCGGTATATTTAAAATATGCCTTACTTCGTGCACCTGCGAGGCTGTATTCTAGAATCTTATATAGGTCTTAACCAGAGCACTTTGACAGTTATCTTACATACTTACGTTTTATCACGGCTTTATCCCTTACGGGATAGCCAGAGGATTAGGTAACAAGACCTAAATGCCACGTGCAGCATGGTTGTCCATATAGGTGGGAAGTGGAATCAAAATAGTGATGGGTTAGCCGCATCGCCTATAACATGATTCCTAAGACTCATTCCCTCGATGGGCTTTTACCTGCGCGGGAAGAGAAGCAACTGGTATACCTTTCAATGCTTCTGATTGGATTCTGGTGTTCTAAGTTTTCGATGTAATATGTATAGCTGTTGATTTTTTGTGTATTAATAATCATATTTTAAATAAAATTTAAAATAATCTTCATTTCAAAGATCAAGAAGGGTTGAGCTACTCCAGTACACGTGCCATACTTCGGTCAGTTTTATTACGTCTCTTTGTTATCTTTTCCTTTCATATTCAACAACAAAAGAAGTTGTAAAATCCCGCGTTAAATGCATTTTCGTCATCTTAATAGAACAAACTATTCTATGTTCTTTCTTTACACCCAGACCAGCGTGGAAGAAATCTTTGAAGATACCTAATGCCTACAATTCAAAACACAGATTGTGACGAAAGAGTCACCTGAGAGGCACTTTTAGCACAGGCACTACTTACTGGATTTACTGTGCTTAGCTTAGGTACTAAAATTTGGGTTTTAAGCCGTAAGCTTCAACCCTTTTTAGGACATTTCGCGTCTGGAATATTAGGTTATCGTAAGGTCGCACTTTGCGTATAAAACTGTATTATGAATATTTGGCTCCCAAGACCATTTTAGCGTTTTGTTCTTGATAATATGCTACAGTACATAAAGAAGTAGGCTTTCAACACGGTGCCCCGAGTTGGAAAACTGTTTTAAATATTGACCAAACGGTGAGTGTGAGCGAACCTTTACGGAGTGACGTGATCAGTGTTGAGTGCTTCCCTACATTTGATAGTAATAAAAATGACGATGAAAACGAGGGTAGTTGTGCGCCGCTGTCAGTTGCGTCGAACAGCCGCGCGAACAGAGTGCTGGCGGGCAGTGTTCGTTTCGCTGCCGCTGGGGCGAGCGCTCCGAGAGGAAGGACTACGAAATAGTCCGAAACATGTCGAGCATCACTCGACTTTTTATACGTGAGTTATCCGTTTATGTGCAATTATAACAATAGGCTTATTACCTAACCCGCTCGCAATCGCCATCGTGTTCGTTTTGACAGTTCATGTAGGGGCTGACAATTGGCATCGGAATCAGCTAGCTGTCACATTCATACAAGAACTGTCAAAACGAACACGATGGCGATTCGTGTACATAATATTTTATGTCGGTACTAGCTGGTGCCTGCGACTTCGTCTGTAAAAAAATAGTTTTTCTCTATACCGCGGGAACTATGCAATTTTCCGGAATAAAAAATTACCTATGTGTTAATCTAGGGTATCAGCTATCTCCATTCCTAATTTTATCCAAACCCATTCAGTAGTTTTTACATCCATACTTACAAACTTTCGCGTTTATAATATTAGTAGGGCTATTGTTTCCTTGCATCCTTTGGAACCCCGACTTATTTAGCTATAGTTTGAAGCCCGGGGAAGGTCATAGGATAGATTTTATTGCAAAAAATCTTATATGTAGTTCCCGCTATACATACATACACAAATCACGTCTATATCCCTTACGGGGTAGACAGAGCGTAAAGTAACAAAACCTTAAGGCCACATTTAGCATGATTAAGGGCGCATAGCTGGAAAGGGAAATCAAAATAGTGATAGGCCGCTAGCCGCATCGCCTATAACACGATTCCTAAGACTTTCGCCTAGTCCCTCGATGGGCTTTTACCATCTGAAGGAAGAGAAGCAACTGGTAAATTCTATGTTTTTTCTTTATGTTGTTTTTTTGTTGTTTACGGGCAACAGCTATATGACGTGAATCTACTTGCACCCGTGCAACGCCGGGTTGGGTCGCTAGTATAAATCCTAAAAGAATACGGTACACTTATTTTAGTCCCGCAAAATTGCATTCATATTACCATATTTCCGAACGAAGCACGAAAATTCTGCGGAATTATTAAAGCTCAGATTTCATATTAAACGGCGATCTAAATCTAGGTCGCAGTATAAATCCAGTAAGCAATCTGCGAACTACGGGCTGAATTTGTAATTGCTCGCGAGCGCTGTCCGTAAGCAGTCGCTGTAATTTATTCCATTAGAGATTACGTAAGATTCGTGGCATTTGCATTATTATAGCATGGATATGGAATTTATTAATACACAAACTATTAAAAACTAAATCACAATAAAGAACACTAAAACTAGGAAAGTTGTTTTTTTTATGTTAGAGAGGCCAGATATACGAACTAGTGGGTCACCTGTTAAGGTTTTGTTATCTTAGTCTCTGTCTACCTTGTAAGGGATAGACGTGATATATGTATGTATGTATGTAAGCTAAGAACATGACAGAGGTCGTTTTGGTTTTTATCCCATCTTGCACCTCTGATTTTAGTGCGTAATAACATTTGAAATTTACTCTCCCGCTATTGGAACGTTCTCAACTTATGAGCAATGACGGATGAGCGGGCCAGGCAGCCTTGTATGCGGATTGCCTACTGGTTTTACACTGTTCTTTTGCTTAGCATAAGGAATCCAATCCGTATTTTAGTTGGCACATAAATTTAGTCCGAATCACGATTTTGGTGAGAAATGCGTGATATTTACGTAGCCAATACGATTCGCGTGAGATTATACTTCAGTGTTGCATCCTCGAGATTTAACCAACAATGTAGTCCGTTTTTCGACGTACTGCATCGCCACACAGTTTTAGATATAAAAAAAAAAAAGAATTGAATACGTTCATCCGGTCACTCCTTTGGTGTCTCTTTCATTCCCGACCTACGTCATTCGTTTTTCGTGTGCGGCATCGTCAACGTCTATTTCCCGGTTATTTTATTGTAAAATAGTTAAATAGTGTTAAAAGTGAGTGATAAACATAATAAAGTGATAAATATGGGGAAAAGGAAACACAAAAGTGACGAGAAGGATATTCGTCGCAAAATTCGCCGATTGCAGAGTAAATTGCGTCACAACAAACGCAAAGGTACATAATGTTTTCTTTTTCTTTTGCATTGCAGAACAATCTTATCTTTAATGAGTTATCTTACTATTATTCAATTTTAAAGAATAATCCTTTAGGGATAACAGGAGATTACCTAGATGATTTCAATTTAGATAAGTAATATGACAGTAGGTACGCATTTAATTTGTCTTGTTCCTTGAAGTGGTAATACGAGATATTATCCTGGAATAAGTTAAAACTTACTTTCTTAATGTGATGGCACGTGATGCCATCCTGAAAGTAATTACGCAGGTTGTTATTTGTTCATTTAGGCGGGATCAATTTGTAAGTAGATTGCCTATCCATGGGCTGTTGTTGTTGCAAATTTACAAGGCCGCCATTTGGAAATTCAAATCCTATACCGGATTGAATTACCTGCAACCTGATCTAAATAAATTTGGTCTGCGCTTATTCCTTAATGTGGTAATACGTGATATTACCCCGGAATAAATCAAGTACTTTCTTAATGTGATGGCACGCGATGCCATCCAGAAAGTAGATAAATAAAGATTAAGGCTTTACTTTTTCACCCAGACTCGGATCGCAGTTCCTGTTCGTCGACTTCGTCGAGCAGGCCCAGCAAGTATGGCGAACATTTCAGCGCGTACGAGGAACACCTTGGCGAGTACGAAGACAGCTTATCGCCCAACTACGAAGCGATATCCGATTATGAAGAACAGCCGCAACTACAGTCAACTGTGAATGTCGTGCGTGCAGATAGAGTGCCAAGACCTCCCGCAACTATCACCACTGAGCCCCCCAGCCCGGTGAAGCTGCCGGGGCCCACACCTTTGGTACAAACTGACCTAACCGAACCTGCAAACCCAGTTGATTCTAACCAACCATCTACCGATGTTCTTTCAGAAGAAATCTTATCTGTGCTTGGAGAAGCAAAAAACCTCGAACAGCCTCTAGGTGAAAGTGTCCCTAATGAAATATCTGAACGCTGGGGTAAGATTCTGGTTGAAGGATTATCAAAGGAACAAAAGGTGTCGCTCGAAGAAAAAGTTCTTATACCGAGTAACTTTTTACTGGCTCGAGCACCTAAGTTAAATCCAGAGGTGACGGCTGTTCTTACAGAAGCTGTAAAAAAGCGTGACTTACGCCTTGAAAACGCTCAAAACCAACTGGGTCGTGGGATTGCGGGACTTGTTACTCTGACCAAAGATTTAATTAAAACTGATCTATCAAAATTAGAGATAATCAAAAAGATATCAGAAGCAAGCCAGATACTGCTGAATTTGCATTATGAAGAAACAGTTAACCGCCGAAAATTAATAGTACCTTTGTTGGATAAAAAATTTTGGAATACGATCCAAGGTGCTAGAAGAGATAATTTTTTATTCGGTGAAAAACTTGGAGACAACATAAAAAATGCCAAAGACATAGAGAGGTCCGGCCAACAAATTAAAAAATTATCTGCAACTCCGCCATCTTTTCAACAACGCAAGCAACCTCCAGGGACGGGAAACGTGCGAGCTCCTCTTCGCCAGCTGAATGTGAAGGCAGCGCCAGCGCAGCAGCCGTCGCCGGCGACGAAGAGGACCCACCACCACCAGAGCCAGCGCGGCCGGCGCCCCTACTCGAACAGCAAAGTCAGCGAGCGGCGACGACGCTAGAGGTACCACATGCTGGCCGCATACAATTTTTTATTAACAATTGGCGGTTAATTACTGATGATTGTGCAATATTGTCATACGTCAGTGGGTATAAGATACCTTTCACAAAGTCGGTTTTACAAGTCTCCGAACCTACCAATCCTCCCTTTTCAGAAAAGGATATTAATTTGGCTTTAAGCAAATTAATTGACTTGGGTGCTGTTACACAATGTTCAAAAGACTTGCCAGATCAATACATATCACCTGTATTTTTAATACCTAAAAGCAATGGTGGATCTAGGTTCATACTAAACTTAAAAACACTTAATAAATCAGTGTATAGTTGCCATTTCAAAATGGAAGATATCCGCACTGCAGCTAAATTAGTTTCTCGAGGTGCCTATATGGCTACAGTGGACCTTAAAGAGGCTTATTTCCTAGTACCAATCCACCCATCACATAAAAAGTTTTTAAGGTTTCGGGTTGATAACTTATATGAGTTTAATTGCTTACCTTATGGTCTCACTTCAGCCCCATATGTATTTACAAAGTTACTGAAACCTCTTCTGACGCTACTAAGGAAACAAGGGCATACATTAGTAGCATACCTTGATGACATTTTGTGTATAGGACATAACTACAAAACATGTGAAAATACCGTTCATGTTTTACTACAGAATCTAGATAAATTAGGGTTTGTAGTCAACTTAGAAAAAAGTAATATAATACCTTCTCAAATTTGTAGATTTTTGGGCTTAGAAATTAACAGTCAGACAATGCAATTACAATTGCCCCAGGAAAAAATTATAAAAATTACAGAAATGACCAAGAAAATAAGCAATAAAATCCATATAAGTATACGTGAGTTTGCAAAATTCATTGGTACACTTACTGCTGCTTGTCCTGCAGTAGCTTATGGCTGGACTTATACTAAACCTTTTGAGAGAGAAAAATTCTTGGCTCTTCAGAGATCTCATAACAACTTTGACTCTCAAATGTCTCTCAAGTCATACTTATATGATGACTTTATATGGTGGTCAAAAATTGCCTCAAAAGCTAAAAATAATATTCGAAATGGCTCTTACCAGTTAGAAATATATACAGATTCGTCTCTCACAGGTTGGGGAGCCGCATGTGATGGTGAAGTAACTAGAGGTCACTGGTTAGTAGAGGAAAATCAATATCACATAAACTATCTTGAGCTGTTGGCTGCCTTTTTAGGCTTGAAATCGTTTTGCCAGCATCACTACAACATTGACGTGTTGCTTAGGATTGATAACACCACTGCCATATCATATATTAATAAAATGGGTGGAACACAATATCCACATTTAAATGAAATTACAAAGAAAATATGGCAGTGGTGCGAAACAAAAAAGATTTTTATTTTTGCTTCCTATATTAGATCACGTGATAATACTGAAGCTGACCAAGCCTCTAGATACACGAATATTGACACAGAATGGAATCTCAATCAAATAAATTATGATGAGATTATTGAACATTTTGGTCGGCCATCTGTAGATCTGTTTGCTTCCCGGCTAAACAATAAGTGTAGTAGGTATGTTTCATGGAAACGGGATCCAGGCGCTTATGAAATCGATG
Source organism: Pandemis cinnamomeana (assembly GCA_932294345.1). Lineage (NCBI taxonomy): Eukaryota > Metazoa > Arthropoda > Insecta > Lepidoptera > Tortricidae > Pandemis > Pandemis cinnamomeana. Next base: position 6,483,118 of record OW028727.1, on the reverse strand, counting down.
CATTTACCATCTGTTGGCGTGGTCACTTCTTTTACGCGTTTCCACCATTTGCACTAATTCTTAAATGCCTAAGGAAAATAATTGAGGACTCAGCGATAGGTATTGTTGTTGTCCCTTACTGGCCAAGTCAACCATGGTTCCCGTTGTTCTTGTCTCTTGTAAAATCGGAAATTTTGTACCTTAATCCTGACAAAGATCTTTTATTATCTCCTTCCAGGGAGAGTCACCCTCTGTGGCGCAGTCTTACCCTGGCGTGCGCAGTATTGTACGACAAGCGTACATAAATCGTGGTATACCGGAAGAAACCATCGAGATCATGTTAAAATCCTTATCCATAAATACTCTAAATCAGTATAATGTAGCATTAAAACAATGGTTCATTTTTTGCAGGACTAATAATGTTGATATGTATGATGGATCAATTTCTGATATACTAAAATTTCTTACCAAGAAATTCCACGAAAACGCCAGCTATGGCACATTGAACTCCTACCGGTCTAGCCTATCCTTAATTATAGGTAAAAATAGATGTAATGATGATTGTATCACGAGATTTCTTAAGGGAGTTTTTAAGTCCAAACCATGTTTTCCAAAATATCATGCAACATGGGACCCTAATTTAGTTCTGGGATATTTATCTGATATGACACCTAATGAGACAATAACGATAGAAAACTTAACTAAAAAATTAGTAACTCTTCTCGCGTTGTCTACAGGACAACGGGTGCAGACGATATCGTTGATTAATATTGTAAATATTGAAAAGAAAGATTCTTATATGATTATAACAATTAATGACATTATTAAGAACTCTATGCCCAATAGGCATAACCCAAGACTGATTGTGCCCTTTTTTAAACAAAATGAGTCCATATGTCCTGCGCTGACATTGTCTGTGTATATAGAAAGAACTAAACAGTATAGAAGCTTACCTGATACTGATAAGTTAATTATTACCGTGAAAAAGCCTATACATAACGCTAGCTCTCAGACTATTAGTCGCTGGATAAAACAGACGCTAAGCAGCAGTGGTGTGGATGTGGGGATGTTCACTGCGCACAGCACGCGGCACGCCTCCACATCCGCAGCCTACAGGTCGGGCCTCTCAATAGATGCTATCAAAAAAGCAGCTGGCTGGACTGGTAATTCACTTTGCTTTGCCCGGTTTTACAATCAGCCTCTCAATGTTAACGCACATGACAGTTCATTTGCTATGGCAGTATTGAATAATTGTTAAACATATTACCTCTTAGATCTCAATTAAGAATAACTAAGACTGATTAAGAATAATTAATAATTTGATTTTTAAATAACTTGTTGGAATAAATGATAAGAGATTTATGGCAATTACTTTTGTGTTCTCTTTTATTCTGCAACTAACGCTAAACATCTACATTGTTGGTTAAATCTCGAGGATGCAACACTGAAGTATAATTTATGGTTAAAGGAACTTACCCTTAAGTGAACTTCAACCAGAATTATATGAAGTGTTGCATCCGAAGAGATTTAACCACCCTCCCACCCCTAGTAAGTATATACAAGCACACGGGATTGTGCTGTAAAGTACCCAGTGTTGCAGAATATTGGTGGGTATAATTACTCTAAAACAAATGACGTAGGTCGGGAATGAAAGAGACACCAAAGGAGTGACCGGATGAACGTATTCAATTCTTTTTTTTTTTTATATCTAAAACTGTGTGGCGATGCAGTACGTCGAAAAACGGACTACATTGTTGGTTAAATCTCTTCGGATGCAACACTTCATATAATTCTGGTTGAAGTTCACTTAAGGGTAAGTTCCTTTAACCATAAATTATTCATTCTAGATTGGAACGTGTATATGCGTTTGTAAATCTGGATGATAATATATCCTCGTTAAATGTTATTATAGCTGAATATATCACGAATTGGAATTGGAATTCATCTTCAACGTAAACGCCACTGTTGGGCTGAGTGAGACAGCTTAAACTAAATCCCATCCATCCATCCATTCCATCTTACTCGCTAATCCTGCCGCTAAGTAGCAGTGCTTGCACTGCTGTGTTCCGGTGTGGAGAGTAAGACAACCGGGGCAATTACGGGCGCAAGAGGCATTTCATCTTAGTCCTCTAGGTTGGCAACGCATCTGCAATCCCTCCGGGGTTACGGGTGTCTATGGGCAGTGGTGATCACTTACCATCAGGTGACCCACTTGCTCGTTTGCCTTCCTATACATATAAAAAAAAAAAAAAAAAAAACAATTGGAAGCACACAAACGCAACTAAACTTTGCTAATAAACTGCACGGCTAGCACAAATGACCCCGAGACTTGTGTCGCGTGCGGCATCATAGACTACCCGACTTTTTTATTGTAAGTTCTAGAAAAAGACAGGTATTATCTAGGGCTCGATACAGCTCTCCCGCGATCTCGTGCTAGCTAGGTCAAGAAACGACATAATAACGACAAGGCGTAGTTCGAAGCGGCCTCACTTTGCTTTTTACTTGATTTGAAGGCTTGGGCTGTAGTTTTGACGCAGCCCCTGTCTCTCTCCCTCTCCAGCCTATAAACGTCCCACTGCTGGGCACAGGCCTCCTCTCAGAACGAGAGGTCTTTGGGTTATAGTTCCCACGCTGGCCCGGTGCGGATTGGAACCTTCACACACACCAGCGAATTGCTTCGCATGCAGGTTGCATGCAGGTTTTCCTTCACCGAAAAGCTCATGGTAAATTTCAAATGAGATTATCACACATAAATTCCGAAAAACTCAGAGATGCGAGCCCGGGATTCGAACACACGACCTTCTGTTTGAGAGGCCACTGGTCAAAAAGTATCTAGCTTACCGTAACATGCTGATTTTCAGCTTTTTCAGAAAAAAACATTTCATTTTCATTTACATTTTCGTAGCTTGGCCTTAAACGCGGCAAATGTAAAGCGAACTAGAGCCTTAACAAGACTATAATTGATGAAACACAGCTGCCTCAGTATAACTAAAATTTAATGTATCAGTGAACAGTACAGATTTTGTAATTCTATTGTCAAGAGCAAGTCTTTGTATTTTAGCAGTCACGATTTATGATCTTAAACAAATTGTCTAGAAACTTCGTCACACGTATAGACTACGTCTCACACAAACAAATTCACATTCACACACATGTGTCACACACTCACAGAGTAACAACATATATTTCACACAGCACCCCGAATAGCTTACTAAGAACTCATCGCGTTCTCATCGGATTGTGTTCGGCAAACTGACATTTTGGCGACGCCGAACAGCAAATTAAACGTTAGACATTGCAAATGGTTGGTAACAGCTTAGGCGTGTCAACGCCGAATAGAGGCCCAGGCTTGCCTAAGTAGCGGAGTAGCAAGATAAATATTTTTTGTTCATTGAAATGGAACTCCGCAAAGTAACGCCCGATTCAATAAAATTGAAACAACATACATACATACCGCCACGTCTCTTTCCCACAGGGGTAGGCAAAGACTACTTTGCACTTGCTACGATCCTGACAAACTTCTTTCGCTTCATCCACACTCATCAATCTCTTCATACATGCTCGTCGGTTTTGGGTACTCCTGACCTGACCTTTTTCCAAAACGTCTCCGATTTGTTCTCGGAACGCCGTCTAGGCCTTCCTCTCCCAACGTAACCATTCACACTCCCCCTATAGATCTGTTTAGTTAGTCTACTTTCATCCATCCGCTCTACGTGACCAAACCAAGTAAGCATACTTTTTTTTTTTTTTACTACGAACTGACCAGTGATTGACCTCTATCTCACTTGGTGGAAGGTGCAGATGAGGCCAAAGGTGTAACTCACTGGTTTAGTAACAGCCTATTCACTCTACCCTTGAAGAGCCCTAGGTTGTATCTGTCCGGAAATACAGACGATGGGAGTGAATTCCATTCCCTAGCAGTTCGCATTAGGAAGGATTAAGCAAACCGCCTCGTGCGGGTCAATGGTATGTTAACAACAAATGGGTGAAAACGCTCCCCCCGCCTGGAAGTCCGTTGGCGAAACCGTCCGTTGGTTTTTCTATCCTAGTCACTATATCCTCTTTCACACCAGCACGTTCCCTTATCACACTATTACTTAAAAACAATGCTTTCAAAAAGCGGACCTAGAACAGCAATTTGACCCAGATGGGCGTAATCAACGTCGCTTTTTTTTATATGAATAGGAAGGCAAACGAGCAAGTGGGCTGCTGTTGATTAATATTGGGGAAGCCGTCGTCCGCGCTGTGACCAAGTAGTGAAATGTTGGGCGTTCAATTTGTAGTGTTTTGTCGTGTCGCGTTACACACGAGATTAAGTTTCAATCTCAGCGTTTGTTTCTTGTGTGTTTTCGTATATGTAGTGTCATCTTTGAAGACGCGAATTATTAAAATACTAGCTTCTGCCCGCGACTTCGTCTGCGTGGAATTATACATAAGCGATCCACTATAAATTACCTGTCTCTTTTACGGACAAGGGATATGTACTCGTATCTTTTGTTAGTTTCATGAACGTGAAAATACACACACACACACACACACAAACACGTCTATATCCTTTACGGGGTAGGCAGACCTAACCTACGTTTAGCATGATTGTGTTAGTATATGTGGAAGTGATGGGTTGCAAGCCACATCGCCTATTACACGATTCCTAAGATTTTCACTCATGCCCTCGACGGGATTTTACCATCTGCGCGGGAAGAGAAGCAACGGTACATTCTATTTTTCTTTGCTCCCATACCAGCATGGATGTAAAAAGAGTCCCGTAGAAAGTTGTATGGAAAGTGACACGGTTCTTTGCTCCCAAGTATTTTTCTCCCTATTAGAAAAAAAGCTATCCTTCCATGCTGATCTGGAAACATAGGAAAAACATGGAATGTACCAGTTGCTTCTCGTCCCGCGCAGATAGACGTGATTTGTGTATGTGTTTGTGTATTTATTAGAAAGAGAAAGCGACAAATCTTCTTCTTCTTCTTCTTCTTGTTTGTGGCGTATCAAGTCGTTATATCGACGACAACTTCGCCAATGTCAAAGTAACAAAAATATAATTCAAAAACCTCGTAACAAAATGTCTGCAACGTTGTACGGTAATCAAAGACCCGCTCCCCCCTATCAGGCTCTTGCCAACGGTCAATGATATCTCTCAGAAACTGCCAGGAAATCATTAGCCGATGCCCAAGGTGCACCGGACCAAGCACTGCTCTTCCCCCCGGACGGCTCCAAAAACTAACCGCAGCTCTTGACCACACGTGGAGGTAACCCGACTCGCACCCCAAGCGACAAATCGCCATAGCTGCTAGCTCATCGTCGGCGGTAGGACCACTGCCTAACCCTGTCAAAATTAATTAAAACGTATGTTATTTATCTAACCCATAAATATCTATAGGTTATTACAGGTCGCAAGGTGTCGGGTTATTTGCTGGGCGAATGTACACGTTGTCACAAGGGTTTTGGGTTAGAAATCGATTGGCTGTGATTCTTCATTACGGGTAATATTTAAGTGCGGTGACGTTAACAGGGTATATGGAATTTTTTGCTAAAGCGAGGTCAAGCGTATTAATAAGAAAAATGGTCTAGGAATTGTGGTTATTCCATGCTGGTCTGGGAGTAAAGAAAAAACATACCCCCTTATTCATAAACGCTCTGTAGGCTTCTGCTAACTTAGCAATCATTTGTTCACTTGCACCGGCGTCCCGTAAAGCGCTGCGGGTATCTATGGGCACCATTACGGTGATCATTTACCATCAGGTGACCCACTAGTTCGTTTGGTGGCCTCTCTAACATTAAAAAAAAAAAGTCCTCATCTGTCACTTTGACATTTACCTTTCACAGATAAGGACGAACGATTGCTAAGTTAGCAGAAGCCTTTAGAGCGTTTATGAATAAGGGGGATAGAGTTTACCAGTTGCTTCTCTCCCAGCAGATGGTACAAGCCCATCGAGGGAATGGGCGAAAGTCTTAGGAATCATGTGTTATAGGCGATGCGGCTAGCAACCCATCACTATTTTGATTTCCGTTTCCACCTATACCCCCTTAACCATGCTAAACGTGGCCTTCAGGTTTTGTTACCTTAGGCTCTGTCTAGCCCTGTATGTATGTAATTGTGGTTAAGGGTACGCGCCTTTTGTGGGCCTGCCGCCAAGCAGCAGTTCTTGCGCTGCTGTATCTCGGTAAAGAGTAAGGCAATAGTAGATTAATGCCGAGGCCTGGGAAAAAGCCAATTGCTGGGTGAGTAACTTGTAGACTAACAGTTGAGCTCATTAAACTTTGATAATGATTCCGTAGAGGGATCGAAACGCGTCAGTGTTTGTGTGATGTAAGGGATAATTAAGTTTGTGGGATTTATGTGTTTTATGGGCATAAATAAATAAATAAAATAAATAAATTAGTGGAGGGAGATGTTGGCGTTGTAAATATTTCTTTTATATTTCTGTTTTTGTCTATTATTCTTTTATTTGAAGTTGCTTTTTTTATACGTGTTTTTCTTAAGTCACTGTCTGCTGGTCTATCTCATTATAATTATAACGTCAGCTGCGTTGAGTTTTACTTCTCCCACATTTCTGCTAAATAGCTATCGAATCCGCTTCACGAGGATTGCATGAAAAACATATATATTATTATTTCACACAGGCTTGGTTATCTTGCACGTCAGTAGCGGAGTAGCAAGGTAAATATGTTTTGTTCATGGTAAAACCTGTCATTTTGACACGTGCCGTGTTGCAAAAGAGTAAAAATACAGTGTAGCTTTGAAAAGCATGATCACATTCGTATTCAAACCTTAAACGGTTTACCATAGAGTTTACATCTCGTAAAGCGAACTTTTTAATAAATTCAAATGTGATGAAAAATGAATAATTTCGCTTTTCGATAAACTTGGCAGCCGCGGCGCGTTTGCTTGGGGCGCTGATAAACAACAATTTATGTAAATTGTATGAATGTCATACATTTCTAAATGACTCATACAATCCGCGGGATTATGGTAATGGGTTACTCTTTACGAGTTACGTGTTCACATAATCTGATACACGTGTCGTGATTTTATAGATCGAAAAACACAGACGAATTGAGAACCTCCTTTTTTTGAAGTCGTTTAAAAACAATTGCCAGTCAGACTTACGCACCGAGGGTTCCGTACAAAATATAAAATCCTGTGTTAGCAGAGCCCTGCCTCCTAAGCGAAATAGGCAATTTGAGGTCATTTTATATTACATACATACATACACATATATTATCATGTCTTTATCCCTTACGGGGTTGACAGAGCCTAAGGTAACAGGTACCTACAGGCCACTAGTAGTTCTCCTTACAGCGGCAACACAATTCATCATATCTGTCAAAATTTCAACTGTGACAGCTACTACCTTTATGATCACATGCCTAAAACGTAAAATGACTTCTTAAAAGTTAATAAGGCTAAGAAGGCTGACTTAATTGACAGAATGACTTAATTGTAAAAGGACTGTAAAGCAAAACGTCTCAAATCATTGAAACAAACTTGTGTCATACCTAACAATATCACAAAGGAGCTATTACGGTTCATAAGATACATCCTAGACAGACAGATAAAGGTACTTACGTCCGCGAACAGCGTAAAATTAACCTTTCTTTTTTGTCACAAACCGGAAACTTTATGTATGCCCTAGACACGGGGATGCCAGATTAATTTTATGTCATGTTTATGAGACGCGTAGACTTAGCTGTCTTGCACGTGTAGTTATGGAGTAGGTAACTGTTTTCGTACAGTTGTCAGTCTGCGGCCTTTGACTGTATCCAAGCCGTGAGATCGATGGCGAAGCCTCCAATTTACCGGGCGCTGCAATTTGCAGGGTGTGAATGACCACAAATTGGGACTTTATTAGGACATTCTGTGCGCTATGCAATTGCCACTTCGGCACAAATATTTCATCAGGGTCCTGTGGGGTGACGATGTTTTGTTGTGGGACATTTTGTTTGTTACGAAAGGGATAAGAAATATGGGCCGTCATCTGAAACAAGGGAAAATATGTGCAATATTGTATTATTTTGTATCGTTAACAAATACCAAAGTATACATAATTTTAGTAAGTTTTCCGTTTTCCAGAAAAAGTCCACATGATTTTAATGTTTTTCTCATTACCTGTAAAATTGAATGTGTTTTATGTACAATAAATAGTTATGCATACATACAAACCTACATTTAAATGGCGGTAGAAAATAATGACTTTTGCTCTCTTGTACAATTTGGTCGGTTGCACTAGGCTTTGATTTTGAACAGCAATCCGTACTGACACTACAAAGAAACTAGCGCCATTTATTGTCGACGACACGAGTGACTGTTTAACTAAAGTGGGAATGTCCTGGCCACAAGAAAATTGTGGACACGTTGTTTGTAACGAGGCGAGCTTGATTAATAGTGAAGCCAGACGATCGTCGCCGGCGCTGACGTATAATATAATCATGGAGTAATTAACCCACAGAATAGAAAATTCACATAATTAAAAGTTAGCCTTTTATGATTTATGTTTTCCTTTAGTAAAAATAAGACTGAACAGTATAAGAAAACCGAAGTGGATGTCTAAAGGCCTACAGAAATGTTGCAAGCGTAAAAGACAACTGCTCTGGAAATACAGACATACATGTAATGATGAAGATAAAAAATATTTCAAGCTTTATTCTAAGAGACTGCGAAAAATTGCGAAAAAGACTCAAAAGGCTCAAAATGATTACCGAATTCAAACATCTTTGAATAAAACTAAAACAACTTGGGATATAATAAAAAAAACTAAGCAAAATCTTCCTAATGAAACTATTTCTAGGATAAGTGTTGATGGTAATTTAATATACAACCCCAAGGATATTGCTGAGGAATTCAATACTTACTTTACAAATTTAGCTAATGTAAAGGATTCTGGTCATGGGCTTAATCCGAATTCAAATACATTTAATAAAATAAAACAAAACCTTAATTCTATGTTTATGCTTCCCACCTCTCCTGATGACATACACAAAATAATTATGTCACTTAAAAATACGTTGAGTGCAGGTTATGATGCTATTACTACCAAAGTCATTAAAGGGTCTTCAAAAATTATTGCACCAGTAATCAGCCATATAGTAAACTTATGCATTGAGGGCGGGATCTTTCCTGATAAACTTAAAATAACAATCATAAAGCCCGTACATAAGAAAGGTAATAAGGAAGATATTAATAATCATAGACCTATAGCACTGACCCCAGTTTTGTCAAAGATTATAGAAAGAGTTATTCACAATGGATTGTATCAATATTTTGAAAATAATAGTTTGTTTGCCAATGAGCAAAAAGGTTTCCGTCAGGGTAGGTCTATAGATATGGCAGTTTTTGACTTGGTTCAGGCTGTAACTATTGGTATGGACAAGAGACAATATGTTTCCGTTTTGTATATGGATATGACCAAGGCGTTCGATTGCGTGGATCACGATATTTTGTTGAGTAAATTGGAGAGATATGGAATTAGAGGTAACATTCATCGTTTGATAGAATCTTACTTGAAAAACAGAAAGCAAATGACACAGATAAATAGACTTTGCAGTAGATCAAAATTTGAGACCAGTTATTACTCTGATCTAAAGGTAAACATTAAAGGGGTACCACAAGGTAGCATCTTGGGCCCACTTCTGTTTATAATTTACATTAATGACTTTCCTCGCACTACAGATCACCCTATGGTACTATTTGCTGATGACAGCACTGTTGTGTTTACTGGCTTGGATGGTAAATCATTGGAAGCTGAAATCAATACCACTTTGGAAGTGCTTATAGGGTGGCTTACTTGTAATAACCTCAAGATCAATTTAGATAAAACAAAAATAATGCATTTCCAACTTAGAGGACATAGTGGTTCACTCATAAATGTTTCATATAAGGGCCAATCCATATGCGAAGCTGACACAACTAAGTTTCTGGGTCTCTTTGTAGACAGTAACTTAAACTGGAAAGCACATATCGATAACATATGTAAAAAACTTAGTCAGTACTCTTACGCCTTGTACATGCTGAATAAAGTTGTTAACAAAACGGCTGTGTTGACAGCTTACCATGCCTATGTCACGTCTACGCTTAGATATGGTGTCATCTTCTGGGGAAATTCTACAGAAAGAGAACAGGCATTCAGAGCTCAAAAAAAGTGTCTAAGAGCTATCTGTGATCTAAAACCCGTAGAGTCATGTAAACCCCATTTTGTAAGCCTAAAGATCATGACGTTGCCGTGCCTGTACATCTATGAGACTGTTAATTTTGTGAAAGCTAACCTGGATCTGTTTAAAACTTTCAACAGTACAAGACTTTGTGGCAAAATAAAATCATTTCCGTCAAAGAGTGCACTACTCTCAAAGGGAATTCTTGGGATGGCTCCTAAACTTTACAACAAGTTACCTAAAGCTATAAGAGATGTCGAAAATACCCCAAAATTCAAACTCTGCTTAAATAAAATGTTGACTGAAAAAGCTTACTACTCTGTGCAAGACTTTATGATTGATGAGGAAATTGTTTGACATAATAATAATAATAATAAGGAGGAGGAGCTGCACGGGCGGTTCTATAAGGCCCTCATGGGGCCCGATGTAGACCTGCTCGCGTCGGTGAACTGGCTACGCTTCGGGGATCTCTTCGGGGAAACCGAAGGTTTTGCCTGTGCAATAGCGGACGAAGTTATCATGACTAATAACTACCGGAGATATATCCTGAAGGACGGTACGGTCGACATTTGTCGGGCATGCCGCCGTCCTGGAGAGTCACTCAGGCATATTATTTCTGGTTGTTCTAGTCTTGCTAACGGCGAGTACTTGCACAGACATAACCTTGTAGCCAGGATTATTCACCAGCAACTTGCTCTTTTATTCGGTCTTGTGGACTTCGAAGTGCCCTACTATAAGTACACACCTGCACCAGTTCTTGAAAATGGTCATGTCACGCTCTATTGGGATCGATCTATCATCACGGACAGGACTATTGTCGCCAATAAACCTGATATCGTGCTGATAGATCGATTGAAGCGCCAGGCAGTGCTCGTGGACATCACGATCCCCCATGACGTGAACCTCGTGAAGGCCGAGAAGGACAAAGTCAGCAAGTACCTTGACTTGGCTCACGAGGTTACCGCCATGTGGCCTGTTGATTCCACGATCACTGTCCCGATAGTCGTTTCGGCAAACGGTTTAATAGCGAAGAGCCTTGACCATCACCTTAAAAGGCTCTCGCTAGGTGGTTGGGTCAAGGGCCAGATACAGAAGGCGGTACTCCTGGACACGGCTCGGATAGTCAGGAGGTTCCTTTCTCTGTCGCCCTGACCACCGGTAGCTTAGGCCTTGCCTCGCTGCCGGCGGCACCCTAGGTTAGGTTTTTATAATGTTTTTATGTTTTGTATTAATATTGTTTTATTACTTTTTATATTAATATTGTAAAAACCTAACTTAAGATAAAAATAAATATAAAGATAATAATAATAATAATAATAACTTGAATAATAATAATAATAATAATATATAGTTCATTTCAATTAATAACAAGAAATTATGATTGGTAATAAAGTGAATTTGACATGAATATGATATTGTAGATACTTTAATTAATAGTAATAAGTTTGACTGTTAAATAATAATGTAATTACTTATGTCAATTAAGGTTTAATATAGGTACTTGTTTGAATATTGCATGCCAGTGCCTGGCGAGTTGTGACGTGCACCAATGTTTAGTTTTACATCTTTATTTATTCTTACTCACTTCCGTGCAATAAATGATTTGATTTGATTTGATTTGATTTGCCTATTTGACTAATGGTAGCCTAGTGGTTTCATTTAACCTGTGGCCTCTCAAGCAGTCGTCGTAGTTTAAAAATAAACCTCAATTAAACTCGTATAGTCGTAATTCTAATAACTTAAACTGCGTTGCTCGGGAATAAATAAATATAACGAAAAACAACTGCTAGTATGGTGTAAGTGACGAAGCGACTAAAATGTACTTGTTGTAGAATTGGATAGCACTCTACTGTTCAGTTCCTCTATGGCTGCAGTTGAATAGTGTCTAATAAAGAGTATCGTACATTTTCGTTGTATTGAAATAATTCTGTTTGTGAGTGTATCTAGGAATAATAAGGTCACCATGGATTTGTTTATATCTCTCAGAATATTTTAATACCTAGGTATACATACATATATCACGTCTTTATCCCTTACGGGGTAGACATAGCCTAAGGTAACAAAATCTTAAGGCCACGTTTAGCATGATTAAGGGCGTATAGCTGGAAAGGGAAATCAAAATAGTGATGCGGCTGGCAACTCATTTCACGAGTTTGAAATGTAAACAGAGTTGTCACTTGTCAGCGACTATTGTCGTGGTGAGGCAAGTCAGTGGCTCAACAGTCCTGGTATGTGACTGTCCTACAGACACTGGCAGCATTTCCCTTTTGGACAGCGATACCATTACGTTGTCCAAGGAAGCTCCCAGCTCTGCGGTCACCCGTAGCGTCTATTAGCCTCTTCAAAACAACGCTAGGATCCCACGGGTCTCAACACCGAAAGGGACAGTTATATTCGGCGCTAATACCGCTATATTCATTCATTTTTCCTAACAAAATGTGCTACACAAGAATCTACGTCAGCTAAAAACTAAAACGCAAATCCACGCGCCATCCCCGAATTCCGTGAAATCTGAATTCAGCGGATTCAAAATATACGAAAATCAGATTCGGGAAAGCGATTCGATCAACCGGTACCTGCAAAAAGCGATGCCCGAGTTATGTGAGCTATAAAGTTGCCGCAGTCGGGTAAACATTTCGGGAACATAAAAAAAGCCACGATTTATTTCGAAGATTGCGTTGAGTAAATAAATGCTGCTTTGAACTAGGTATTTTGTCCGGTGCATGTCGAAAGGCGCTAGTCACGTGTACAATACATTGGGCTTGAGATAAATCTCTCTTAAAATGCGCGTTCAAACTTTCGCGCGCAACTACGCGGCCAGTGACCTTACTGGAAAACTTCCACATCACGCCACGTGATGGCGCTACTGCTCGCCCCATCTTTGAATATACAAGCCGGCCGGCGTGAGCTCTCAATTTATAATATTAAAAAACTGTAAAACGCTGTGAATTTGTGTGAAAGTGTGGTGGGTGTGTCCCTGGACTGAAGGAGCACGCTAAACCTATGGAACTGTAAGTGAGAATCCCTATCTTTTGCCCAATTGTCGAATTTTCTGTGTCCAACCACCACGAAACTGTAGTAGGTACTTTTACGGTTACCGACCTCCAACAGGCAGTTTGCCTCCGTGGCGTCGTTCAGGAAGGGCTTGAGAAGATGGCTCACACCATCTCCTTAGATATTGTATTTGTATAGATGTGTACTCTCATCGTATCAAATAGCAAAGACTGGCAATAATAGAAGGGCGGGACTTCCTGACACAAGCATTCTTATGCTTACTAGAAGGTTCCAACCTTGATTTCAACAATAAACCTAAAACAAAAAAAACTTTCTTCATTTTCAAAGCTTTTCTTATTGTATTTTGTATGTATGCATGTGTGTAATAATATTTAGTAGTTCATTTTATGATTTGTTTATTGTATTTAGTTTAGATGTGTACGCTCAATTGTGGCTTTTTTTTATTTACCTTGCTACTCCGCTATGTATAATGATCCCGTAGAGGGATTGAAACGCGTCTGTGTTTGTGTGGTGTAAGGGATAATTAAGTTTGTGGGATTTATATGTATTTGCATGGAAAACATATATATTCACACAGGCTTGGTTATATTGCACGTGAGTAGCGGAGTAGCAAGGTAATTTTTTTGTTCATTGAAATGGACCTCCGCAAAGTAACGCCTGATTCAATAAAATAATGAGATGAGAGATATGATCGCTTACTAAATTCGTTCCTCGTCTCACCCTCTCAGTGTTAACCCCTGGGATAAAACAATTAGGCCCCAAATTAATGCCAATCAGCTGTAATTGTGATATCACTAATACTATATATCCGCACGTTAAGACGGTAGACATTTACGCACAAAGTTTCAGTTTTGAAATAACAATACAAAACAATGACCCCCTTATTCATAAACGGTATGTAGGCTTCTGCTAAGTTAACAATCAATGAACATAAAATATTTACCTTGCTACTCCGCTACTCACGTGCAAGATAATCAAGCCTGTGTGAAATATATGTTTTTCAAGCAACCCTCCCTCCACTACTGCCACATAAAACACATATAAAACCCACAAACTTAATAATCCTTTACACCTCACAAAGACTAACGCGTTTCGATCCCTCTACCGGATCATTATCAAAGTTGAATGAGCACAACTGTTACTGTGTGTGAAAAATTCGAAGGCTTACCCACCTGCTATGGGTGGTGTAGAAATATAGCACGTGATAGCCGCCGAGCGTCACAGCCCTAATGTAAACAAATGAGCAGCCCTTGTGTATACAATAGAGAGAGAAATAAAGTTAGTTCGCTATTGACCGCTACAAACCCAAGACGTTTTAATTAACCCCACCTCCTATTTCTGTCATCAGAAGTGCGATCTGCAGTGAATCCATCGCTCAAGTTAATTTAAAATATAGTTATTTAAATCAGCGAATGAGACAATTATAAGTATACACAGACAATAAATATAAAAAAGGACAAGTTTTTCTTTCTGTCTTTCTTAAAGTGTACATAGACAATAAAATAATAAATTAAAAGACAATTAGTGGATTTAAAATTAAATTAAATTAATTAATATATCATTGTGACTTCATATATTACTGTGTTATTGTGACAATGAGTGACAAACAAAAAAAAGGACAAAAAAGAAAGAACAATTCTTCGCCACGTTTTCGTGAGAGTGCTGAACTACCAGAAAGTGTACCAGTGTCCCAACTACCAGAAAGTGTACCAGTGTCACAATTTAGTGGATCGACGAGCAAGGCAATCGCATTGCCAACATTTGATCCCGATGTCGGAGCCATTGAGGCCTCCGAATGGTGTGCTGAGGTACAGGCTTTAGCACAGAGAAACGGATGGGATGACATAGAGACGATCGCAAGATGTGTACCGTTTTTAGCGGGCCGGGCCCAAGAATTGTACAAAGAATGGACACCATTGATCCGCAACTGGCCATCGCTTAAGGAGGATTTAGCCACCACCTTCCCTAAATGCAGGGATTTACATAGAGATTTTAAAATAGCAGCGAATATGAGTAGTGATCAATACGCTACTGTTTCTATTTACGCTGCCAAAAAGCACCGTATTTTAAAGCAGCTAAGACTCAAATTCTGTGAGAGTGAAATAATGGAATTAATTACCGGAGGAATTACTGACCCACATGCGAAATCCATTGCTAGTGGCGCTAATTCCATCCCATCGCTGTATGAAAAACTGTCTCGGTATGTACCTTTGCCTGAACCTTCGAACACAAATAACACAAATGGCAATTATGAGCATCGCCATAACTATAAACGAACAAAACTGGAAACGAAGAAGTGTAATCGATGCAGTCGATTTGGCCACCTGCAACGGGACTGTAGAACCAAGGAAGAAAATTTACCAAAAAATGGACAAGCTGCGGAGCTGTCGAATAATAAAACTCTACAGTGCACTTATTGCCGGAAGAAAGGCCACAGTGTCGATCAATGTTGGACAAAACAAAGGCTGCATCCAAAGAATAAAAAAAGGCAAAGAAGTTAACTGCGCTACCAACGAGCTGTAATTATAAATGGAAAATTAATGCACGTCCTTATTGACAGTGGAGCATCATGTTCTTTAATGAAAGAGAGCTTAGTCAGGTCTCTGGGAGTTCATCGTCAACCGTCATTGATGTACCTTTGTGGGCTCTCTAATGATGTTCTGACTACTACTGAGAAAATTACCGTAGTCACCCAGTTTGAAAACGTTGCACTAGAAATAGATTTTCATATCATTCAAGACAATGAAATACGTTATGATGCAATAGTTGGCCGCGACGCTATAACTTCAAAAGATATCGTGTTCGCAACCACTTACGAAGGAACTCAGATTACAAGGCGATTTCAGTCTCCTACTAAGTACGGACTTGTTTATAGTATGGAGGAAGCAATAAATATTTGTGTGACTCTAGCTCCAAACGAAGCACAGAACGACTTACGTGAGCTTTTAAATAAATATGCCGGACTAATTGCCTCAAAGAATAACATACGAGAAATTAAAACAGCTAAGATGCAAATACGCACTACGACAACTGAGCCCATTGTTTATCATCCATATCGTATGTCGGCGTCAGAACGTACTAGAGTACAGGAGATTGTTACCGAACTTTTAAACAATAATATCATACGAGAGTCGACCTCACCTTACGCTTCGCCGGTGATACTTGTAAAAAAAAAGGATTCAAGCGATAGATTATGCGTAGACTATCGAGCTCTTAATCGAATTACTATTAAAGATAGATATCCCTTACCACTGATTGACGACCAATTGGACAAACTTGGAAAAGCTCAACTTTTTACTACTCTCGACATGGCATCTGGTTTTCATGGGATACCTATAGAACAAAATTCCATAGAAAAAACTGCCTTCGTAACCCCAGATGGGCATTACGAATGGTTACGAGTGCCCTTTGGAGTATCAAACGGCCCGAGTACTTTTCAACGAGCCGTGAACACTGCACTAGGAACACTTAAGCAAAATATTGCCGTGGTTTACATAGATGACATTATTATTCCGTCCATAACTGTCACCGAAGGGTTAAGGCGATTGGATTTAGTACTGAAGGCTTTGGACAGTGCTGGATTTACGTTGAACTTAAAGAAGTGTAAGTTTCTGCAAACTGAAATCGAGTATTTAGGACGTATTGTGTCTAAAGATGGTATTCGCCCGGGAAATGCTAAAGTTGAAGCTTTAAGAAATGCTCCAATCCCCACTAACATAAGGCAAGTTAGACAATTGATGGGACTTGCTGGATACTTTCGTAAATACGTCCCTGAATTTGCAACAAAGACTGCATGTATTACAGACCTTTTGCGGAAAGATACACATTTTCTTTGGTCTGAAGAATGTGAAAAGTCACGACAGTACATAATTGGAAAATTGTCAACTCAACCCCTGTTAGTTGTGTTTGATCCAGATCGAGAAACAGAGCTACACACTGATGCTAGCAGCCTAGGATTTGGCGCTATTCTTTTCCAAAGAGATGATAAAGAACTCCGAGTTGTATCATATTATAGCAAGAAAGCTTCACCTGAAGAATCTAAATATCACAGTTATGAATTGGAAACACTCGCGATTGTGAACGCCTTGAAATACTTTAGAGTATATCTTCTCGGCATAAAATTCAAACTAATCACCGACTGCAACGCTGTAAAAGCGACATCAAAAAAACGAGATTTATTGCCTAGAGTGGCTAGATGGTGGACCTACCTACAAGACTTCGACTTTGAAATTAACTACCGTAAAGGCAGCAACATTCAGCACGTAGATTTTCTCAGTCGAAACCCGACAGCAAACGAAATTGCAGACATACAAGTTAATGATCAAATAACGTGGTTGGAGGCTACGCAAAAACAAGATCCAGAAGCAACTAATTTGATTAGAAGAGTAAAAGAAAATCCTGACGAAATCAAGGAATATACTTTACAAGATGGATTATTGATGAGAGTTTTTGACAACGGAAAAAAAACTAGATACTACGTGCCCTCTTCAGTTCGATTCAACTTAACAAGAGTGTACCATGATGAACAATGTCACGTTGGCGTGGACAAAACCTTAGAATCACTGAAATCGAAATATTGGTTTCCTAAAATGGCATCTTTTGTAAAAAAATACATCGGTCACTGCATCACCTGTTTATCCGCAAAACGACCTAATGGTCCAAAACAAGGTTATTTAAATCCAATAGAAAAGTTACCAATACCATTCCATACCGTACATGCTGACTGTACCGGGCCATTTGGGACAGTAAAAGATACTTACAGATATGTACTACTGTTGGTGGATGCATATACCAAATTTACAATGTTATTACCACTCGAAAACTTAACAAGTTCTCAATTAGTAAAGGCCCTAGAACCTCCGCTTTATCTATTTGGAACCACCAAAAGAATAATTACTGACAAAGGAACTAATTTTTCTAGTAAAGAGACAAAAGAACTTCTAAAAAAGATGGATATTGAAATTCATTTTATCGCAACCGGCGCCAGCAGAGCAAATGGTCAAGCCGAAAGATATGTTGCAACAGTATTAAATTTACTAGCATGTGAAGTAAGTCGAGGGTCAGAATGGTCGAGTGTTCTTTGGAAGATTCAGTTAACGCTTAATACGACTCTACAAAAGAGTATAGGTTGTACACCTATGGAACTACTTACAGGAATAAGGTCCGAAGTACCTGCGATTCGACGAATTAATATGGACCTTCCTAGAATTGCACAAGAACCAGAGGACCTAAAACAATTACGAAATACCGCTGAGGAACGGCTCCGAAATAATGCACTAAAAACAAAACTAAGATTTGATAAAATGAGACGAAACAATTTAAAATTGAAAGAAGGTGATATTGTTTACGTTCAACAACAGCGGACTCGGTTAAGCAAACTTGATCCACGTTATAATGGTCCATTTACAATCGAAAAATGCTTACCGAAAGATAGGTACAAAGTGAAAAATGTACAAAAGAAAACTATACAGATTGTACCTAAAGACCGAGTACGGTTATGGAACCGCGAAGCTGGGGAAAATGCACAGGCCGTGATAGCCTAGTGGAACAATAACCTTAGCCAAAATAAAAATTAAAAGTGGCGTAGCTATTTAACTAATATTAAATGAGCTGGGACCGCCAAAATAAAAATTAAAAGTGGCGTAGCTATTTAACTAATATTAAATGAGCTGGGACCGCCGAAATAAAAATTAAAAGTGGCGTAGCTATTTAACTAATATTAAATGAGCTGGGACCGCCAAAATAAAAATTAAAAGTGGCGTAGCTATTTAACTAATATTAAATGAGCTGGGACCGCCAAAATAAAAATTAAAAGTGGCGTAGCTATTTAACTAATATTAAATGAGCTGGGACCGCCGAAATAAAAATTAAAAGTGGCGTAGCTATTTAACTAATATTAAATGAGCTGGGACCGCCGAAATAAAAATTAAAAGTGGCGTAGCTATTTAACTAATATTAAATGAGCTGGGACCGCCAAAATAATATCAAAAAAAAAGGGTGTAGCTATTTACTGTCGTAAATGAGCTAGGATCACCAAAACCAATAACAATAAATCGGCAACTTAATTCGTTTGAATAAAGCAACAATTTTATATCATTCATCTTAACATACTTAAGTGTGCCGTTCACAGCTGAACAACAAAAAAAAAACGAGGTCATTGACCTGCTTGAATTTTGAAAAAAAAAGCACTTGGGGTTCGAATCCCCTTAAGTCAGGGTTTCTTAAACTTTTTGCAGTCACGGACCACTTTCACAATTTAAACAACTTCACGGACCCCTCTCAAAAAATATTTTAGGGAAATAGTAAAAAACCTTATTTAAATAAAAAAAATCTTTTATTGCTAGTTTCGCTTATATATATAGTTACCTTTTTGTTTTCTGTTGTTATTTATGTACCTGAAGAGATTTGCTTCTTATGTAGTGGACTGTATTTCCTTTCTGGTGTACAGTGACTCCTTTTAGTAGCAATAAAGGTTTATTACAATTTAAATACATGAGTACAAAATTCAGACAGCTTCTTTGCCATGTTGGTTCCAAGGAAAAGTGACATATATTAATGTGGTGTTGCCAACAGTACCTATTTAGTTTAACATTCGATAATTTCACTAGTTACCCAAAGGTGCGACGATGCGTCTCGTCAAGTTTACGACACAATTTCTTAATAAATATGATTACACTAGCTGTTGCCCGCAACTTCGTCTGCATAGAATTCGTTTATCGCTATCCTGCAGGAATTACGCAATTTTCCGGAATACAAAGTAGCCTATGTGTTATTCCAGACTATAATCTATCTATGTTCCAAATTTCATCCAGATCTGTCCACCCGTTCTGGCGTGAAAGAGTAACAAACATCCAAACTCACAAACATTCACATTTATAATATTAGTAGGATTTAACTGACCTACTGCGGACCCCTGATAGACATGCCACGGACCCCTAAGGGGTCCGTGGACCACACTTTAAGAAACCCTGCCTTAAGTCAACAAGCTTCCGAAATAACTGATATGATAACCAATCTTACAGTTTTTGTGTAACTTGTTATTGTGTTGGTTCTAATATGTTTTTGATTCCAGGTACAATAAAGTTGCTGGATGAAAACCTGCTAATTAGTTAATCTTAGTATAGTATTAATGTTTTAAATTATAAGATTGTTACCTTTTATAAATTACTTATAATTAAGGAAGTACTTCCAAAACAAAAAGCGCTTTACCTTAAGTATTGTCATTTAAAACATTGTTGTTTTATCATTGGTATAAGTAATAATTTTAAGTTAAATTGTAAAATATATATATTTCTATATAAATATTCAAAAAAAAGGAGCAACCCTATGAGTTTCTTGCTTGTTCTTCTCTAGGGAAACCGCATTCCGAACAAGTGGTAAATTCTGAAATTAAAGTGATTTGAAATTCTAGTAATAACTTGGTCAATCTTCAGTAGTTAATTTGACTAACTGAAAGTTATCTGAAATTGCTTGTGTAATTTTAAATACTATCATAAGGCTGTTCAATTATCTTTCATAATAAGTATATTATCATATATACAGATTGAACTGATTGTAAAATAAGAAGTTTGAATGTTTCGAGAGCGAAACAATTTGTCAGGAAGGCCGTGATAGCCGCCGAGCGTCACAGCCCTAATGTAAACAAATGAGCAGCCCTTGTGTATACAATAGAGAGAGAAATAAAGTTAGTTCGCTATTGACCGCTACAAAACCAAGACGTTTTAATTAACCCCACCTCCTATTTCTGTCACACGCGTCACGGCATTCCTCGTCATTACGAGGATCCGGGTTCAATTCCCAGCCATACCTTTACTTTTCAGATTTTTCTGTGTTCTAATTTTCAGTGTCGTTTAGAAAATTAAGGTTACCGTTTTGATGTGCGGTACCATATCGGAAAACATCGGTAGTTTGTTAGCACCTTATGTTTTAATTTTATTTTGATGGCTAAGTAATTTGACATGAAAAACAGTTATTGGGTCCTGTGACTCGTGAATATTTTATATTTTATGTTTTGTCACGATATTGTGACTACTAAACAACCCTTAAGCGTAAACTATACTATGTCCCGTTATATCTGTGACATGGGTCTGACAAGCCATAATACTAACACCGGCAACATATTGTGGGATACTGTTGCTGTAAGTGCTGGGCTTATCGGAATTTGCTACAATTTGACAATCGTAATGGAAGCATCTTAATGTGTCGCGCGGGAATTGGGAATTACGAGGGTACAGTTTTTAATTATTTCTTAATTAAGAAAACAAATAGCATCAAACGAGACAAGTTGGTTCTATTATTTTTTTATAATTTCTTCTTGAGCCTGAGGGAGCAGTAGGCTTATTACCTAACTCGCTGGCAATCGCCATCGTGTTCATTTTGACAGTTCTAGATTGCTCTGTGATGGTAACATAACCTTATGTAATATGGGCCCTGTATACAGCCGTGAACAAAGCGAACATGCTGTAAACAGAACGCTGTGCTAACTTGTTTTAACGTCGAGTTTTATTATGATCATGACACAGTAAGACTATAAACAGTATCATATAATTTTCTTCTTTTATACATATAACAAATAAGTAGAAAGTTCGTGTCTGTACATTAAATAAATTCATCAAAAATAGAGTGCTAACGATTGGGGAGCAGTAATAAAACACAAAAAGCATGTTTTATAAATTGTCTGCATGTATGTATGGATGTGTTCATTTACCTATGTCTGTGTTCGCTACTCTCCAAAACTGTTAGACCGATTTAAAAGAAATTTTGCGTGGCGGTACCTTATATCGCCGGTCAATATTTTAGATACTTTTAATTCTGGAAAATTAAGTCGGTTCGAATCCCGGGCTCCCACCTTTGAATTTTTCGGAATTTAACTGTTCCTTTTAATTTTATTTATTATTAAAGAGCAACAATACATAATTAAACTTATGAATATATATAACGAAATTACGTTTAAAATTTACCATGCGCTTTTCGGTGAAGGAAAAACATCAGGAGGGTGCACACGTCTGCGAAGCAATTCAACGGTGTGTGTGAAGTTCCCAATCTGCTCTAGGCCCGCGTGGCAACTATAGCCCAAGCCCTCCCATTCTCAAAGGATATATAGGCCGGAGATGATGATGTTTTCGTACTGTTTTACTCCGACTGTGTAATAACAGTACTTTATTGGAGCGCGTAACGGGGAAAGTTGAAATGCCTAATGATTCGCCTCCATTTTATTACGTTTGTGCTTGTTTCGTTATCTAGATAAATTTTAGGCATGTTTCAAGCCTTCAAAGACCCTTTGTCACTTTTACACAAGGTGTAGCAAATGTAGGTAAAAATACAGCTGCGAACCAGGATTGTTTGCCATTGTTCGTAATTTAGCCGTGTAATCTTCTTCTTTTTCTAATATGACCCCAACGATCGATGCGATGATTTCGCCAACGTCAAAGTAATAAATACATTCAAAAATCTAGTGACAAAAATGTCGGCAACGTTGTACGGCAGAACACGGTCAAAAGACCCCCCCTGTCGGGCTCTTAGCCCCTCAGAACCTGCCAGGAAATCATTAACCGATGCCCTGGGTGCACCGGACCAAGCACTGCTCTTACCCTCGGACGGATCCAAAAACGAACCGCAGTTGACCACACGCGGAGGTAACCCGACTCGCACCCCAAGATAACGTCATTACAATGGCAATATTGGTGTTATTTTCCGTTTTACCACATCACTGACAGCTGCCGTTTATATTTTGCCGTGTAATCAATGACCAATGTTGCTGACTATGACTAGCTGACAGTTACAAACATTGGTAAGTGGCGCAACAATCCCGGTTTGAAAGAAAGAAAGAAAGAAGACATTTATTCCTTTTTGCAAGACACACAAAGGAAAAAGGAGTGACGGTATGTATATTTATAAAAGACGATGTCTAGGCAGAAATTTATCTATGAAACTCGCAAGCAATGTGCCCTTTAAATAGGACATTGCTAACGATACAAGCATAATATATTTCTACGTTCAAAGCCCGAGTAAAAATATAAACCAAAATAAATATCGTTACATGATAGTTCTTTACGGAACAAAGTATTCGCACACAGGAAACGAATAACAATAAAACTCCCATTTCTTTTGAGTCACTATTATTTATTGGTATTTGCTGTTAGAATATTAATAAGATTCTCGTCAATAAGAAAACATATATTTTTCTTTTCAAATACTACTTGCTTTTCGGGTCGCAATAACGAGAAAACATTAACTAAAAAAACTTTCCTTCCACCACCCACGCTGGTCTGGGAGTAAAGAATAAACATAGGACTTACCAGTCGCTTCTCTTCCCGCGCAGATGGTAAAAGCCCATCGAGGGAATGGGCGAAATTCTTAGGAATCATGAGGCGATGCGGCCAGCAACCCATCACTATTTTGATTCGCCTTTCCGCCTATACGGACACAATCATGCTAAACGTGACCTTGGTCTTGTTACCTTAGGCTCTGTCTACCCCGTAAGGGATTAAGACGTGATTTATTTTAAAAAACCACGGGAATATCCTCCGAAGCATACAGACACAGACTGAGAAAAAAAATGTTTCATAGTTTTTGGGGGACAGTTTAGTACCTATGCCAGATAGTTAAAATCATCATCATCATCAGCCTATTTCTATTTTACATCACTACTGGGCACAGGCCTGTTCTGAAAAGAAAGGAATTAGTGCACTTTATGTAGGTGCTCCAGAAACAGTTTCAGAAATTTTTAACTAAGTACCTATGTACTTTACAAGCTTTTCATTAACTTGCAATGTACCTACGTATGTAATCTTGTGCCTTAATTTTGAAGCCAATAATACCATCAACCAATTTCAAAATTTACAGACTTGAGTAAGTCGGATGACGATACAATAATCTAGCTGTGGAGTTCTGGTGACCCAGCCAAGATCGTCTCCGCAGGGAACTCTTCAAAGGTTGGTCCGATTGACCTGAAATTTGGTACACATATGTAGGACGGATGACAGTGCAAATTAAATGTAAGCTTGTATTAAAAAATTACTGTTTTTTTATAAATAAATAAATAAATATCTTGGGACAAATTACACCAATTGACCCAGCCCCAAACTAAGCAAAGCTTGTACTATGGGTACCAGGCAACGGATAAACATACTTATATAATGTATACATACCTACTTAAATACATACAACATCCATGATTCAGGCACAAAATTCGTATTAATCATACAACTGTCTGCCTCTACCGGGATTCGAACCCAGGACCTCTAGCTTCATAGTCAGGGTCACTAACCACTGGGCTATCCGGTCGTCAAGCTAAGATGTCCGGTCGGTTATTTCCCAAACCTGCATTGCACAAGTGCCGCGAAGAGGGAACCCCATCCCGGGGAGGTCGTGGGGAGTCGCGGTGACACCGAGTGCTCCCGTAACGCCTCACATACGACTGAATAGGGAATCCGTGTGGTTTTTAGTGTGTATGCCTGCCGTCGCGGGAGAGCCCTACATACCCCCGGTAAACCCGTACCGGCCGTGTTGGAAATGAAAACTCTTAAAGAATTTAGGCTTGCTGTATTTGAGATAACTTTTTGAACAACAGACATTAGAAAAACAAAACTTGCTTTCAAAAATTAGATGTTTAGTAAAATTCATTATAAAACTACAAAGAGTCCGCCACAGGCCGGATGCATAAGGCGCATTTTCCACACCATAAAAAAAAGAAAAACAAAGGGTGTCCGGTCGGTTGGTTATGAAACAATTGAGTAACCATTTTGTACTTAAATTAATTCACACACACAAATTCACTGTAAATAAAGAACGAAAGCAATAACCTTGCCTTTTGATTATTATCGACACTGATCGAAGTTA
This sequence comes from Pandemis cinnamomeana, assembly GCA_932294345.1. Taxonomy (NCBI): domain Eukaryota; kingdom Metazoa; phylum Arthropoda; class Insecta; order Lepidoptera; family Tortricidae; genus Pandemis; species Pandemis cinnamomeana. The sequence continues at coordinate 6,458,128 of OW028727.1, read as the reverse complement.
ATGCCTAATAATTACCTTAATAACCTAGAATCAGAACAAAACGCAGGTCAAAGGCGAATGCTATTAATTGAATAGTTATTGTACCGTAATTGTCAATAGTTTGTAAGGTAGGGTTGCCAACTTATCAAATAACTAGCGACCCGCCCCGGCTTCGCACGGTATATTATGCATGTATTATACATATAAACCTTCCTCTTAAATCACTCTATCTATTAAAAAAACCGCATCAAAATTCGTCGTGTGGTTTTGAAGATATAAGCATACATAGGGACACAGGGACAGAGAAAGCGACTTTATTTTATACTATGTAGTGATAGTGAAGACATAAGGACCTGTAATAGACCGACCGCTTAAGGTGCTCCCATACTGATTTATTCAATTATGGGCAAACGTAGCGTAGTTTTACATTAAAACCGATTTAGTTAGCTTTTATTTTTATATTTATTTGCGTGAAACTATACAAATTATTAAGTAAACTTAAACTCATCTGAAACTCACTTGACTTGTTACAAATATTACGCTGTTACCGGCAAACATGACTTTAAAACAATATTGTGTTTTTATTAAAATTCCAAAAACTCCAAAAAACTTCCAAAGACACAAATCGCGTCTATATCCTTTACGGGGTAGACAAGCCTGAGGTAACAAGACCTAAAGGCCACGTTTAGTATAATTGTAGGCGTCGCCTATAACATGATTCCTAAGTATTTCGTCCATTTCCTCGATGGGCTTTTAACGTCAGAGCGGGACGAGAAGCAACTGGTACATTCTATGTTTTTCCTTTGCTCCCAGACCAGCATGGAAGTAATGGTAAAATAGTAGCAATTGAATAAATACTGAATTCTGAATAGGATTCCGTTTTGAAACTGTTTATTGAACACCACAAATCAGTACAAAACAATACAGAAACAAAGAACAAAGTAGACTATAGGCGGTCTTATCGCTTAATAGCGATCTCTTCCAGACAACCAATAAGAGAAATAAGTTGGAGACAGTTTAAGTAGGTGGCGGAAACAAATAGACAGGATAAACGCACGGATAATAAAAACAACAATACCAACATAAATAGAATACATAGCTAAATAAATAAAATAAAATAATACATACATATACACATAACATTACTGTATAGTACTTAAGATAAAATAAATGTGAGAATGTAACAATGAAAAATAAAAAGGCCATACAACAGAAAAGGATTTGATCAGAAGCAAAAAGAAAAGATAAGGTACTAAAGACAGGGAGTGGATTAAATTAGTGATAAATAGTGAGATTTGGGTTGGTTTGGTTGATTTGAAACTTAGATACGGAACCCTGAATAAAACAGCCCCTAGCGTGCTTGCCACGCATTACGACTATACCTGTCTGTAATTTAACCAAGCCGAATTCATTAAACATGTATTGATTCTACTTTTATGTTTTTAGCGTTCCGCACCTCAAAAGAAAAAACGGAACTCTTATTTGATCTTAGATATTCAATAATTGTGTTTTTTTCTCTCTTCGACATTGGAGATATCTCCAATTAATTTATTTGACGGTGGAGGCGTTTTACACCTCCACTGAACTTAATTATTTTTTTGTTGTTTTGACTAGTAGAGACATCTCTATTATAGATTAATATTTTATAAATGTATTTAATTTAAGTATTCTTACTGTATTTCATTTTGAAAAAATGACTTTCTGCCAAGTTTCTTGCGGCGCATTCTTCTTGGCAATGATGTTCTTTCCGAAAGTTTCAAAAGACATGTAAAAGAGCCCTTGGCGGCCAATTTGCAAAAATAAATTTTCATTTTCATTTTCATCACTTTGTTGTCTGTCCGTCTGTTCGTCTGCAGACAAATAGCGTTGGCAACTAACCTAATTAGAGCCTCCTTTTAGTACATACATAGTTTGTATATTAACTACTTCAGTTCCATATTTTATTGCATCAGGCGTTACTTTGCGGAGGTCCATTCCAATGAACAAAATATATTTACCTTGCTACTCCGCTACTCACGTGCAAGATAACCAAGCCTGTGTGCAATATACATGCAATAAGGGTTCAGTTGATCATTTCGAGGTGCGGAACCCTAAAGAAAAGTTCAGTAAGAGCTCTTAACCAATAAGCCAGTTTCCAGGAACTGAGTTTATCTTATTCGATTGGTTAGGCAAATGTCAAATAAATATGCGATTTTTCTGAACAGCGAGTTGGATTTACATACATTGCTGGCTGTAAAGATAGCTGGGCTCTAAGTATCTTGTTATATTGGATCAGAAATTGCAAACCGCGGCAGATTCTTGTGACTCCGCGTTTAAAAAAAAGGGATTCTTTTTTTTCTTAATTGATTTTTTTTTAGATTTCCTGAATTAGAGAACTGTGGTAGCCTATGGTTTGACCTGTGGCTTCTCAAGCAGAGGGTCGCGGGTTCGAATCCCGGGCTCGCACGTCTGAGTTTTTCAAAATTTATCGATTTTTATTTTTATTTACGTATGCTTATGGTAAAAGCCCATCGAGGGAAGGGGCAAAATCATACTTATAGTAATCATGTTATAGGCGATGAGACTAGCAACCCATCACTATTTTAATTCCATTTTCCACCTATAGGTACGCCCTCAATCTTGCTAAATGTGTGTGTATGTTTACATTATGCTCACTCGATTAATGTTTTTTTTTTAATTTAAAGTTATTTTTTATGGCTTTGTTCCCGCCTAGTGGGTGTTAGTATGAAACTACAACTAGCCTACAACAAAGTGGGTTTTATGGACACACCAATATAAACAACGGGGCGCCATTTTATCGCTACGTATACATTGTACTACGCAGGCGGAACGAAATTTGTGGTCGTAAACAGCATGGAAGCAAGTATAAGAAAATGCTTTGTTGTACGAAAATGGAGAAGAAAACGTAACTGACAAATTGAGATAGGTACAAAGATGTGCTTGCCCCTTTCAACGTGAAACTGCCGTGAGTTAGAGTATTACCCATACGTGGCACTACAGACCAAAATAAATATCATAAATGGGAGGTATAGACTACAGGCCCATGTCCAAAAAATGTGGGTCATTTGAACCACCAGGTGACGTATATAGGACGATATAAGAGCATAAAATAATAAGATTCAGCACTATGCCGTCACTTGTAAGCTGTCCAACTGAGTGCTGGTGAGAATTCAAAAGTGCAACCCTCGATTTTTGTACGGCATTGCGGAATAACGGATTAGAAGCTGTATTGAAACAGTATGAAACTGATGCCGTACAGAATGAAATGACCAAATTTACCCTGGAACTTGTCAGAAAATCAAAAAAAATTACCGACTTTGTGGCGCACCATATATCTACCATTTAACTTTAACGGAGTACCCGATACCGGCAAGCACGTATGAAGAGATTGACGAATGTAGATGAAGCGAAGGTGGTATTTCAGGATCGTAGCAAGTGAAACAAAGTAGTCTCTGCCTTATGGGACTATGGGTATGTAACTTTTTTGGAAATTGGTCTTTTCCAGTAGAGACTTTATACATCTCTACTATTTATAGATTAATATAATTTAAGGCTCGGGGACCTTATACATCCCTTATATAAATGTATTTAATTTAAGTAGAATTTAAGTATTCTTACTGTATTTTATTTTGAAAAAATGACTTTCTGCCAAGTTTCTTGCGGCGCATTCTTCTTGGCAATGATGGTCTTTCCGAATGTGCTGGTAGTTTCAAAAAGACATGTAAAAGAGCCCTTGGCGGCCAATTTGCAAAAATAAATTTTCATTTTCATTTTCAATGCGTAAGGAAATCAACTGTTGCATCTGCACGTAGGTTACCTATGTTACAGTCTGACCACTAAAAGTGTAACCTCACGTCCTCGCCGTCCGTCCCGCGTCGGAACGTAAGACAGCCGGGGAAATGACGGGCACAAGAGGCATTTCATCTTAGTCCTCTAGGTTGGCAACGCATCTGCAATCCCTCCGGGGTTGCGGGTGTCTAAGGGCAGTGGTGATCACTTACCATCAGGTGACCCACTTGCTCGTTTGCCTACCTATTCATATAAAAAAAAAGGAAACCAACTGTTGCGACTGCACGTAGGTTACCTATGTTACAGTCTGACCACTAAAAATGTAACCTCACGTCCTCGCCGTCCGTCCCGCGTCGGAACGTGACCCGGAGTTTATCCGGTATATTTATCCGGTTTCACAGCTCCACCGGCTCCAGTTAAAAGTTGTTTCGTGACTTCCTAGAATTTGCAACCGGATTTAAAAAATACTGTATGGTCAGAGCTCTTATGATGCCGTTCGGCTGTCTTGTTGTCTCGCTCGCTCTCATCGGTTTGATACTTGAATCGGCCGGTAACCGAAACCTGAGCCTCTAAGTGCAAGTTTCGACACGAAAAACGTACCTAACGCGTTAGCGTAAACGTCTCAATTTGATAATATCAAATTATGGGATAATTGACAGCGCCGCTAGCGGAACGAAACGGCAACAAACTGAGCCTCAAGTGTAAGTTTTCGCATATAAAAACGTCTCGAACGCGTTCACGTAAACGTCTCAATTACTATGAAAAAATTGGCAGCGCCACTTGCGGATCGAAACGGCAACAAACTGTTCTCATAGTATTTGACAGTTTAAAACAAACGCGTTCGAGACGTATTTTGCTATCGAAAATTTACACTAAACATACAAGAGGCATTATAACAGCTCACGGAATACTACGTTATTGTTAGGAGTTCATATCTGTAAGTATGGAAAGGGCTAAGAAAATATTTTAGGGTCTTTTAAAATGGTTTTTCCATGCTGGTCTGGGAGTAAGTAAAACGTTTTACTTACATACATTGAATTCCTAACTATTACGTATTTATTCCGTGAGCTGTTATAATGCCTTTTGTATGCTTAGAAACATGGCTTAGAACCACTGCAAGGAAACTGGTATTCGAATGAAAAAAACCGCATCGAAATCGGCCTATCCGCTTGAGAGCTGCGATGCCACAGACACACACAGTGACGTCAAACGTATAACACCACTCTGCGTCGTAGGTTAACGATCATAATTCACATCTCAGACTCGAACCAAGCCAGACAGGACGCAATACTTTCATGAAAAATGTATAGAGCTATCGCCCAAGTTTCCTCATAAAGACTTTTCAAATCCTCTACGGGCCGTTAGTGTGAAGTGCGGCTTATCTGGCTCACGCCGCGTTCACACTATCATCTTAATTTACTAGTTTAATAACTGCACGAACGCAGCTGCGGCCGGCGGCGCTTTCAAAAATCTGAATTCGAATTTTAAAAATTCAGGCAGGCACCAGTTTGAAAGGCAGACTATTAAGTTAAGGGTAGCAAGAGTGTTAGCGTGAAAATAAATATTTAGTTACATGCTAAAACCATCGAAATTAATTAATCATCATCATTATCAAATTTAAGAGTTATACTCGAGTATCTTCCAGTGATCTCTCCTATGAGCCAACTCCTTGACCTTCTGATTCAACATGACACCCACTTTTTCCTTTATCTGGTCGATAGAAATGAATCAAATCTTCATCGTGTTTCAACCGCAATTAGTATTCTGTCGTATTTATTGAAGAAATCAGCACACACGATATATCGTTTCGTAAAATACTCACGCTCATTGAATAAATGAGCTCTTTCGACATATTCGTTTGAAACGCTTGTAGATCTATCCAACTAAAACAAAGTTTGGCAGATTTTTCTGGCGAGGATTTTATTTTACCGAGTCCAATGAAGCAACTATTGATACAGGTAATGAAAGAGCTTCTGTAAGCACATACTAAATAAGTGAGTTTTTAGGCAAATATTAACAGAACACATTTATATGTATGTACCTAGCTAGTAACTTACTGATACCGTATGGGAAGGAGACGTGATTTTATGTGTGTATGTAGCTACATATTTGAAAAGAAAATTCAACGCTGAAAACGATCTACAAGTACCTTAAAGTTACTTACGATCAAAACTTAAAACGCGATTCTACCATCCACTGAAATCTCATTTACTCGAAAGACCAAAATAAAAACAAATAGGCACATTTGAAATCTGCCTAAAAACGTTAACAGCCCGGACCGTTCCAAAAATGTACTTAAATTTGGAACGACACTTTTTGCTTGTAAATTTTTATTACCAGCCAGTTGGGCGATGTCCAAAACGAGGTCAGGTTGAATGGGTGTTGTTTGCCAAGAACAACTTAATTTGGACACTTGTTGACTAGTTGTTATGTAATGAACATTAAGGGGAGTATAGGCTTGAAGGGTGTTTTATAGGCGGTTGTGCATTTAATGATTTAACTATTGCTATTTTGTAGCGACGCTTAGTAATAAGGGGTAAAAAGTTAAAGGAGTGTAAGTCCATTGCACTCCATTTTAACGCTTTTTAAAACCAACAAATCCCCCAAGTTCATATACAATTTTAATTTATAAATCTTGTACAGTTGTTATAAAATGTCGTGAGATATCAAGTATGATTCTTTAACTTACCGGTAGATGTGATGTTAATTGCATACTGTTTCGAGTAAATTAGCCACTGGTTTTTGGGTTAAATGCAAAAGTATAATAATCAAAAATACATTTACAAATATTCGACTAATGCGAACTACGGCTTATGTCAATACAAACTTGTACCGTGTGGTTTAATTCCCTAGTTTCGAGATGTAAATAGTGAAATAACTTAATAAACAAACTTCTTCGTGTCAATGTCACGAGCAACTTTATTTAGACTGGTGATAGTTAACCTTTTCAACGCCAACGACACATATATATCAGCACCGCAGGTTCAACGCCAACGACCTATATATAGGTCCTTCAATGCAAAAGCAGCCTTCGTCCAATTGGGTTTAGGTTCAATTTAAGGCATCGCAATAAAGACGTCTGGCGTATGGGTGACGTCTCTTGTATTTGACGTGGCGTCGAAAAGGTTAAAAAAAGGAGTTCGAATGATAGCAAAGAGAAGTGATGTTAGGTTTTATTAGCTGAACCAAAATGGTACAAGAAACATAAAAACTTCGCTTAAAATATGTAACACAAAACAAACATAAATCATGTTTAAGTCCCTTACGGGGTAGACAGAGCCTACCTTAAGGCTACGTTTAGAATGTGGGCGTATAGGTGGAAAGGGGAAACAAAATAGAGATGGGTTGCTAGCCATTCCCTCGATGGGCTTTTGCCATCTGCGCGGGAAGAGAAACACATCCTACACACACAAACGCAATACCCTCAATAAATTCAATAATATATGTAATAATGTACACACAGCAAAATAATGCGGTTAGCACAGCCACGCACACGTCTATGCGTGTTGAGTATCGACATGAACGTTAACGTTAAGTAGAATCTATGACATGTGAATGTGTGAGTGAGTTCGATCATAAAATCTACCCCCTAAGTACAGATTTTTTAGCAACAAGATGAATGAGCAATGTCACTGTAAATTACCTGTTTATTGAATAAACAACAACTAACTATAAAATAACAATGAAGAAAGTTACAACTATTTAAGTTAGTTTATAATAAATTAAGTAAAAAATAATTACAAATTAAATGAAAATAATCCCCGCCGGTATCGTGTCACACTCAAAGGCTGAAAATGCAATATCTCCGGTTTCAGTTACTTCTACAAAAATAATGTAAAAGTATTTTTTTTATTTAGACTGTCCTAAAAATATTTTACCTAATCTTACATTGGATATTGTCATCCCCAGTGTAAGCGAGAGAACCGAATCGAAGCTTCCTTCGACCTTGAATCTTCAAATTTATGCAATCCCACGCATTGAACTATTATTACTAGCGAAGAGTAGTTACCATCTCACTGATGCGACGATGTTATATTATTATTTCTCAACAAGTCTGAGATTCCAATTCCAAAGCAATATTCCTCACAACCAGCACGGCCATCGAAATAACATCCAAAAATGTCATTTTATTATTACTATTTTATATTCCGTTTTCTTCGGATACGAACCCGGTTCACTAAAGCAGAAGTCAAATCTTCGACCTGTCTTTGACCGCTAGGCCACCGAGGTATGCAAGTTACATGGTGAATGTATGAATTATGTTCAATCTGCGACTACTGTATTGCAATTTGTGTAAATAGCTGTTTTATGAGCTTTGAAATAAGGTTGAAATTATAATTTATTTTTTTCCGTAACTATTTAATTTTATGGTGGTTGCAGTCTATTGTATGTTTAATTTTACTCTTATATAATATGTTAAAAACGCAAACGCATTGTGTTTTCTTTTAATATAATTATTAATAGGTATGACTCTTTTTACTGGAGTTTAAAAGTTGCTAGCTGATGGCTATTTTGGTCGTTATCGTCTTAAACAATATAAAGTGTTTTCTACCCTCAAATTTCTAATAATATGATTTTGTGAACAAACAACTCTGTCACCGCTGGCAGCCATTATTAGCTGCGGGATGAACCGTGTGTTATACTTACGAACTGTTTAATTTTGCCTTTCGAATACCTTGTGATTTGCAAAACATGGATTTTAATTTATCTTTGTTGAAAAGAGCAAAACAATATAACTATTTATATAAGGAATCGCTAGGCGTTTTTTGATATGGGTAAGTAGACAAACGGTGTTAAAAACAATGACTTATTATTTTATCGGTAATGTTTTAAACAACTTTCTTTGACGAAAAATGTTTTTATTTAAACTTCATTTATTTTGCAGCGGAAGACTGTGCCATTATGGATTCACCCTTACGCAGACTTCGGACACGATAAAAATATTCGTTCTGGGCCTAAACCTGAAGCCTCATCTCCTGCCATTTGATTTGGACATTATGTAGTTGCCGCACCCGCTAGTGACCCATTTCACAGCAACAAGACACAATGCTACGTTGCAACCTGTGCGAAACCATCTGCATGCTGCAGGATTGCATTGCCGTAGACCAGCAAAAAACATGCTTTAACGGACCAGCATAGAAGAAACCTTTGCTCGTGAATATCTTGACTTTGATTATTACATCAATCAAAGTCAAATGTAGTGATTTTTAGTGATGAAGACGAAATATATTAACTTAATTAAATATATAAACACAGTAATGTTTTACAGTGCAGAACGAGTGGCAGTGTTACTTTAGGCTATGGGGTTGGATCTCATCGATGGGCCCTGGTGTCCAAATCCAAACCAAATCGAGATAGGTAGCTTAGTCGCTTCAAAGTGGAAATTATAACCCAGTGTGAAATGATGTTATTGTTAATGGCTGTCATTTAACATGTCTATTCATTTCACCACTGACTTACACGTCCGCAAATAAAACGTTTCGTTCATCTTTATCAGACTTAAACCTAATAAACCAGAATTTAAGATATTAATTATGTGTCATCTTAAAAATAGCCCTATTATGGTTGTGTATTCAATTTGCAAGATAATTATTATGTTAGTGACATAAGACTTTTTAGTAAACATAAAATCATAGTGGCCTCTAAAGTGTGTGTTATTTTATGAATATTATTCTATAAGGAAAAGTGAAAGTTTATTTAGCTAATTTAATTACTTTTGGTATTAATAATAATAACACAAATAGAGGCTAATACAATAAAAATTAAATGTTGCAATAAACAATTTGAACCAATAATTGCATTTTATTGTTTTATTCTTTTACGTCCTTTTTTTCTTGTTTTAGGTAAACATGAGTTTATTTTGAGATTAGTAATTTAAAATTGAAAACAAAAAAGATACACTTGTGCAGGATTCGAACCCGGTTCTTTAGGTTTCATAGCCCTAGGTCAATACACCTGAGCCACCGCGCTTATAATACTGGTGGCAAAATTATGCTTCCATTGAACAAAATACCAGCAGGTTTGAATAACTATGCGTGAAGGTAGTCAGAAAACACAATTAGCACAGATAGGGCATTTTGTTGTGTGCGTAATAAGGCAGCGGATAAGTGCGGATGTGTGTATAGAATGACACACGTGGATAACTAGGGTGCCCACCGATTCGCTTTGCTGTGTGTACTTTAGTTGTTAATTTATTAATTTATTAAGTATTAATACTACTTTATTTGCGCATAATAATGACTGCTTGCCTTTTTGTTGTAACTTTTCCTTTCTGTGGCAGGTTAGCTGGAAGAGATCCCTTCTTAGGGATAAGTGCGCCTTTGTACTATTTTCTCTGTATTACTGTATTTTTATATTTTTTATGTGCAATAAAGAGTTTACATACATACATACATACATACATACATAAATTCTTCACAATCTGCGACACAGGAACTTAATATTGTCGCATCGCTCTCTTTCTAACGTTGGCTATCTATTATTATACTATCCAAGATAACAAATCGGAAGGCAGAGGAAAGAAACAAATGCCATCCGCAAAAAACAAAACCATTCGAAACAAAAATATTCGAATATGGAACGTTTTTACGACCACCGATAGTGAACTATTGCTTCCCCTTCCACCTATATTTGGACCAATCACAGGGCTCGGTTCGTAATAAAAGTCTGTTCGAGTCACCTGCAGGGTTGTTCGAGTGAGGGATTATTTTGTCGATATATCGACGAGACTGGCGTTTCTAAATCCGGTGTCTTAGTTCTGTGGCTGTTGTTAAAGATATCGAGTGTGTCATAGTTATTTCGTAGTTGGTGCATAATGGGAGGCATTAAAGCACGAGTGCGGTTTTATAAAACGAAGCAAGTGAGTTTCATAAAGATCGCATACTTTGTCTACATACGTACCATGTAAAATGAAAGTCATTAAAGTATCGATATTGTTACTACAATGTAAAAAAATATAACCACAGATACAAGTTTCTTATTATAGATCATTTGCTTATAGGACATTATGTTTAGGATAATTTTAGGTTTCGTTGTTAATTTTATATGTTGTAATTTTAGATTAGTTGCTTTAAATAAATTTAGGTTATGTAATATACTAAACGCCCACAATCACGATTAACGTGGCCTTTAGGTCTTGTTACCTGAGGCTCTGTCTATCCCGTAAGGAAGACGTGGGTGAAAGAGTGGGGGGGGGGGGGGTAAGTAGTTAATATTAAATATCGATATTGTTTTGTATGCTCTACACTACATGAATAATTGATATTCAAAAATTAATTCATTCTAATGACTATAAAATGGCCCGGATAAAGAAGAAATAATCACAATAAAACTAGCACAGTTTTCCGACATTCCACAAATCCTTATTCACCACTGATACATGCGAATTCATTTTAGCTGAAAAGCCAACGGTTTTAAAATCCGTAGGCGGTATCCATTAAGTTTTATACAGCATTTTGTGAAACCCCTTTTACCTTCCCATTTCGGCGAGTGTCTCAAACGTCCCCGTGTTAAGTGAGTCAAATAGTCCTTTTAACATACGTAAATGTTAACAACCGTACATTTGAGATAAAACCTCATTTTGTTGAAAGGGGTAACGCTTTGAATCACTCAACTGATCTTTGTAGATCAAACTAGATCAAAGGAATTTCGCGTGAAATATTTAAACGTCAGAACTTGAAAAGAAGAATTTTGGACCAAATGAAAAGGAGTTCCAATTAAGGCAAAGATAGGCCGTTTAAGCTTTGTGTTTATTAGATAGGGTGGCCCATCTGATGGTAAGTGAGCACCCAATAACCCATGGACACGACGAGAGGGTTAAGATGAAATACCTCGTGTTTTGTGAACGTTGCCTTTGGAATTATGGGGGAGGGGACACGGGGGCACGAAATAAAAAATGTTTTTATTTTTATTTTTTTATGTTAGAAGGCCAGACAAACGAACTAGTGGGTCACCTGATGGTAAATGATCACCACTGTTCATAGACACCCGCAGCGCTTTACGCGATGCCAGGGCGTTGTCGGCCCTGCAGAAAATTGTACACTCGCCTCTTAAAGGCACCCAGGTCGTAACTCGAATTGTAGTTTAATTTGTTATCAATTCCCTTTAGTATTTTTTTCATTGATAAAACTACCTTCTCATGCAAATAACTTGACAAAGGGTCTCCAAAGCTTCCTGAAGTCGTTTATTGTTATGTCCTTGAACTGTAAGACCGTGATAATCATTGATCCTCCAACCAAATTAAATAAATCTCATTCCCATTCTGTAAGCATTAAATAACAAAGCATTTCGTGGAGTTGAAAGCAAATTCCGGATCAAATGATAAAGGCTTTTGTTTCTGGTATTAGGGGCATCAGAGGAATTTCGTTGTAGGCGTGGCAGTTTGACCAATGGAGTCTGAGTACAGCATCAATCAAACCTAGAATCAGCCTTTTTTCGAAATTTAAGGCATATTATTTATAACTAGCTGCTGCCCGCGACTTCGTCTGCGCAGAATTCGTATGTCGCTAAAAATTTGCGTATCGCTATCCCGCGGGAACTATGTAATTTTCCGGGACTAAAACTATCTCTGTGCCAAATTTCAGCCAAATCGGTGGAGTGGTTTAAGTGTGAAAAGGCAACAGATAGACAGACAGTTACTTTCGCATTTATAATATTAGTAGGAATAGTTCCATGCTGGTCTGGGAGCAAAGAAAAAACAGAATGTACCACTTGCTTCTCTTCCCGCGCAGATGGTAAAAGCCCATCGAGGGAATTGGCGAAAGTCTTAGAAATCATGTTATAGCCGATGCGGCTAGCAACCCATCACTATTTTGATTTCCCCTTTCCAACCTATACGCCCTTAGTCATGCTAAACGTGGCCTTAAGGCTTTGTTACCTTAGGCTGTGTCAACCCGGTAAGGGATAAAGATGTGATATAAGTATGTATGTATATATATTATAACTATCAACATCAGTTCTTTTTGTACGCCGACGATGTCGCGGGCAGAAACTAGTGTATTATATAACTACTATCTTCCACTATCAAAACATACCAGTCTTCATATTAAATCTGCCCGTTAAACATGCAAAACTTGCGTTAACATTGCTGAAACTCACATATGGGGGCTTGTAAGTTTCATTTGCAAGGTTGCAACGTTCTAGCAACGTTTGAGAAATATTGATGCAAAGCTCTAACGGCTCCGCTGTATATATACCCTGTAAGTTTCATAGACCTGATCACTAGAACTTTACACAACTTTCAAATGCAACTTTGCTCAAATGTTTCAATTGTAACTTTCAAGAAAGTTTTCACGAAAACTTTTAATAAATTATAATTTCTATATGTCTACAACGTCACATATGCAACTTGCAGAAAACTTTCATTTAATTAGTTGTGGCAAAGTTACATTTGTAACATAGAGGTAACTTGAGCAATTAATGTTGCTATAATAACGCATATGTAACTTGCAGGAAACTTTCATTCAATAAGTTGTGGCATTTACATTTTGTAACATTAACGTAACTTGTGCAATTAATGTTGCTGTAACGCTGGTACGGGTCGCGCAGGGAACAGTTGCGGGGAGGTCCGTCGAACGGAGTGTCGATACACGGTTGTTGTGTTCAGAAGTTATATTTTAAGAAAAGATATAAATGAACTTGCCCTTAACAGTGGGCTAATTTTAAAGCGCTAAAAAATACAGGGGTAATGGCCCGAGGAAGCGACCGCCACTGCGATACGGCAACCCGTGCACACACCTGCAGAAGTCTGATAGACCGGGCCCGTTAACGTCCTAACGAATTAGAAGCAGTAACATGGACACTAGGCTACTCAAACCCGCTCCTGTGTCTGTTACAAGATAATCGTCTGAAATCATCTCGGGTATATATGGACGCTCGGTCAACCAAACGATAGCGCGATGTAACTTGCGCGCAGCGCCATCTGTTGGCGTATTTCGTAAGCTCAGTTGCTGTTGGCCTTAATACTTATCGTTTCTGTGTCGGCCATACGATACCACGTTCAAATTTGAAAGCATTTTAGTCCATTGTGTTGTGGCAATAAAACGTTTTTTAGTACTCCTGGCTTTGTTTCATTTAGGAGAAGGTTTTGGTATTTTAACAGACTTCATGAAAATGATGTTCTCAGTTCCATTTTTCAGTTTAGAAAATATACATTCTAAGATGTAATTTAATTCAATGATGATATTGAATGTTTCAATAATTTCAGTTTGCAAGGTACCTGCAGTGTCTATAGTGTTATTCCACAGCAACATTGAATCTGTGACGTTTATGATACCTCAAATTTTATATGTTGCAAAAAGAATATTGCTGCAATAATAACACCATAAGTTTCAGATAACTTTGACTGCAAATTGCCTGTAATGTTTTTTATGAAAGTTTCAACAACGTATAAAATGTGTCGTTGAAGCAACATTAAAATACTTATATTTCAAAATGTAAATTGCTGCAATAATCATATTGAAAGTTACAATAAGTTCTGTTTACGAGGTAACTGCAATGTCTATAATGTTATTTCATAGCAACATTGAAACTGTGACGTTTTTGGTACTTTTAATTTTATAGGTTGCAAAAAGTATATTGCTGCAATAATATTGTGAAACATTTCAATAAGTTTAGTTTGCAACGTAATAGCAATGTTCCGTGATGCATGTTGTTAAATATAGATTGCTGCAACGTTTCATCTGCAATGTTATAAAATAACATCGTAGCAATTTAATAACTGAATATTATAATAAGTTAATACAGCAATGTTGCTTGAAAGTTAAGTAATAAACTTTCATATGTAATGTTGATATAACATCAATCGCAACATTTTTGAAAGTTTCAATGAACATGTTTAATTAAAATTACAGCAATGTTTACATGACCTTTCTTTAGAAACGTTCAAATGGTAAGTCTGTCAACTTGCTAGAAAGGTCCTGTAAGTTTCATGTTCAGTGGTTGAGTATCACAGCCCAAACATATGACACCACAGGCTGTGCCAAGTTTTTTTTGGCAGTGCCAGCGACTGTTTTATGCTCCCTGCACTTGCTGTTTTACTGTTGCATATTCTGCTAAAAAAGGAACTCTAGACGGCGTTACGATAGAAATATAATATTTGCTAAATGGTTTCTATGCTGTTCTGGGAGCAAAGAAAAAACATATTATGTAAAATATACCAGCTGTTTCTCTTCCCGCGCAGATGATAAAAGCCCAAGAAGGAATAGGTGAAAATCTTAGGAATCATGATTATAGGCTATGCGGCTATAGCACTCCATCACTTTTTCATCCTTTTTTTTCACCTATACGCCCACAATCATGCTAAATGTGGCCTTTAGGTCTTGCTACCTTGGGCTCTGTCTACCCCGTAAGGGATAAAGACGGAATTTATGTATGTAGGTTTCGCTGAACAGGCGCATTGCTATAAAAAAATACTGTATCCGTTTATGTGGCTTTTACCGCATTGTAAGTGACAATTTTTATGACGTTATAACATCTGATAAATCGATGAACACCGGCTGCACGCACGAAAAAGTGTAACGTTTCGCGTGACGTCAGAGCGTGTAAGCGAGAGCGCGGAACAAGCGATAGAGAGCAGGGATGATACGGATATATCATTTCGGATCCGGATATGGATATGGATATTGGTAAAATATAATATCCGTTTCGGTTACGGTTATGGATATTAAATTATTTCGGATTATCCGATAGTTTCGGTTACGGATATTACATTTTTAAGGAACTGTAAAATGAAATACAATACGACTAAACACGCGCTCGGCTGGTCTGCCGGCCGGGCAAAACCAAAAACTTGTCACGACGTGTCATATTTACTAAGTAGTATTTAGTTAGACTCCGCCCTATCCGAAACTATCCAAAACTTTTATATCAGATTCGGTTACGGCTACGGATATTTTTTTATTTCGGATATCCGGTAGTTTCGGTTACGGATATGGATATCCATAACAACACAGATAGAGAAGCACGATCGGCCTAAGCGTTCGGCTTGTGATGCATAGCAATTGTCATCAATGTTTTTTTATGACCGACTTTACAGACAATCGGTTTCTTTAACATGTGTATAGTAATTATGTGTACTCGTACAAGTAAAACAAATTACAGACGGCGCGGGTAAATTAAAATAATATCTTGAAACCGGAGAGGCGGAATGTTTCGCGTGAAACCGTTGCTTAGAATATGGAAACTAACCGATTAATTAATTAATACTTTAGCTTTGCAAGCAATTTGCGGAGTGACAGACAATCCTGCAATCCTCTTAGTGAGGATTAAGCAGGGCTGGGGGCTGAACAATTTCAATAATGGCATATTTATGATAAACTAGCTGACATCCGCCGTATTTGTCTGCGGAAAATTCGCGTACTGTACAATTTTACGGGATAAAAACTATGCTATGACCTAAAACCGTAAAAGTAAACATAAAAAATAAAGAAGTAAAAGTTCTCGATTCATTTGATAGTACCTATCATTTGAAAAACAGCGCCTTCTCTCGCCCTGGTGAGCAGTAGATGTTCCACGGGAGTTTGTAATTGTGTCGTACGACACATCGTTCAAACAGATGACGCTAGCGACAAAAATTCGCATAGTAACAAGCTCACGTGACAGCTAGTAAGAGATATAAAATTTCAAAGGCTTACCCACTTGCCCGTTGCTAGCCGCATCGCCTATAACATGATTCCTAAGACTTACGCCCATTCCCTCGTTGGGCTTTTACCATCTGCGCGGGTAGAGAAGCAACTGGTACATTCTATGTTTTTTCTTTGCTCCCAGCATGGAAGAAACCACTTTCATTACTTACCTGCATTGTATGGTCTCATCGTCTAAGGGAAGACGGGCCCAGCGTACGGGCCCTCCCCTTGGCGCGGTCCTGGCGGAAGCCGGGGCCACCGGGGGGCGTTTGTGGTGAAACCCTAGTGGCATCCCACTGCGTCCCCGTCACACCGGATTGGGGCAACGCCGGAGAGTTTTTATTTTTGGTATACCCCTTCGGGGGGAGTCCGACATAAGCCTAGGCATCCCCGTGCCTAGGGCATCCATAAAGTTTTTTTCTCCATGTAAAAAAAAGGCCTACCAATTTGCTGTCTCGCCATTGTACCCAGTACGTGTGATTAAGACATAAGACAGAGATCGGACAAATTCGCGTCATTGCTCGCAATAATGTGGACATGACTCAAAAATTAATCAAATAATTAATCATTTAATTAATTTCTCGAAATAAAATTTGAACTCCCGGAGATAAAAATTTACACATGCGTAAAATTATTAGCAAAATGTTAATTAAAGTGGCAGTTGTCGTTCTCGTAAATCTTTTTATATAATAAAGAAATCACGATCCTGCTAGATATGATTATTATTTCTGACAAAAAGTTGTCTAGTTCTATAGGTATAAAACCTCCATGGATATACTTATTCTTAATATACGTATTTTGACATATTTGATTAATTTTGGAGTCATGTCCACATTATTGCGAGCAATGACGCAAATTTGTCCGATCTCTGGACATAATACACAATAGTAACTATACCCACGCATTAGTAACTTATACCTCACATTGTGTCCCCCCCCCCCCCTGACACCGCAACGCGTGCGGTAGATAATTCTCGGCCGAAGCATTTTGGCCACTGGACCGAAGGGCTATCTGACACGGGTTGATATGGGTACTACCTCATCACCCTTTTCGAATTGCCATCGCTATTTTTTAGCACACTATGACAACGCAAAGATGCAAACAGTTCAGCCTAAATATACGCCCAGCTGATCACAGGTAAAAGCCTGCGAAACATGTCTTAGAGCTGGTCTGAGAAAAGGTTCAGAATAAAACGAGGTCACAGAACAGATGTTCTTATTTACTCTATGGTCTTGGGTTGTATTTGTATAGATACTTGAAGCGGATTCGATAGCTATTTAGCGGAAAAGGAGCAGAAAATGTGGGAAAGAAGTAAAAATCAAAGCAGCTGACGTTAAAGTTATATAAGTAATGAGTCAGACCAACAGACAGTGACTTAAGAAAAACACGTATAAAAAAAGCAACTTAAAATAATAGAATAATAGACAATAACAGAAATATAAAACAACTATTTACAACGCCAACATCCCACACCGCATCAAAATCCGTTTTGTAGTTTTGAAGATACAAGCATACATAGGGACATAGGGACAGAGAAAGCGATTTTATTTTATACTATGTAGTGATAGTGAAGACAACACTTTTGAGATCTTTTAACAACTAAATTTGCCGTATATTTTCTCTTCCTGCTTCAATTTGCTCGAACAAGCAATCAGCAAGCCTTTAAAAGGTCTTAAGCTTTCGAAAAACCCCTGTTAACATCCCCCGGGGGTCCACTACAGACGCCTCCAAAAGCCCCAAAACACAATATTTACCTTTGAAATCCTTCCATAAACCTGCCAATTAATATATTTGTTGCAAGCATTTATAACGATCGAAATAGTAAGCCGTAAAATGGAAGCGATTGAGACTTACAAGAAAATGGAAATGAAATGGTTTCCTAATTAAAAACGTCTTAACTTTGGCTTCTTGTTAAGTTTATTTGACTGTCTGTATTATGTAATCCGAATTCCACTTTCCACCTTTACGTCCTCAGTGTCTTGCTAAACGTGGCCTGTAGATGTTGTTACCTTAGGCTCTGTCTACCCCGTAAGGGATAAAGACGTGATTTGTGTATAAGATAAGATAAGATAATTTATTTTGCAAATTGGCCGCTAAGGGCTCTTTTACATGTCTTTTGAAACTACCAGCACATTCGGAAAGACCATCATTGCCAAGAAGAATGCGCCGCAAGAAACTTGGCAGAAAGTCATTTTTTCAAATAAAAATACAGTAACTAAGAATACTTAAATTCTACTTACATTAAATACATTTATATAAGGGATGTATAAGGTCCCCGAGCCTTAAATTATATTAATCTATAAATAGTAGAGATGTATAAAGTCTCTACTGGTCAAAAAAAATAAAAAACAAAAAAAATAATAATAATAGTAAGTTCAGTGGAGGTGTAAAACGCCTCCACCGTCAAATAAACTAATTGGAGATGTCTCCAATGTCGCAGGAAAAAAAAAATTATATATAAAACAAAATTATGAAATATACATTTCATGTCAAGTAAGTAACCAATAAGCTTTTGGATTCCGAAGGCAAGCTTACGTCTGCCGCCCCTAATGTTGGCTTTCACGCACTCATGTCCTGCTCTGAAAGCAGAGCGGTACCGAGGGCATGTCTCGCTTCCGTCCCCACAGGCACACTATGGGAACGTTTTAGGAACTTCGACGTCGCTAGCCTGCAACTAAACAGTAAAAGAAAAAAAAGTAAAAGAAATAAACCGGAAATCCATAAGCTTAACAATATACCTACCTAATACCTAGTTTAATACACATACGACATAGCAATATTTATGTCATTGTAAAAATTAATCATTATGAAAAATAGAATAAATATTTAAATAAACAATTACAATAGGTACAATATTTATATTGATAATACCTATCTTAATTAATAATTTTAATTAATACAGCTATACAATTTGGAATCTTAATTAATCAAGATCAGCTAACCTCAACAGCAGACGGTAGCAACAGGGCCAGAGACCGTATCTAGTCGACACTACACGCATACACTCATACACACACACACACACGCACACATACACACGCACTACAGGATCACTCACAAAACACTGGATGCTTACGGTAATTTTTCCAAAGATGGCCATGTCATGTTATTATCACACATGTACTCATCGACTGTGTAATATGCTTTCTTTAAGAGCGTGTTCTTTATGTATTTCTTGAATAACACATATGACAATTTCCACGCATCTACAGGCACTTTGTTGTAGAACCTGACACAATTTCCCAGGAAAGATTTACTTACTTTCCGTAGACGAAATTTAGGAACGAGAAGCTTGTGTTTATTACGAGTGTTGATATCATGGATGTCCGACACTTTCTTAAAGGAATTGAAATTCCTGTGTGTGTACATAATCACATCGTGTATGTACTGCGAAGCTACTGTGAGAATTTCTATCTCTTTAAAGCGCTCTTTTAATGACTCTCGGGAGTTCAGATTGTAGATGGACCGAACTGCCCTCTTCTGTAAAATGAAGATACTCTGAATGTCAGCTGCTCTTCCCCAAATCAGAATGCCGTAAGACAAAATGCTATGAAAATAGCTGAAATAAACCAGTCGAGCAGTTTCCACGTTGGTGAATTGTCTAATTCTTCGTACAGCATAGGCGGCAGAACTCAATCTACCAGCAAGAGCAGAGATATGTGGGCTCCACTGTAAGTTTCGATCCAGGGTAAGACCAAGAAAAACGGTGTCATCAACGAGGTTCAGCTTCTCTCCGTTTATGGAAATAGCTGTTTCAACCTGTCGTACATTTGGTAACGAAAATTTTATGCATTTCGTTTTAGCTGCGTTTAGTAGTAGATTGTTCGCAGTAAACCATTGAAGCACTTCTGTTAGAGTCTCATTGATGTGACTTTGATCTTCCTGTTGCCTGTCGACCTTAAAAATCAGAGAGGTATCATCAGCAAACAGAACTATGTCACATTTGTTTTCTAGTAGGCGGGGCAGGTCATTGATATATACTAGAAAGAGAAAAGGGCCCAATATTGAACCCTGTGGTACTCCAAGCTTCACCGGCGCACCACATGACTGCACTCTATTTATGTCCACTTTCTGGATTCTCTGACTGAGGTAGGACATGACAAGTTTCAGTGCGTTTTCAGAAAGCCCGTAGTGCTCAAGTTTGAGGATAAGAGTTTGTATGTATGTATGTATGTAATCCGAAACGATGTCTCAATCTTTTTACAACGAATAAAATGATGATGTCAAGGTTGTATCTAGAATACAAATAATTGAAGTTTATGGATCGTCACTTAAAAATTCTTCCACAGAGTAACATTTTTCTATTAGTAAATACGTATGTCTATGTAATTCCTTTCACATGATAGCAATGGCAATACAAATCGCATTTACACTATTAGGCCATACTAAGTTATGATATGTGTATCATTCTGTAAATTGTCGGTAGGTGATTATGTGCTTTATCCCTAGAGGGTGGCAAATGAGCAAGTGGGTCACCTTATGATAACCGAGCACCACCACCCATGGACACCCGCAACACTGTGTCTAATGTTCCAACATTGCAGATGCGTTGCGAGCCTAGAGGGCTAAGACAGAACCTCTTGTTCCAGTAATTTCAGCGGCTGTCTTACTCTCCGCGCCGGAACACAGCGCAAACACTGCTGCTTGGCGGCAGGATTAGTGGGTAAGACGGAGGTAGCGATCCGGACGGACCTTGCACGAGATCCTACTACCCGCATAAGTCTCAGGCAACAGCTTACTCTAATACATTTTTACTCTATTACACCCTGAGCGTGGTGAAATAGTGGAATAAAGAATGTGTCAGATCGTAGGAACTTGTCGCACGAGCTACAGGCGAGCGCGATAAACATGCGACCTGAGGCTTCCTTTATCACCGCCCGAGGTGTATACACAGTTTTACGTCTTCGATCTATAGGGGGAGTGTGAATGGTTACGTTGGGAGGGGAAGGCCTAGGCGGACGTTCCGAGACCAAATAGGAGACGTTTTGGAAAAAGGTCAAGTCAGGAGTACCCGAAACCGACGAGCATGTATGAAGAGATTGATGAGTGTGGAAGCGAAAGAAGTATGTCAGGATCGTAGCAAGTGGAATAAAGTAGTCTGCCTACCCCTCTGGGAAAGAGGCGTGCCGCTATGTATGTATGCACCAATGATTTATATTTTTTATGAGTGTAGGCCACTTTTTTCCGCCGCCCCATGACACACAGCAAAGCTATTCGGTAAGCAGGACTAGATACGGCGCGAGCGTGCGTAGGTGCTTACCTGATTATATTGCCGTGGTACATACCATGATAAAACCAGTGAACGTGTTTGACTTTTATCGTCTGAAATCGAGTGACCGTCGTCTGGAATCTGCCGCCCCTAGGACGCTGCCGCCCCTAGGCCGCGGCCTATACGGCCTATTTATAAATCCAGGACTGGTATGTACGTCTTCCGCTAGCCAAGAAGTGAATATTTCCGCTAGCGTAGCGGGTGGTAAAATCCTACTTACACCCCGGGACTTATGTCTACTGTCTCTCGCACCATTAGCTTCGTTCAAGCCCCCACTGAACTGTCAAATTGTACCCTTCAAACTTTACACAAACTTCTGTATAAAGCCGTGTGAACGTAGCATCACCAATGGAGGTAAAAGTGTTTTTTTTATTTTTTTATTACGAACTGACCAGTGATTGACCTCTATCTCACTTGGTGGAAGGTGCAGATGAGGCCAAAGGTGTAACTCACTGGTTCAGACTACAAGACTGACGACTGAAGACTGGTTCAAGACTACATGAACAGTAGATTTTATTTATGGTTATTCTGTTTGTCTATGGTTTATGTTTTGTTGGTCATTCTGATTCTTTGATTCTATGTAAAATGTCAATAATAAACTAGTGTTCTATAAACACAATATCATCATCACTACATAGTATAAAACAAAGTCGCTTTCTCTGTCCCTATGTCCCTATGTATGCTTATATCTTCAAAACCACACAACGGATTTTGATGCGGTTTTTTTTAATAGGTAGAGTGATTCAAGAGAAAGGTTTATATGTATAATACATGCATAATATACCGTGCGAAGCCGGCGCGGGTCGCTAGTTTTATATAATGGATCCACGCATAATCCTATAGTATTAAACTAGCTTCTGCCCGCGACTTCGTCTGCGTAGAATTATACATAAAAACCTTCCTCTTGAATCACTCTATCTATTAAAAAAAACTGCATCAAGATCCGTTGTGTAGTTTTGAAGATATAAGCATACATAGGGACATAGGGACATAGAAAGCGACTTTGTTTATGTAGTGATGATAGTGAAGCCACGGCCATACACGCGGCTGCGTCGGATACAGTGATGTTTGGCCTATAGCTGAATAAAACCACGTCGCGGTGTCGTTTCGTTTCCCACGTTCCTATTTGACACGTTAAAAAATGAGAAGTTAAAGCACTGTACCTGGGGCCCGATTTTTGAAGGCACAGTGTGAAAATACCACTCGAAAGTGGTGAAAAATTGTGCTGATTTTGAAATACGAGTAGCTTAGAAGATACTTAGGCTCTCATTAGTCTTGTGAACTAGTCAAAAAGTTGATTAGCTGTAGTTTTGTAGATATAAACATATTTATACCACTTTCAAAAATCAGGCCTGTGCTTCTAGTGTTTTAATATGTTTGGAGTTGCCATGTTTTGAATAAACATGAATGGAAAATAATGTTGTTAAGATATTGTACATATTTGTACATAATTGTGCATACTTGTATATGTCTTCCATGCTGGTCTGGGGGCAAAGAAAAAACATAGAATGTATCAGTTGCTTCTTTACCCGCGCAGATGGTAAATGCCCATCGAGGGAATGGGCGATTATAATAAGAATCATGTTATAGGCGATGTGGCTAGCAACCCATCACTATTTTGATTCCATTTTCCACCTATACGCCCACAATCTTGCTAAATGGGGTCTGTAGGTAACTGTTACCTTAGGCTCTGTCTACCCCGTAAGGGATGAAGACGTGATAGATGTATGTATGTAAGTCGTGTAATAATTCCAAAAGTATAATTGATTACGCCCAACTGCCATCTTGTGATGAATGATGACAAATGAGATAATAACTAAACTTAGCAACTCGGTACTAGATCAACTAATAGTTAATTACGGAAATACAGAAATCCCATCAAAAACATAAATGTGAAATGATAGCCAAGTTCAATTATAAAAATATGCATCGTTGTTGACTTCGCCGACAAAAGACTTGTTATGTATGTGTAAGGAAACAATCTCTAGTTTAAAATACATACATACATACATACACAAATCACGTCTATATGCCTTACGGGGTAGACAGAGCCTAAAGGTAACAAGACCTAAACCCACGTTTAACATGATTGTAAGCGTATAGGTGGACAAAGGAATCAAAATAGTGATGAGTTGCTAGCCGCATCTAAACTAGTAGTAGTTTATTCAGTTGCAAACAGCCAAACGCGCGTGCGGCGACGCCGGCCGTGACAGCCCGACTGAAATACCCGCTTAACGGGTACTCTAATATCGTGACCTTGAGTTCGGCCGGAGCGGGAGTTTCCGTTCTACTATGTTCTTATTTATTCTATGATAACTGTTTTATTCCGGCGACGAATCGCCGCTCTGCCGAATGGCAACTAAACTCATTTCGCTTTGAGTTTCGGAAAAAGTCATTCCAGTAATGCTCTGTACACGTGTGGCGACATTTTTAGAAAGAGGAAAATGACACGTTTTGTGAAGGGTGCTTTATTGAGCGTTGACATATTTAAAGGGAACAGTTCTGCCCGCGACTTCGTCTGCCTTTTGTCCGTCATAACGAAAGGAACCGTTGCATGGTCACTTTGTTGTCCGTCCGTCCGTCCATCTGTCTGTCAAGACCCTTTTTTAAAGCGACGTGTAGAGGTGAAATAAATTTCAAACATTAAAAAAATTAAGTTTCTAAATTCGCGTCATAAAAAAGTTTTTTTTTTGTGAGTCACCTGATGTTAAGCGAGCATCACCCATACACCCGCAACACTAAAGCGTTGCATATGCGTTGCTAAGATTAAAACAATTTGTATTATTTTATAAAAACATTTGTGGAATAAAAACCAATACCTACCGAACTTTGTGTTAATTTAGCCAATTATGGAATTTGTCAACAACTTATTTTGTACATACATACATACATACACAAATCACGTCTTTATCCCTTACGGGGTAGACAGAGCCTAAGGTAACAAGACCTACAGGCCACGTTTAGCAAGATTTGTTCAATACATTATTACAATCTCAAACCCTCATTTTAAGAGAACGTCTGTGCTGCAGTGGAATGTCAAGATTGTAAAGCCCCCAGTACACAATAGCGTATGCTAGCCCATTTCAGGCGATCGCCATTGTGTACAGGGGGTAATGGTATATAGCAGCGGACAAAACTATACGCAATGGCAATGGAGATCGCCTGTAATGAGCCAGCATACGCCATTGTGTACTGGGCCTTAACAATGTTGCCCTGCAATCAACTTCCCCATTATATCGGTCACATAACCCTTAACCTATCAACCATCGGGAATGCTCAGCTCCATCTTCCCATGGGACTGAGAGGGTTTTCACAAATTTCCCCATGGACTGTCGAGTTTCCCTGTTCAAAGATACAGTATGTTGACATTACGTGATCGACAGTAATAGGGTGGTTTTGAGGTTTTGCGAAATTGGTAGCCGTTATACTATTATTTATAACATTACTAGCATCTGCCGGCGACTTCGTTTGCGTAGAATGATACACATAAACCTTCCTCTTGAATTATTCTATCTATTAAAAAAAACCGCATCAAAATCCGTTGCGTGGTTTTAAATATCTAAGCATACATATGGACAGACCGCGGAAAGCGACTTTGTTTTATACTATGTTGTGATAAAGTGAAAAATTTAAAATACCATATACTACAGATGTGTAAGTTGGTAAATGTATTTGTGTTACTCCTTTACGCTAAAACCCACATATATTTGACACATATAATAACACATATGGTATACTTTTATCCCGATATTAAACGGGATTTGAATTTACACACACACACACACACACAAATCACATATTCATTCCTTACGGGATAGACAGAGCCTAAGGTAACAAGACCTAAAGGCCACGTTTAGCATGATTGTGGGCGTAAAGGTGGAAAGGGGAATCAAAAATAGTAATGGGTTGCTAGCCGCATCGCCTATAACATGATTTTTAAGATTTTCACCCACGATGGGCGTTTACCATCTGCGCGGGAAGAAAAGCAACTGGTACATTCTGTTTTTTCTTTAGTCCCAGACCAGCATGAATTTACACTTGGAAAATTCCAAGTTTGTTATTCTGCACAGACGAAGTCGAAGGCAGACACTAGACACAATTTCGTTGGTAATTAATAAATTAGGTACGCACTCTAATTCTGTTAGACATATGTCAACGTTTTATTACATAATAAATGTTATCAAATCTGTTTCATGTTTTCGCCTTTCTAATTTAGTAAATGTTTGTTACAGATGACAAGTCCGACCGTATAAAAAGCGTCTTGATATGTAAGTACAAATTCAATAATCCATTTATTATTTAGGCACTCATGGTATTCATTTATTCAGATATAAGTATATTTCTTTTCAGCTTTTGACCTTTATGAGAATTAGAATAAGAAAGGAGTTTACTTTTTACATAAAACTATCGTTTTGTGTGACCTTTACAGAAAAGTAGGTATGATTTTACCTAATTTCATATGCCATAAGATAATTATTTGTCATAACTCTTTTTTACTCTAAAACCATCAGACCGACAGACAGAACCGTTTTCAGAAGCTTCCTGTAGAAATCTATAAGTTAGATTACGAGTAAATTACTTTTATAACAATCTTAAACAGTTAACAGTTTTAGAGAAAACAAAAGTTATGACAAATGATAATTATGACAAACAATATATTTTACGCCAAATCATAAATACAACTTTGGTCTCCATAGCATCTGACTAAAGAGAGACATCTCTATTTTGGCTTCTCACACCAACTTTAATACAAATTCTACGATCTCGGGAAGCTAAGCATTACAAATGACCAAACCTTATCGGGACAACGGATATGTGCACGATTCGATGAAAACCATTAACCTACATATTGTGCTACCGTTACTGTTGAACAATAAAGGGAAGGTCCCTACCCCACTATTAACTGCACGCTGCGTGCCATTTCGCTTTGGCATAGAAACGTTTCGCCAACTATCCGTTCCTCAAATGCAATTCGACCGTTAAATAACTCCAAATTCACAGAAAGGTTCTATTGTAGAGCCCAATAGTAGTTGTCAGAATATTTTACCCGTTCCCTAACTTTATAGCCTAGGAGTTATAGTCCGGGTGATACCCTTTTCCCTTTAACAGGGTAACCTTGCGGATCTGATCAGACCACGTGATATATAAACTGGGCCGCGTTCGGATAAAGGATCGTTTTGGGTTTTAAATCTTTGTTACGGTTCGACCGATTTTGTTGCATTGGATTCGGTTTGATTGAGAGCTGTGTTTTGTGTAAAACAGGATGTATGATTTTTGGTAAATTTCTTTTACAATAAAATAATAATAACAATAAACTCTTTATTGAGCACCACATATAACAACCGAAACAAAAAAAAGGTATACAGAATATTACAAGATAACAATAGGTGGTCTGATCGCTACAGAGCGATCTCTACCAGGCAACCATCATGGACTGGAGAAAAGAACAGATGGTGCAATTTAGAATATACATTAATAAACTAAGTACTAGCTAGTTACATTGATTGTTGTAAAAAGTGGACCACGTTAATGCATGAGCCTGATGTCAGATCCATACTACAAGTGTCGAAAATTACACACACACACACACAAATCACGTCTTTATTCCCTACGGGGTAGACAGAGCCTAAGGTACCAGGTATATCTACAAGCCACATTTAGCAAGATTGTGGGCGTATAGGTGGAAAATGGGATCAAAATAGTGATGGGTTGCTAGCCGCATCGCCTATAACATGATTCCTAAGATTGTCGCCCATTCCCTCGATGGGCTTTTACCATCTGCGCGGGTAGACAAGCTACTGGTACATTCTATGTTTTTTTCTTGCTCCCAGACCAGCATGGAAGTTGATAGTTAAGTTATATTCTGTAATAATTATTTGCGTTGCGACTCTTGGCAGCTACGACCATTGACATGTTTAACGCTATCCCGCGGGAACTATGCAATTTTCCGGATTAAAAAGTATCCTATATTTTAATCTAGGTTACCAGCTATCTCCGTTCCAAATTTGATCCACATCTGTCCAGTTTTTTCGCGTGAAGGAACAAACATACACACTCATTCACTGACATTCTTACAAACTTTGGCATTTATAATATTCGTACAATAATTGCAAAAGGAACCCAATATATAAGCTTAAACGTGTCACCTTCTTTATATTGGCCCTCGAAAATGCGTGAGTGGCGAGCCAGAAAAATTGCCTTCAACTCGATAGCTGATAGATGCTCGAATCACCTGTATAGAGATGGATGTTTGGGTGAGGACATAACGCACTAGATGTGACGAGGCAATAATCACTACATAGTATAAAATAAAGTCGCTTTTTCTGTCCCCGTGTCCCTATGTATGCTTATATCTTCAAAACCACGCAACGGATTTTGATGCGGTTTTTTTTAAATAGATAGAGTGATTCAAGAGGAAGGTTTATATGTATAATACATGCATAATATACCGTGCGAAGCCTATCCTACCTTGTCTGCAAAGTTGCTTATCGCTATCTCGCGGGAATTGCGCAATTTTCCGATAGTATTTATAACATTAACACTGCAACCGACGCATATGCGTATTCGTGACTTTCGCCGTGCCACTGTCATAATTTTACAGGCATTTGAACGCACATGGGCGGTCTGTGGCACCTGAAGTCTCTGGTTTGGCAACTGGCAACGAATTAAGTAGGATGCTAAAGTTTGTAATGATTTGTTTGTAACTGTTTGTCAGGGTTTGGAGCGGTAAATACCTAACGCTACTGTTTATCCCGAAAAATGGCGTAATTCCCGCGGAACAGCGTTAAATGAGTTCTTTGTAGACGAAGTTGCTATTACGCTTTTTATTTTGCTAGGATCCCAATTTTACAAAGAACACAACGTTCTACATAACTCTACAAACTTAGCATTGCGGCTAAAATACTTCCGCCAACAAAAGGCCCATACTACGTTTCATCGGGTACATTATTTCCCACTTTTCTGGACGGCAAATGTAACATTGCATGACGTATGAGGCATATGGTAGTTATTTTTTATAGTTATTGCTTCGATCTTGTATAGGTTTAGCCGTTGGGATATTGTCTTTGATGGGGGTAGGGCGTAAACGTAATTGGTATTTTTATTGAGATGATATTGACGCAATATTCAAGAGTATATATGAAAGGCATATATTGTCACGATTGTAATATGGGCGGGTCGTCTAAAATATTGCTTTCTCTGTATTATACATACGTATTTCAGACGCAATACAACTTCTCTAGATTCTGCACACGACTTTGTCGGCATAGAATGAGAGTTCAGAACTGATAGTATATTCTGCAATAATTATTAAGGTTGCAACGTTATGTTTATCGCTATCCCGCGGGAACTATGCTATTTTCCGGGATAAAAAGTAGCCTATGTTTTAATCTAGGGTACCATCTATCTCCCTTCCAATTTTATCCTAACCCGTCTAGTCGTTTCAGCGTGAAGAATAAACAAACATACACGTCCTCACGTCATCACTCACAAACTTTCACATTTATAATTGACTATAAAATGGGAATGAAATACAATTTGTTATGAAAAAAAATCGTTAAACCACTGCCTTGGTCTGTCTGGTTATCTGTTTGCAATAAAATAAAAAACCACTGAACTTTCATGCAGTTTCCACCAATACTTGGAGTCATTCATGAAAAAGATTTAGGTGATTTGTCAAGGCTTATTTATTATTATTATTATTTAAAATAATAAACTAGCAGCTCTTTGAGCTGATACGTGTATCTATCACATCACTTGTGTTCTCTGACTTTTTAAATGAATGTCTAGTCTATTTTTAAAACTGTTCACTGAAGGTGCACTTATCACAAGTTCGGGGAGTGCGTTCTACAAGTTCACAACACGGTTAGGTAGGAAATGTTTTCTGGGGTTGCTTGCGCTTGGCTGCTTGATCAGTTTTAAAGAATGCCCTCTCAAACGTGTATTTCTAATAATATTAAACATGTTTCTTATGTCAGGGACGTTGTAGTGGTCATGTAAAATCTTATATGTCTCGATAAGATCACCTCGCCTTCTACGCTCCACCAATGTTGGTAGATTCAACTCTGAAAGACGTAACACGTACGTAGACGTATTTGTGAGGATAATTTTGGCAGCGCCGTGTTAGCATCTACATTTATGCGAACAAAGCCGGGGCTGGCCGCTAGTTCAACCTTACGTATTTTTTTCTTGAAAAGAAAGCAAGAAACGTATCAGAACAGAGCTTGACATTTCCATCGGCATATAGCCCCGCAAAGCCCTTCAGGTGTGCGTGCGATCATTTTTCTCCTGCCTTGGGTGGAGCGCTAGTTAAACCCCCCGTTTATATGAAGTGGGGACGATTGTGTTACTCTGCTCACCTTTCCAGGTCAGACAGAGTAAATGTGTTTGTAGCGGGTTCTATCGGATGCTCGAATAATTGTTTTATCGAATCATGTTTCATCGAATGATCGTTTCGTCTAAACTGAATTCATACTGAATCATAGAATGTATCAGCTTCTCTTCCCGCGCAAATGGTAAAAAGCCATCGAGGGAATGGGCGAAAATCATAGGAATCATGTTATAGGCGATGCGGCTAGCAACCCATCACTATTTTGATTCCACTTTTCACCTCTACGCCCTCAGTGTCTTGCTAAACGTGGCCTGTAGGTCTTGTTACCTTAGACTCTGTCTACACCGTAAGGGATAGAGACGTGATTTGTGTATGTATATGTATGTGTATGTGAATTCATACTGGAACCAATCATCAGGAAAATCTTCTTGTATTTTAAAAATGCAAACGTGTCTGACTGATCGATCAACGCACATGTCACAACACTGAAAATATTGCGCTGAAATTCAGCACACAGATAGTTATTATGCAGGTATCCACAAAGAAAGGATTTGGTGACAGAACCGGATCAATGTGTTTTAAGAAACTTTGCTTGAACATTTAATTCGACGCGGACGAAGTCGCGGGTAGCAGCTAGTTATAAAACAAACTTAACTTAACCTACTAAGCCTACGTAAAATATTTTATGAAATCTTTTCAATTTCAGTTAGAAAAAATTAGATAAACGATCGTTCGACGAAACATTATTAGACCAAACAATTATGCGACCAACGAAGGGCACAGATTTATTATAAACTATATAGTGATAGTTATACAAGCGGATAACTCACGAATAAAAGTCGACATGTTTCGGACTAATTCGTAGTTCCTCCTCTTGGAAATAAGTTTATAAACTTAATAGTGATAACGCATGTAAAGCGCTACAATGATAACTGTCCAAATAATGTTACAAATAGAAAGTTTGTGTGTGTGTCTGTGTGTCATAAAAAAAACAAAGTTTCAAATCATAATGTAGAAATGTCCAGTTACTTTTGACGAAGTCGCAGGTCATATTTAACATATATGTATATATATCATACAGGTCAATCCGTCAATCATATTTTCATCAGTCATTATCATTACTGTGGCAAAAATCGTAGGAATCATGTTATAGGTGATGCGGCTATACCCATCACTATATTGATTCCCCTTTTCATCTATACGCCCACAATCGTGCTAAACGTAGCCTTTAGCTCTTGTTACCTTATGCTCTGTCTGGACCGTAAGTGGTATAGACGTGATTTGTGTATGCATTATCATTACTGATAAGGCATTATCAACTTTAATAGTTATCGTGAAATAATTTATTAATTAATGATTTCAAACAAGATTATGAAGTTATCTTTCAATATCAATACCAAAGCGTATTTAAATTATTATCAACATCATTTGGAATTCCCTTCTTAATTTATATTTACAGCAAGGCAATTTCCTATAATAAAATTGTGGATGATAAAAATAATCACTATAAAAAACAGTACTTTTAATATAATTTAAATTTACAATACATACCTATAATAGTATTTTATGCAACAATGGTATTAGAGGGGTTAAAAAAGGCGAATGGTGTGGGTTACAATGTGAGCGTAGCGAACATCGGAAGAAATACGCCTTGAGCTTTTTTTGACTTGCTTATACTACGTTGCATACAATACTTTACTACGACTAACTATGGGTACTTAATAAATAAACGTTCTCCGAAAATGAAGAAGTCCGGTGTTCCAGTCTCCACGCCATGACATTCTCGTAGGCTTTATCATTGCCGAGATTTTCTAGGCAACAAATTCATCACTTCCTGGGCCGCCGCGGATATTTCTTCCGGTGTTGATTTAATTTCGTTTCCATCCATGCTTTTTTCTTATACGTTACAAAACTTTGTTAAAACTATTGCAATCAAACAACAAACAAGTCAAACAAGACACGAGCGGGAAACATGAAAACGACAAACGACAAATTGGAAGTTTGTTAATAGTGAACTCTGTTTTTAATTAACGTTTACTTTTTATAGCCTTGCGTTCTTGGCGCATTTAACCAAAACGTGCAACTTGCCCGTGACGTTATTAAAAAATCTTGTTTGTTATGTTGGCAGCTATGGAGTTAGTTCAGAAAGTTTTAGTTCTATAAAAAACCATATGAATGAATTAATTTGTTAAGTTGCATTTTCATCGTAAATATAATGTTAATCGTGTAAAAATTATATCCAAACCTAGGTACCGATGGAGCACTTTTAAAGCGACATAAGCCAACAAGTGCTTTTAGAGGGAATAGACTATACAGACTTATCCAAAGTCTTATTATGAGTGTTCTTATAGTGGTGCTCGTGATTACATAAATAGAGTACATACAGGAGTAAAAAAAAATTTTTATATCACTATTACTAGCCTTCTAAGCATTCGCCTGAATCCAACTGGCAAACCTAGAAACTCTCACGTTGACCCCCGGGTATCTGCTAAGGGCACACTCCTCCCCCCACGAACATACCCCCACCAGCACCCCATTATGGACGAGGGGGCCCCCAGAGTCCCCACTGCACTGATCCCTGCCCCCCACATCAATGACTCCAGAACACAGCATGTTGGGGGTGACCTCGTCTTCTATTTCCAGGTATCTGACCCTGCAGAGAGCTTGGTTGACGGTATAGACCTGGACGTGCCGAAGTTGTTCTGATTGAGCACCTTGCCACTAGAAAATTAAAAATTAAAAATAATTTATTTCACGAATATTTTGACGCACATTACGATAAAATGGTTTATTTTCTGACAACTTCTTACTTTCTGTTAGTAAAATAAATAATATCTTATAAATAAATAAATATCTTGGGACAAATTACACCAATTGACCCAGCCCCAAACTAAGCAAAGCTTGTGCTATGGGTACCAGGCAACGGATAAACATACTTATATAATGTAGATAAATACATACAACATCCATGACTCGGGCACAAACATTCGTATTCATCATACAACTGTCTGCCCCTACCGGGATTCGAACCCAGGAGCTCTAGCTTCATAGTCAGGGTCACTAACCACAGGGCTATCCGGTCGGTATATTCTAACTTATCGACCACACAAAAAAGTGTTTAGATTGAGAGGCTCAAGGAGGCACATTAAAGCTCTTGGCTGCGAGGACGGAGCAGGGATTCTGTAAAGAATAGGCTGGGCAGCTACGGGGAACGTTGAAGAGTAGGTACATGCTATATTATAACATTAACACTTTAAGATTAAGTTGTCACAGTGATCCGCTCAACTGGTTCCTTTCGCTATGGCTGTGGAAGTTCGTGGCGCGCATCTCCTACGGAATCTTTCTTTTTCACATGACTATTCTTTTGGTTATTATTAACGGGTTGTCAAAAGACACATTTGTTAAACTTTTGTCAATTCAATTCAATTTTTAGGATAATATGGCCCCATCGATCAGTGCGATGATTCCGCCAATGTCGAGGTTGGATAAGACACTGCCAGGTGACTTGTTTGGTCTTGTGCGGTAAAGTTGTCCGTGTCTTTTGTCGGTCAAGTGATCTGACATTGACATGCGTTAACTGACAGTAAACGTCAGTTAAAATGTAGAAATAATCTGAAAATTATAGCAATAAGCAGACGCCCGCGATTTTATCCATGCTGAATTAAAATGTGTGTCCCAGACAGCTGGCCCTTACCCAACACTTCCAACAATAATCGTTACATTTCAACCAATTTACGCAACACCTTAACAAAATATATACCAACACTACCTCGTGAAACACTATCTATTAGATCAGTGGTTCTTAACCTTTCAGACATGAGGGACCATTTGACAAAATTTATGTCTTGCCATGGACCACCTAACATGGGTAGTAACTACATAATGTCTAACGTATGGCTACGATCGGCCCCAATGGCACCTTCATGCGTTGTGTCTGGTTGTCACATCTAATTATCTAATTATTTGTTAGATTGGCCCTGCGGACCACTTTGGGTGTCTCCAGGGACCACCAGTGGTCCGCGGACCACCGGTTAAGAACCACTGTATTAGATACTGAGAATAGTGAGAATCAAGTAAATACTAACAGAAGTAGTGCCCCAGCCAGCTGCCCAAACAGGCTCGTTGTCAGGAAGATTGTATCCGGGACCAGCGATGGAAATCGGCTGGACCAACTCATTATGGACGATGATGCTGGTAGTTCTGACCATGGCGATGTCACTTTCCAAATTGCTGGGGTTGTAAGAGGGATGGATGAAGATTTGGCCGACGTTGTGTTCGATGCCGCCACTGTTAGCGTAGTTGGAACCGACACGGACGCGGTAACGGTTCGGGTCGAGGAAGTACCTGAGGATACAAATAAAATAAATGTCATGGTACAATTTACATGTATATTTCTTCCATGCAGATCTGAGCAAAGAAAAAGCATAGGTAATAATTATATTGCTTCTCTTCCCGCGTACATGGTAAAAGCCCGTCGAGGGAATGGGCGGAAATCTTAGGGATCAGTAGGCTTATTACCTAACTCGCTTGCAATCGCCCTCGTGTTCATTTTGACAGTTCTTGTATGAATGTGACAGCTAGCTGATTCCAGGTTATGTAGACGATGTGGCTAGCAACCCATTACTGTTTTGATTCCCCTTTCCATCCATACGCCCACAATCATGCTAAACGCTGTCCTTAGATTTGGTTACCTAAGGCTCTGTCTACCCCGTAAGGGATAAAGACGTGATTTATGTATGTATGTACAATTTACACCAACTGCCCTAGTCTCAAATCAAGAAAAACTTGCAATGGGTACTAGGCGACGGATATTAACGAACTTAGGTCCTTATACAGTAAATATATATCTATATGTATCCATTACTCTGGTACAAACATTCGTATTCAACAAACAAGTGTCCGTCCCTACCAGGATTCGAACCCGGGACCTCTAGCTCCATAGTCACAGTCTGAAAAAAATATGGTATTTCGAAAAAAAAGTTATGGCAAATGATCATTATGACATATGAAATTCGGTCAAATGAAAGGATTCGTTGAACTTCGTAAACTGAAAAGAAAAAACCGGAATACTAAAAAGTACTGGATTATGAAGTTATGGATTATGGTTGCCTGGAAGAGATCGCTCTGTAGCGATAAGGCCGCCTATTGTTACCTTGTAATATCCTGTATACCTTTTTTCTGTTTTGGTTGTTATATGTGGTGTTCAATAAAGAGTTATTGTATTGTATTGTACTGTACTTTTTAATACTTACACAAAGCAATGCGCCGCTGTCAAGACAGACCTGGCATTCAAGATGGACCCACCACAAAGCTGGTCAAAGAAGGAGAAGTTCCACGTCAGCAGCAGGGCCGACTGGAACGGGTATCTGTCAATGGTGGTGAGTTCACCGCCGACTATACGCTCACTTCTGAACGCTTTCGGAGTTGCTGGAAATAATATAGGTCGTGAAACAGATTGAAATAGAGAGAGAAAGAGAGGTACAATAATAAATAAGAGAACTTGTTAAAACACTAATATTAACAAGCTTCAAATCTAAAGTTGGAATCTAAATTAAGTTTGATATAATTTTGTTCCAAGCCGCCAAACAACTTTTATAAACGAAAATCGAAGCTGTCGCTGTGAAAAAATGTTCATTTTTTTATATATAAGAGGGGGCAAACGAGCAGACGGGTCACCTGATGGAAAGTAATCACCATCGCCCAGGGACACCTGCAAGACTTGGGGAATCACAGGTGCGTTGCCGGCCCTTTCAGGAACAGGAAGGCTCGCTTTTTAAAGATCCCTAAATTGTACCGCTCAGGGAATGTTGCAGCAGGGAGTCGGTTCCAGATCTTTGCCGTACGAGGAAAGAAATTGCGTTTAAAACGCACGGTACTTGACTGCCAACCATCAAGATGGAAGGACAGACGGTTCCGCGAAGTACGGTAGTGGAATTCAGCTGCAGGCAGCAATCCGAAGAGTAATATATATGACAAAAAATAATACTCTAATGCCTTAGCGCGCCGTTTTTGACCATGTTAAAAGAACATGATAATTCAGCTTAATAAAATAAACACAAAAATTAGAAACAACAAAGAACATTGTTATTTTTCAGTAACCTGGAATCTCTCCTATAACTCAAATTCTTAAATACTCCCAGTGGTAAAACCTAAATAAAAACTGTTTAAATTTCTAAACGACACTGAAAATTAGAACACAGAAAAATCCGAAAAGTAAAGCTATGGCCCGGAATCGAACCCGGATCCTCGTCATTCCGTGACGCGTGCTACTACACCACCCATAGCAGGTCAGTGTCGTTTAGAAATTTAATTTCTAAAACCGAAACCGTTTTAAAACCGTAAAAGTAAACATATAAAATCAAGAACTAAATATTCTTGATTCATTTGATATTATTTTTTAAAAGATACCTAGTTAAGTTACTTATCGTTTTTTATCTTTTTTTACATAGACTTACCCACAACATTGGCAAATAGCACCGACAATACAATCAAATACGTGTACATTGTTAGAGTACAACAAATTGTAATGTTTACTTAAAAACATTATAACCTATTAAACATTATCAGATTATCGGAATCATGGCGATTTCCCACATCATACCCCGATAAAGGGTTTTTACCAATTTCCTGTCTCTATTATCTTTAATCTTTAGGATTAATTATGTATTGTCTGTTATATTAATGATGTCACCGGAATATTAAACGGTATTATCTTCTTTTACTTCCACGCTGGTCTGGGAGCAAAGAAAAAACATAGAATGTACCAGTTGCTTCTCATGGTAAAAACCCATCGAGGGAATGGGCGAAAATCATAGGAATCATGTTATAGGCGATGCGGTTAGCAACCCATCACTATTTTGATTCCACTTTCCACCTCTACGCCCTCAGTGTCTTGCTAAACGTGGCCTGTAGGTATTGTTACCTTGGGCTCTGTCTACCCGGTAAGGGATACGTGATAGTTTATGTGTATGTATGTATTCTCTTTTTTTTTTTAATATGGCCCTACGATCTACGATGATTTCTGATCTTGTGACAAAAATGTCGGCTACGTTGTACGGTAGATAACGGTCAAAAGACCCCTCCCCCTGTCGGGCTCTTAGCCAACGGATAATATCGGAGACCGCCAGGAAATTGTTAGCCGATGCCCAGGGTGCACCGGACCAAGCACTGCTCTTCCCCCCGGACGGATCCAAGAACGAACCGCAGCTCTTGATCACACGCGGAGGTAACTCGCACCCCAATACCTTACCTTACCGTACCTTTTTGACGCTGGACAGCGACACACTAATTGTTTTTTTCCTTTTTTTTTTGTTTTGTTTATTTTTAGTTGGGGCTGTTGTTGTCCTATGCGTCAAATAAATGTATTTTCTTTTCTTTCTTCTCTTTGCTTTCATTAACATCAAATACGTATACATCGTTAGAGTACTCAATAAACTGTAATGTTTACTTTAGAGGATTGTAAAATTATTATTTATCATCAAACTATCGGAATCGTCGTGTTTTCCCACACCAAACCCAAATAAAGGGTGTACCAATATCCGCTCCAATAACTTCAATTCATTAATCATAAGTATTGTCTATCGAATTCATTGTTATAGTATTAATTAACATATTTCGAAGATAAGGGATAAGTTATTTTTTTAAATAAATGTGTTCACTAACTGGTTTGGAAGCAATAACAAAAGCAGAATGTACCAGTTGCTTCTCAGATGGTAAAAGGCCATCGAGGGAATGAGTGAAAATCGGAATCATGTCAAAGGCGATGCGACTAGCAATCCATCACTATTATAATTCACAGTCCTATCTATACGGCCACAATCGTGCTAAACGTGGCCTTTAGGTCTTGTTCCTTAGGCTCTATCGTCGTCAACAGTTAAATAAGCCTTTATAAGGTTATTTTTACATTTAATGTTGTAGAAGATCGACATGAATTAATTTACCTTCACAGCCTGCCTTTATCATTGCCCTACAATCTGTACATTGAATTTTCGCATATATTTCACCGTTATTCCAAGGTACGTTCTAATAAAATACCTCGAAGTTACTTACTGGGACATAACGGAAATATTGCCATTTCTTTATTGACTAGTTGCGTTGGAACCGAAGAGTAAATTCCAGTTGACGTATCGGGAAACTTGTCTCGGAAGGATATTGGGAGAAAGTTGTTACGAGAAGGATCGTTATTGAAATAAACAAGTGCAAGTAGGGCACTCACGCAGTATTCCTTGCTATTTTACCAGCACACACCTCAAAAGTGTCTAGAGTATACCGCATGAATTTTCGTAGACATACCAAAGTATAGAGAACAGACACCAGAAGATAATTAAAAGTTACACATACATTCACAAATCACGTCTTTATCCCTTGGTAGACAGAGACTAAGGTGGCACGACCTAGGCCACGTTTAGCAAGATTGTGGCGTATAGATGGCAAAAAATGGAATCAAAATAGTGATGGGTCGCTAGCCGAACCGCCTATAACATGATTTCTATTATTTTCTCCCATTCCCTCGATGGGATTAAAAGTTAATTGTTAGTTAATTAAATAATTCTGAACGTGCTGGTGTGAAAAAAGATGTAAATATAGTGACTGTACGCGACGCGACTATTTAGGCAGCTACGTGTTACAACCTTTTTATAAAATTATCGTATTTTGACACTGGCCACAAATAAACTTAATTGCATACAGCGCCGAGAAAGAAAAACAAAAAAAAGTAGTCGTGTCATTGCTCTTGTCGGCGCTGCGTGTTGAATTTTCAGTACAATTTAAATTGTTTTATTTCATTAGTTTCTACAGTCTACAGTGACTTGGATAGAAAACATACAGGATGGCTGAGTTGTGAGATGGCCTGTGCCAAGCAGTGTATATAAGTTGGAGACGCCACGAGAGGCCAGAGGCTGCAATTTTTTATTAGCACACTTGTAGTAAGTTTCGGTCTGTTCTAAAACAATAGAAAAGATACAGGATGGTTGACCTGTGAGATGGCCTGTGCCAGAGGCTGCAATTTTTTTAATAGCGCACTTGTAGTAAGTTTCGGTCTGTTCTAAAACAATAGAAAAGATACAGGATGGTTGAGCTGTGAGATGTCCTGTGCCCAGCAGTGTATATAAGTTGGAGACTCCACGAGAGGCCAGAGCCTGTAATTTTTTATTAGTACACTTGTAGTAAGTTTCGGTCTGTTCTAAAACAATAGAAAACATACAGGGTGGTTGAGCTGTGAGATGGCCTGTGACAGAGGCTGCAATTTTTTTAATAGCGCACTTGTAGTATGTTCCGGTTTGTTCTACAACAAAATTCAATATGAAGCAACCACTAGCCTCGGGCTGCGTGCAAAGTCCAATCTTCCCGGGAAATTCATTAAAAAGTTTCCTCGGTGAAAGCAATAAAACTAGGAGAAATGTGACGTTGCCCAGTAAACATCTTGCACCGGAGTAAAGAGCTATATGGACATATTAGTGTTGCCCGCAACTCCGTTTGCGCAGATTTCGTATCAATGCGGTTTATCCCTTACGGGGTAGACAGAGCCTGAGGTAACAAGATCTAACCACTCACTTGCTTTCGATTTTAAGATAAGGTAGCCTAAATTGCTTTGACATTTCACAAATACGACGGCACAGTGTCACGTTATTTTCAAAAATCGATAACTTTGTTTCTACTCAACCATTTTCAAATATTTTTACCATTTAATAAAGGTGAATAAAAGAAGAATTAGACAGCAGCGCTATAATTATGGGTTATTATACCAAAAATATTTTTAAAAAATGCACAAAGTTGACATAGTGAAATAATTGCTGAGTTTATGTCGAAAACTATTTTTAATTAAAAATATAGGCTGATAACATGTATTTTTCTATTAATTAATTTAAAGTAGACTAAACAAGCTTTCATTTGATACCAAATAACCAGTTCGTCTTCTTAGAAAAAATATTAAATAAAAATAGTTTAATTTTCGATTCAAAACTTTACAGAGCTCAATTTGTCGCGAAACAATATGTTACGTTCATGATTTTTTTTCTGGATCATTTAGGCCCCGAATTACCAAAATATAGTCATAAACAGGATGAGAGACTAATAATCTTTAAATAAAATGCATATTATGTGCAATTTACACGGTAATTGTAGCCATATAATTCAAGATAACAAAAAAGTATTTACGTACCTAGAAAAATCCCAAGTTTTGTTAGTGCCAATCACTAAGAACAGAAATAAGTTGTAACCACAATATCACGTTTAATAAACACACCACAGCACACACTTTATAACCATGTAACCATTATAAGCCATATCAGTTCTTAACATATTAATAATTACACTCAATCACAGTAAATAAACAATCGAAATGCCATTTTTTGCGACATCTCACCGCACGCGCTGACCGTTACTGACCTTGGAATAGTTCAAAATTCAAAATGGTTGCCTATTTAGGACGGGGATACAACGGGCGCGGCACAGGTGTGCAATAGAAATGGGTTTAGCGATTTGAAAATTTTAATGGTGTGTATGATAATTATATATTTAATTCTCTATTGTGATTTAATGTATGTTTATTATTAAATGTAATCTATGCAAAATAGTTAGTTATTGTCGATTTGGATTTGGATTCGACTTTTGTAAACATCCAGTATAATATACTGATATTATCAGCAAAAAAATTTAAAAGTAGGTTTGTAACTTAGTTTAATCCATAAACTGCAGTTGTAAAAAGTGTAAAATAAGAATAAATAATGTTTTTTTATTAAAACAGGAGCTGAGCCCGCGGCTTTGCCCCCGTGAAAAAATTAAAAGTCTAGTTCCTTATCCCGTTCCCTTTTGTAAATTCCTTCTTAGTGCACCTTTATGATCCTCAAGGATTATGTCTATAAAATTTCAACTATTTAGGTTTAGGCTGTGCGGTGTCTGTCAGTCAGTCAGTTACTCTTTTATAAATCGTTTTTTAATGAAGTGTACCTACCTATCTTTCATTCAAAGTTTCCACTGTAACTTTCAATCATTTGCTGGGCTCCAAATAAGACGCATTTTGTTTAATTTATAAACAACGACAACGCAATAATAATATTAATAGGTACAGTCAGCGCCAAATAGTTCGTGACATCCATAGTGGCCAATAAGTTAGCAACACGAATTTGTTTCAACTATAACAAAGAAGTGTTGCGAAGCATTTGGCTACTTTAGGTGTCACGAACTGTTTGACGCTGACTGTACCATCGAGTTAATCTAATTACGGACATGGCAAAAAAGGATCAATTGTGATTTGTTTTTATTTTAAATTGCTTATTAGGTTGTTCTTAACGAATAAAATACAAAATATTAGTAGAATGCCTTTTAATGAACAGTTCACACAAATTAAAATAATATTTAAACAGAAGTAAACACAATATATTGTAGTTAAAAAATATTCATAGGTGCCTATGTCGAAAAGATCACCATCGATCGTGAAAAAAAAAACAGCGCCTCAAAAAGAACCGGGCTAAAAATCTCGAAAAGTCATTCAAAAAGTAAAAGAGACAGCCGCTAAATAGATGTGGTAGCCCGGGCCCTGAGTTCTTCGGAATAAATTTTGTGCGAAATTTGCGATGTTGTCCGTCCACCTAGTAGAAGGCCAGCACTGCTTCATACATAAGACAGTACAAAATGTTCTTTAATGAACACCACAAACCAATACAGCCAGATTACTAAAATCAGTGTTTTTTAGATTTAGATTATTTATTCATTCAATAAAAATTTATGAGTTGTACTGTCAAGTTAGTAGAATTTAGATTGAAAACGTAAATGAATTAAAATACATTTTCAAGCTAGGAGAATTTAGATTAAATTGGTCAAGAGTAAATGGAATCAAATACATTTTCAACTAGGGGAATTTAGATTGAAATCGTCATGAGTAAATGAAATAAAACACATGTACATACAATACATACGGTAGATACAAATATAAACCGGAAATCGATACAT
The DNA here is from genome assembly GCA_932294345.1 of Pandemis cinnamomeana. Taxonomy (NCBI): domain Eukaryota; kingdom Metazoa; phylum Arthropoda; class Insecta; order Lepidoptera; family Tortricidae; genus Pandemis; species Pandemis cinnamomeana. The sequence continues at coordinate 6,416,190 of OW028727.1, read as the reverse complement.
GCTTTTTTAACCACCAGCGCTTTCGTAAAGACCCTCGTTGCCAAGAATAATTCGCCACAAGAAACTAAACATTAAGACATTACAAACACTGCACTATCCTTCTTTTTTTAGCATCAGAAAAGAGGTAAACTATTTTGACATGTCTGACACGTATATATCATCCACCAATATTATTATTATAATTATATAAAAACAATGCAAGAACATATAAATATAGATAAACTATCATTATTTCCCATGGCATCAGCTTTTGAGCTGGTGGGGTGCTTGGAGTACCATCACCCAAACTGCACGGCGATTTTGTTGGCGACTGTTTCCTGAAATACGATTGCAATTATTTTTCCAACTAATATTACAACTGTATTTAAATTTAATTCCGTGCTTATAGTCACATGAATAAAAAAAGATGTATCACCTTGTCTGTTTGCGAGGTGAAGCATCAGGCAAAAGGAACCGCTCCAACTGGCTTGCCCTTTTTGGCCGACCTAGTTACAAGTGGCGCGTTTCGGATGGCAAGTCCCGAACACGTCTTTTAGTGTCAGCAAGACACTTCAGGACTAATTTTTTTTCTTCGTCATACGTCCTAAAAAGAAAAAAGAAATTTAACACGTTTTTATGTCATATGCATATTTGAAGTGAAAACAAAAAAATCACAAAAAAATATTTATTAAAGTATTCTCGTATTATTATTGCTAGGTATATTGTAGTGTTTCCTTGACACGGGAAGCACCAGCTTTCAAATAAACAAAGAATCATTTAAATCGCTTCGCCCAGTCGAAAGTTATGAGGTAACAAACATAAAAAACATACGAATTGAAAACCTCCTCTTTTTTGAAGTCGGTTAAAAAGTTAAAAAAAACAGTCGGTAGGTAATATGCGTTCCGTCTCCCAATTATACATTTAAAATCACCTCCCGTTGCGCTATTTACCAAAACCTGAACTGATAGTGTATTTTTAAATTTAAAATTAGTAGTAATTAGTATATTAGTAATGTTTTTTGCTAAATACCAAAATAAGAAATATATTGAAAGAACGAAAAAAAATCACAAATAAGTATGAAATGAAACAAATAAGTATGAAGTGTACCCATGCCTTACGACCGGTCATGCTGTCAAAGCGTATACCAGAATTGCTTCTGGTAGCTACAGTTACCGGGTTGTACTCATAGTTAACCGTCACATGTTTTGTTCGCTAATCCTGTGTGATAAGCTGTGGTTTAATACATTTTATGGTTTATAAATAAAGTTTAATACTACATCTATTTAATAACAATTGATTAAACAAGAAATATGTGCTAATCTTAGAAATGTAGGGCAATAAAATACAAACCTCGTCAAAAAACTACTTAGCTATTCTTTTAAAGTGAGATTTGTTGATGATCAATACGTAATAGGCCAAAAATATATAATTGATCTCATACACCAATAAACACTGAGTAGTTTAATGTATAATACTCATAGAAATATATAGATTTGAATACTTACGGCATTTGAAAAACACTTGGCACTTTTTGACGAACTCACTGTCGAAACACCTTGCAAAGTAATTCAGATTTAAAATATTTTCGGTGTATTAAATACGATGAAACATTTTTTAAACGTTGTTATGTTGGTTATTCTGTATTGTGAAAACGGTTCATAGCATATCTGTGGCACCGTTTACAGATAAAAAATCGAAAACCGTCCATACTCTCCTTGGTAGCCACAGCTACCAGAAGCAATTTAGAGGTGCACAAAGTTGGTAGCTACAGTTACCAGAAGCAAGTGAGTGGCTAAAGACCACGTTTAGCATGATTGTGGGTGTATGAATGTAAAGGGGAATCGAAATAGTGATGGGTTGCTAGCCGCATCGCCTATAACATGATTCCTAAGATTTTCGCCTATTCCCTCGATGGGGTTTTACCATCTGCGCGGGAAGAGAAGCAAGTGGTGCATTCTATGTTTTTTCTTTGCTCCCAGACCAGCATGGAAGTAATATTCTAAGGGGCTCCATTTTTTTTTATTTTATTCAATAGCCATGGTTATACACCCCAGTGAATTATCGTACGGGACGTCTGTTACACCCTGTATTTACTTTAAACCACTTTTATTAAAATGTAAATACTGACCTTATCCACAAAAACCAATTACAAATTCAATTTATCGTAACTTGCATTTAATTTATAGCCTGGTAACCCTATTTGCTACCTAAGTAAGCCAAATTGCTAATTTCAGAAGGGTCGGCAAAGGTATGAAAAAGTGTTTTATTTTTTACAAGCCTACGACCCGATGCCTGCCCAGGGATTTGGACCCGGCACCTCTGTACTATGTCCAAATAACGAGTTAATACAGCGTTTCTCTTTTGCACTTTTGTATGCAAATGAAAGGGACAAAGGAAGGTCGGTGGGCATAAACCATTCCTAATAAGTAAATGTTTCTATAGCTTAGATGAGTATTTTAATGACAAATGTGTATGAATGTACTTATGTAAAATGGACACTATGTTAGCATGTCGCTATAGCTCGTCGTGGCGCATAATAAATGTGAAACTGTTTTTGGTTTAGTTAAGCGCAAAAGTTTTAAAGTAGGTAATATAAGTATAGGTAGATAAGTACCAAGGAAAAAAATAATAATAATAATATTAATAGAGTCATCTGATATTGCCGTGCCCTTGCAGGGTGTCACATGTAGACCTAATCAAAATATTCCATCTTATGCCTGTAATGTGATTTGCAATAAATTATTTTGATTTTGATTTTGATTTTGATTTTGATAAACAATTTCACCTCAATGCTAGGGCAGGCCTACATGACCGTATGTACGTTTATTCATGACACTAGGCATGTCAATACACAACATCAATACATTATAATAAATCAGTAGAAAGTTCGTGTCTATACATTAAATAAATTCATAAAAAAAGTAGGTGATAAAATACAAAAAAGTAGATTTTATAATTGTTGTCTGTCTGTATGTATGTATGTATATATGGATGTGTTCATTTACCTATGTCTGTGTTCGCTAATCTCCAAAACTGTTGGACCGATTTAAATGAAATTTTGCGTGGTGGTACCTTATATCCCTGGTCAATATTTGAGATACTTTTAATCCCGGAAAATAAAAGAGTTTCCGTGGGATAATTCAAAACTATATTAACTTATGCAGCTTAGTACACAACAACTTAAGCATCTAATTAAGTAAAATTGGCGCTGACACCTTATATTGCCGCGGTTACATTACACATACATAATTAGTTGAAATTTGGTGTAGTTAGTTTCAGTCCCAGGGACGGACTTTTATATTTACGACTTATTACTTTTACGACTTTTCCTGCAAGATGGCGTTAGAAACAAGTTAATGGTTGACGCACACTCAACCGCTCCGCGTCGGCACGGCACCCGCTCAGTATTCTTTGTATGAAACTCCATACTGCAACGCACACTTCTGTGGCTCCAGTGAAAAGGGGTACAAGTCTGAATTTGGCCAAATTGAGTTATATAGACCAAAAAACACAAAAAAAAATAACGCGTCGATTGGTGTAAACGGATCTAAGATATCTTTTAAAACAACGGACTTTTCTGGTGGTCAAGGGTACAATTACCTTAAAAAAATTAGCAACAGAGGGTGCTTGTCAAGTTGTATTTCTATTAACTAAAGTTTTGTTTGTGATTTATGATCTAAATTTAGTTGTACGTGCTGGTTTTTCATATTATCCGTGTAAAAAAATCTAAGCACACTTGAACCCCTAAAACAAGAACAGATTTATTTAGTTTACATCGATACAAGTTGAGTTCAATCTCTTTACACAAAAAAATAAAATAAAATGTAAGATTAAGTCGAGCTGCGCCCATCACATGTACTACAAAAAACATTCCGGATGCGTAGCCTTTTTCACTTCGTATACAATTACGAAAACTTGGTGAATAGCGATATATGTAACCATTTGAACCTTTTTACACTTATTTTTATACTTTTATTCTGGATACAAGTACTTAATTTATAAACTAATAGATCAAGAGCAAAAATAACATTCCCATAAGAAAGGGCGCAATTAATTTAGTCCATCTACATACCACATTTATTAGTTTATGTAAATATACAAGTGTAATGAACGTAAGTTTGAATCGTCTCGTTTTTTGCGACTCCTGTAAACTTGGGTTTTTCGATATGTACCCCTTTTCACTGGAGCCACAGACTTATCGGCGACGCCTCGCCTCGGCATAGCAACGCATGGGCAACTCGCCGTCACCGCGCTTACGTCGAGCCGCCGCCGCGGGGACGACGCGCGGACCTCGGGTGGTTCCCCCGCCCCCCGCTTGCCTCTCTGACATCGCCAGTCGCCGGCTCGCGGTAAGCGCGCTGTAGCCGCGCGGATGCCTCGAAGGCACCGAGCCGCTTCCGTGACGAGTTGACGGCGAGCCGATGAGCCGATGAGCGAGCGGTTATGTCTGCGCCTACCTTTAATTGAAAAGGTCCTTTGTGTAAATAAGAATGGGTACATAATATCTGTGGCTCCAGTGAAAAGGGGTACATATCGAAAAACCCAAGTTTACAGGAGTCGCAAAAAACGAGACGATTCAAACTTACGTTCATTACACTTGTATATTTACATAAACTAATAAATGTGGTATGTAGATGGACTAAATTAATTGCGCCCTTTCTTATGGGAATGTTATTTTTGCTCTTGATCTATTAGTTTATAAATTAAGTACTTGTATCCAGAATAAAAGTATAAAAATAAGTGTAAAAAGGTTCAAATGGTTACATATATCGCTATTCACCAAGTTTTCGTAATTGTATACGAAGTGAAAAAGGCTACGCATCCGGAATGTTTTTTGTAGTACATGTGATGGGCGCAGCTCGACTTAATCTTACATTTTATTTTATTTTTTTGTGTAAAGAGATTGAACTCAACTTGTATCGATGTAAACTAAATAAATCTGTTCTTGTTTTAGGGGTTCAAGTGTGCTTAGATTTTTTTACACGGATAATATGAAAAACCAGCACGTACAACTAAATTTAGATCATAAATCACAAACAAAACTTTAGTTAATAGAAATACAACTTGACAAGCACCCTCTGTTGCTAATTTTTTTAAGGTAATTGTACCCTTGACCACCAGAAAAGTCCGTTGTTTTAAAAGATATCTTAGATCCGTTTACACCAATCGACGCGTTATTTTTTTTTGTGTTTTTTGGTCTATATAACTCAATTTGGCCAAATTCAGACTTGTACCCCTTTTCACTGGAGCCACAGATATATACATAAATCAGAAGACAAACCAACGTACTCTCTTCTTAATGAGTGTACCGTTTTTTTTGTTAGGGTTGTTCGGGCTACTTACAAATAAAAACAGAGTCGTGAGTGTAGCGGCAACAAACGTGACCCGAACACGCCTTATTAAGAAAAAGGGTCAAAGAAAGAAATTACAATAGGACCGCAAAAGGATATTCAACAAAAAATATTTCAGCTTTAGGTTATTAAATGAAAATTGAAGCATTCGTGCGGTATTTTTCTAACAAAAACATCCCGCGTTAGGCTTTGTGCTGTTAACATTGAGTATTCATAAAAAGAAGGCCCAATAATTGAAAATGGACAAACGGAATATATGGAATGAAAACAGGCAATCACTGGTATTGAATTTATTAATATGCTTCCATGCTGGTTCGGGAGCAAAGATGTACTCTACTTCTCTTCCCGCGCAGATGGTAAAAGCCCATCGAGGGAATGGGCGAAAAAGGCGAAAATCTTAAATTCAAATTCAAATATTTTTATTGATAGATTGTGAGTTAGTATATATATGGGTCGTTCTACAAACTAAGGACGAAATCGAGTCTGATTCCGGCCCGATATTTTTTTTACATTCTGGTTGCAAAATATAGTCTATCAAAAAGAATACACTGTCTTTTAGCCTATGTTAAGTGGAACAGTCAAAATATTTTAAAATTTTAGATCTATGGCCATTTCAAGAAATTCATGAAACAGGAAACTGAGGATGTAACCAGAAAATCATCTGAGATCAACGATTATTTATAATTTCACAAATAAAAAATATCCTTCTAAGCATTACTTTGTAATAGTCCAAATATTTTGAACGATAACGAAAATTAGGTCTATTTTTGACTTGCATTAATTCTCTATCAACACCAGTCTATCTCTATCAACAACAACAGTAACTTTAATCATTAAGTATAGAATATTGTCTTCAATCACTGGATTCGTGGTTATTTTTTTCTGTTATTTTGGATTTATTTGGTTTCTGTCTTGTATAATTTACCTCCTTTTTAACTTTATCTTTTCTTGCAGTCATTTCTTTTTCTTTTTTGTTTGCACGTTAACGGTATCTTCAAATTTTCTTTTTTGAGTTCTAGCTTTCCTTTTTTTTTGTTGTAATTGCTTTGTTATTTGCTCTTCGGGCGGGTTTAAAAAGAGAGTAGCTAGGTCAATCTGCATATCAGGCATAGCAGCCAAAACTTCTGGATTTTTTCAATTTAATGTCAGATCGCTTGCAATGCTGATGTTAAAGACTTTACTATTTTTACTTTAAAGTGTATAGTAGAAAAAAGTATCAAATTATCTTGCACAAAAACAGTATTTCAATATAAACACTCAGGGTCCTGGATGCTGCTCAGTATCCTGGGGTTTAATTTGACAGGATCTTGAGACCAGGTTCCTGAGAATATTTGTATTATATTGGAAAAAAACAATCAATTTAAAACATTCAACCAAATTCAAGCAGAACTAAGCCTTCGTGTAAGCAACTTACATATCAAAATGCTAAAATTACCACATTATTATTTTAATTACGTAAGTAAATATCTTACCAGGTTCCTGTGAACCCGACTGATTTCGACGCTACTTCCTCCGTTTACTGCGCCGGGCTGGCTAAACAATACGCTAGGTGCAAACAGATAGGCGGTATTCTTTGTCTCGTTCATAGGCACAACTGATTCAGATAAACGAAAACGTCGCTCGGCGAATAGAAAATTGAATTTTGCTTACATTTTAGATTGAACAGGATCCTGACATAAAACTGTTGGGACAAATTCTGGAACTCGATTTTATGATATTTTTGGTGCAGCGAAATAATAATACGTATCACAGATAAGAAGAAATATTATGTACTACTTTATTTTGGTTTATTTTATGGCCTAAATGTTATAATAAAAAAATCACGGTACACTTTTGATTCGATTTTGTTTGAGGGACACTCCAGGATCCTGAATATTTGACGCTTAGAAAAAAAAAATTGTCAAGAAAAAATGTTTTAATCTACATTATTTTTAGAGACCAGCTAGACATAGGTATGTTTTACAATATGTTATACAAATAAATTCATTTTCAACAAATTTTTCATGATATATTAGCTGAGCCGCCGAAAATTCCTTAGTTTGTAGAACGACCCATATATAGGTTCTTATTATTAATTTTAGTAGGTACGTCACAATCTGCCGGGGTCCAGCATACAATATTTAACCTTACAAACTAAGTGCTCAAAGTTAACAGAATAGGTACTTTATGTAATATGTTAATTAGAAGATTGGAATGTCGCACATGAATCAACAATTATAATAATGTCACAACACAATGTACTTAGGAATCATGTTATAGGCGATGTGGCTATCAACCCATCACTATTTTGATTCCCCTTTTCACCTATACGCCCACAACCACGTTAACCGTGGCCTTTTGGGTTTGTTACCTTAGGCTCTGTCTACCTAAGGGATAAAGACGTGATTTATGTATGTAACAGTTCGCGTAACCATTTCCTTGTCTTGAATTTTTGTGTAGAATATCCCTACGTACATACATATATCACGTATTTATCTCTTACGGGGTAGACAGAGCCTAAGGTAACCAAACCTAAAGGTCACTTTTAGCATGATTAAGGGCGTATAAGTGGAAAGGGAAATCAAAATAGTGATGGGTTGCTAGCCGCATCGCCTATGACATGAGTCCTAAGACTTTCGCTTATTCTCGATGGGCTAACTGCGCGGGAAGAGAAGCGGTAAATTCTTTTTTTTACTCCCAGACCAGCATGGAAGAGTAACCCTACAAGGAAATTTACATTATGAAAATGTTTTCCTCTTCCCCCAGGCAAACTCTTTTCTTAATTAGAATTCGTTGTCTTCATAATTACACCTAATGGCCTTTTCATCATATTAATCCAAATTTAGAAGTCATAATTCACATTTATGTTTGTTTACTTCCCTAGAGCATGTTTGAGTTCAGCAAGTTGCTTACACAAGTAGCTATTTTTGCCCATTCCCTCGATGGGCTTTTACAATCTGCGCGGGTAGAGAAGCAACTGGTATATTCTATGTTTTTTCTTTGCTCCCCGACCAGTATGGCATCTGTAATATGTACTCTAAGCTTATAGCGCTAGGACCCCACGGACCAAGGGTCTCAACACCGAAAGGAACAATTATATTCGGTGCTGCGCGACGACAGCGCCACGCGACAGGCGGCCATTATGGACAATATTGTCACCGCTGTCAAACAAGAAGTAAGTAAATATTGTGAAAAATATTAATGAAATCTAGTGTTATTTTACTATATGACACAATTTTGGACAATGGTAGTCAGTAACATGTATCAAATGATAACGTAGGTATCTACTTTAAGTAAAATTTTAGAGGTTAGGTAACTTACTTTTTTTTTCTTACGGCAAATATCCACTTATTTCTTTGGTCTCGTTTCCACCATGGTCTTGGAAATTGGTAAAATTTACAGTCGCTATTCTTCTTGGTGTTATTACAATTCACAACAACACATCTTACCAGGACCATATTTTTATCTCAAAAACGATTAGAACATGTTTACTGCAATATGGATTTGACAGCTCAAGTCAGCGACAAAAATGACAATTTTAGCCGTAGCGAGCGCTATGATCGTTTAGGCTACCCCCTCCACCCGCTTTGCACTTTGCCAATATTTATTTATCCCTGACTACTCCAAATTACATACATACATTATGTAGGACGGACGACAATGCAAGTACAGTCAGAAAAAAAAGCTTGTATTCTAAACGGAATTTCAATACAATTTATTTTTAAATGCTATTACGCTGTATTTCTCGCCAATCCCTAGTTCTCACTCCTAATTAAACCGTAAGCTCAATTCCATTACAAATACCTAATTGTGTTTATATTCCCGACGCAAGAAGCATTTCAATTATAAAAGCAATATCGGAAAACGATAGGTACACTGGTAAACATTCAAATGAATTTTAATTGGGTCTCAGGAGCACCGCACAACGTTATCAATACAATCAAATTAACATGCCCCACTCGAATTGCAACTTTACGGGCCTACAATAAGGGCATTGTTGTTTTTTATCGGCACGCGATAACTTTGTTTTAAAACCACGTTGCTTCTTTATTTGCGGGTAGAAATTGAAGAGACGTTCGAATTTTACCTTTGTTTGTGGTGAGGTAAGGATGTGTTCGGTTCTGTGCGGCTGTTTGGGGTTAATTTAAAGTAGTAAAGAATGTTGGTTATAAACAATTACAATGAAAATTCATGTTGTCACGAATGGTGCGAGAACCATATCAGATTTTAGTTTCTGACCGTGACTAGTACAGACAGGAAGAAATAAAAGAAAGAAAGAAGACATTTTCTACATGAAACTACCGTGAGACTTAATCATCATTACACATAAACGGATAACTCACGTATAAAAAGGCGAGTGATGCTCGACATGTTTCGGACTATTTCGTAGTCCTTTTTCCAAGAGCGCTCGCCCCGGCGGCAGCGACACGAACACTGCGCACCAGCGCTCTACTCACGCGGCTGTTCGACGCAACTGACAGCGGCGCACAACTACCCTCGTGTTCATCGTCATTTTTATTATTGTCAAATGTCGGGCAGCACACAACACTGATCACGTCACTCCGTAAAGGTCTTGGAAAAAGGACTACGAAATAGTCCGAAACATGTCGAGCATCACTCGACTTTTTATACGTGAGTTATCCGTTTATGTGTAATGAAGAAGACATTTGTTCATTTTTGCAAGACACACAAATATAACAGCATCCACACAATTACATATAACGATAAGCGCTCTGTAGCGATAAGGCCGCCTATTGTTACCTTATGTAACACTCGTATTCTGTATATCTTTCTCTGTTTTGGTTGTTTTATCTGGTGTTCGATGAAGAGATATTGTATTGTACATACCGTCACGCCTCTTTTCCATAGGGCCGACAACGCACTGGCATCGCGTAAAGCGCTGCGGGTGTCTATGGACAGTGATCAGTTCCCCACTAGTTCGTTTGTCTGGCCTATCTAACATAAAAAAGGTAGGCAGAGACAACTGTGTTCCACTTTCAACTTTCACCATATTCTTGCTCTTCATCCACATTCATCAATTTCTTCATACACTCTCGACGGCTTTAGGTACTCGTGACCTGACTTGTCAAAACGCCCTAAGTTGGTCACGGATCGTGTGTCTAGGCTATCACTTTCTAAAACACCAATTCACACTCACTATATGTAAGGATAACTGTAATGTAGATAGACACAATTAGTCAATGCTTTTATTTCAATCATTTATTAAGTATAGGTACTCACGAATTGATGATATACAAGTTTATACAATTAGATTAACCGACAATGGTATCCTTAAAATACGAGTGGTAGAACGATTCCAATACTCGTTGACTGAGGTGATCCCGTGAAGCGAAGTGAATCAAGAAGCGCTAAGCTCCGGCGCAGTCTCTTATATAACGTTGTCTTCCCGCTCTTCTCCCTCCAATGAGTCCGAACTGCCGATGACGCCCCGTTCTTCCGGTGGAAGACAGCATTTACCGGCGACAGGATGTGACGTCACTTCATCCAAGGCGCGAAGGCTCGACGACATCAGTGGCGCCAACATATATATATATATATAAATCTGTTTAGTTAACTAAATGACCAAACCAGCTAAACATACATACATACATACAATACATACATAATTAAATCACGTCTTTTTCCCTTATGGGGACAGAGCCTAAGGTAACAAGACTTAAAGGCCACGTTAAGCATGATTGTGGGCGCATATAGGTGGAAAAGGGAATCAAAATAGTCATGGGTTGCTAGCTGCATATATACACTATATTATGTATAAGCATATACACTATCAGAATTCCTCTTTATTTTTCCCAAAACCAAAATGACGAAGCGCCCCGAACTTATTGCGTTCTCATCAGTTGTGTTCGCCAACTATCACATGCATAAATGACGTCGTTATCCCTTACGGGGTAGACGAAGCCTAAGGTGACAAGACCACGGCACGTTTACCAAGATTAGCTAGCCGCATCGCCTATAACATGATCCCTATGATTTTCGCCCATTCCCTTAGGCTTGCACCATCGCCGGCAACGCACTTGTGATCCCCCGGATCTTGCAGGTGTCCCTGGGCGATGGTGATTGCTTTCCATCAGGTAACCCGTCTGCTCGTTTGCCCCCTCTTTTATAAAAATAAAAAAAATCGGCGCGGGAAAAAAAACAACTGGCGCATTCTATGTTTTTTCTTTGCTCCACCAGCATGGAAGTTTACACAAATAACAACAAAGGTAATTATAATTAGAAGTTTTCGATTCCGCTGAAAAGTTGCCCGCCAGGCTGCGATTAAACGAAGTTGCAAAGATAACAACGCCTAATAACAGACCGGGATAAAATAAACGAAACTCACGGTTAATAATTATCAGTTTGATTAAATTTTGAACTCTGGCAACATTTTGGAAGCCTTTAGGATCCGGACACAGACGGTCGTATTTCTATAGTCGAATATTTCTTCCATGCTGTATGCTTATTACCTAACTCGCTCGCAATCGCCATCATGTTCATTTTGACAGTTCATGTATGGGCTGACAATTGGCATCGGAATCCAGCTAGCTGTCACATTCATACAAGAACTGTCAAAATAAACACGATGGCGATTGCGAGCGAGTTAGGTAATAAGCCTACTGGTCTGGGAGTAAAGAAATAGCATAGAATTTACGTTAGTAAAAGCCCATTGAGGGATTGGGCGAAACTCGTAGGAATCATGTTATAGGCGATGCCAGACGAGACAGTGAAAAGCGACTTTGTTTTATACTGTGTAGTGAGTGATGTTACGCAGGTTTTACAAAAACTTCATAGACAGTATGTCTAAAACGGCAGTTTTGTATGAACATTAAAAAGGTCCATTTTCCTTTAATCGTGTTAAGGTAAGCTTAATTTGGTTATTTGTTATATTGACTACTAACTAAATGTAAGAATAATATTTCTACGCCCACACGGGCAGGATATGCTGAACACATGTAATAATTTCAACAATAGTACCATATTCGGAGAAAAAAACATTTTCTATTCTATCCTATCCTATCCTATCCTATCCCATCCTACCCTATTCTAAAAAATGATCGTAAAATAGTGCCAACCCTAACGAAACCAGTTTAAAAAGCAACTCCCTCAATTACTCGCCGTTCCTTAATTTGTTACAATAACGAGCCTATAAAGCACTTGGCTCGCAATCCGAAACCCCAATGTTTCCAATTAGCGACATCTCCTCATTCCACACTCTTACAATGTCGCACAGCCTCATTATCTATTGCAGATCGTGGATACTGACGGTAAGTTAACTCGGTTTCAGGTTTAATTACACATAAACGTCGTAAAGTGATGCTCGACATGTATTGTTTCGGACTATTTCGTAGTCCTTCTTCCTGGAGCGCTTGCCCCGGCGGCAGCGAAACGAACACTGCGCGCCAGCGCTCTGTTCGCGCGGCTGTTCGACGCAACTGACAGCGGCGCACAACTACCCTCGTCTTCATCGTCATTTTTAGTATTGTCAAGTTCGCTCACACTCACCGTACGAAACGCTCACTACGAAATAGTCCGAAACATGTCGAGCATCACTCGACTTTTTATACGTGAGTTATCCGTTTACACACACACACACATATATCACGTCTTTATCCCTTACGGGGTAGACAGAGCCTAAGGTAACAAAACATTAAGGCCACGTTCAGCATGATTAAGGGCGTAAAGGTGGAAAGGGAAATCAAAATAGTGATGGGTTGCTAGCCGCATCGCCTATGACATGATTCCTAAGAATTTCGCCCATTCCCTCGACGGGCTTTTACCATCTGCGCGGGAAGAGAAGCAACTGGTAAATTCTATGTTTTTTCTTTACTCCCAGACCAGCATGGAAGTTATCCGTTTATGTGTAATTATGATTAAGTCTCACGGTAGTTTCATGTTAAAAGCGGTTTCAGGTTTCGCTAAATGTTACCTATTTGCTTAAAGTACTCGTGCTAGCTGTTACCGTAACTAAGAACTATTAACTAATAATAATTAAGTAACTAAGCACGTTACGGTAACCAAAAACCGTACGTTAACAGCTCACAGATGAGTACCCGGCTTAGGTGTTTTCATAATTGGTGTCGCTGTTCACTATTCCTCTTTTTAATTTTTTTTATAGCACAGAAAAATTACTCTGTTCCAACCTAAGACATTTTTAGTAATTTCAAATGCCTCCATTTTGTTTTTTTGGCAAGAAAGACACTTAAAATTATTTCATTTGGTCCAATACACATTAAACTATCTGAAATAAAAGATTTTGTTTCCAAATTAACGCTCATTGGGGCAATATTGACTCGTGACTATCAAATTCTAGGTATTTTCCTAAAATTTCTAAGTCTTCAATTTACAAAAAATATATTAAATTTCGGCTAAGACATTATGGCTAAAAATGTTCAAAAATACCTCGGCTATCGTCCCCTTAAAGCTTTGTATCTAGCTACCAAACACCCTGTATAATACATACCTAAATAAATAAAATAAAATAATACAATGCGTACACACATAACAATTACTGTATAATCTGCAATCCCTCCGGGGTTGCGGGTGTCTATGGGCAGTGGTGATCACTTACCATCAGGTGACCCACTTGCTCGTTTGCCTTCCTATTCATATAAAAAAAAAAAAAAACTTAAGATAAAATAAATGTGAGAATGTAACAATGAAAAATAAGAAGGCATATAACAGTAAAGGATTTGATCAGAAGCAAAAAGAAAAGATTAGGTAGGTACTAAAGACAGGGAGTGGATTAAATTAGAGATGAATAGTGAGATTTGAGTCGGTTTTGAAATAGGTAGAGTTTTAGCTCGTCGTCTACGTCCTCTTGTACGATTCGAAACAGATTTAAGCGCCTCTAATAATTATGATCCCATTGGCCCCTAAGCTCAAGGAAGAAAGGGTTTCAAGAATTGAAATAATGATGCTTCTATATTTTGTATGAACTCGCTGTCGGTGTGCTCGTTGTAAAAATAAATGAGAAAAACTTTTTAATTAGTTAACAAAACTAATTACGTAAGGATTAACTTCTTTCTTAGTCCCGAGCGAGTTGTTTTAAAGGGAATCTACAATATTAAAATGCAAAAGGAATAATATGATACGGTCTTAGGAGTTTGATAATGATTCTGGGAATTTTGTTGTACTATTAAAGTAGCAAAATGAAGTCGATATAAATAACCTGCTTCGTCGAAAACTTCATCTTCTTTATATTCTAATTTCTAATCTAACTACCAGTTGCTTCTCTACCCGCGCAGATGGTAAAAGCCCATCGAGGGAATGGGCGAAAACTTAGGAATCATGTTACAGGCGATGTGGCTAGCAACCCATCACTATTTTGATTCCTTTTTCCACCTATACGACTACAATCATGCTAAAGGTGGCATTTAGGTCCTGTTACCTCAGGCTCTGTCTACCCCGTAACGGATAAAGACGTGATTTGTGTGTGTGTGTGTGTGTGTGTGTTGTTCTCTATAAGCCTATTCATCAGTAGCTTCGGCAGGCTTATTACGTAACTCGCTCGCAATCAGCATCGTCTTCATTTTTGACAGCTGATTCCGAGATTGGTTTCAAAATGAAAACAATCGTTCCACGTAACTCGATCGGCTTGGCATCGCTTTCGAAAGTGATTGCGAGCCATTTTTGAAAGCAATTGAACGAATGATTTGCCAAAAAGTCCTGCCTGATAAGCAGTACGTCAAAATAAAAAATAGGCTGCATGAATCTGTGGTACACAATGACATAAGTAGCTAAAAAAAAGCATCGGCTAAGTGGCGCCGTCTGTGAATTATTGTTGGTGTTACTCAACCATACATGGGGAATTTCAATAAAAATTACTATATATTTTTTCCCAGATTTTGGAAATTATTGGGCTTATTTCTACTCAGAATCAACAACACTACTGAATGTTGTATGAGAATAGTACATTATGATACAAGTGTGCTATGTTGGTAATTACACACGAGGCGTATTGTACGCGCGATGGAATTAACACCTTGGATTTCTTACTGATATAACTGTCCGAACATTGTCCGAACATATTTTAGTATTTCCAGCGACAGACACTACATTTCTTTATTACTTGAACTCGTAATTTTTAAAGTAATAAAATAACAAAGTCTGAATCAACAATATCAGTGAAAAATGGCGGCAAATATTATTTCTCCGTGCCAATCCGCACGCAGCACTCGCGCATGCGCGCTTTGCACTTAGCACGCGCACGACGAAGGCACTGACAACAGACTGCTAAAGAGCCTAAAGTTAAAATTATAATAAAATAATTAATCAATGTCTTAAATTTGCAAATTATGTTCACTTTTTAGATAAAAATGAATAATTTGTCGAACTTAAATGTTTATTTATCATCTTTAACCTAAAATAGTTTAATATTCACGAAAATATTCCTTGTTCCTATAGATACTGAACCGTTTGCTGAGATTTAAAAAAAAGTTTATATTACCGCACTCGTGCGGTAATATATTACAGCACTTGTGCGTAATAAGCTGAATTATGAGTTTAAACGCGGTGCAATAAGACTCAAATTACGAGCAACTGTGTTGAAAATTAATGTTAATGTTTAATGAAATTCCCCGTGTATGGTTTAGTAACACCAACAATTCACAGACGGCGCCACTTAGCCGATGCTTTTTTTTAGCTACTTATGTCATTGTGTACCACAGATTCAAGCAGCCTTTTTTTTTATTTGTTATGTTATGACCTACTGCTTATCAGCCGTATATAGGGGCCGCCGAATGACTGAGTAAAACGTTTTTATTTTTATTTATAAAATATATCGTTCGATGGAAAAATCTGTAACTTTTTTCTGTAGCTAAGGATTATTCCTATCAATAGAAAAATCATCGAGCACTTTTAAAATAATCATCCATTCCCGATTGCTAGGTAAAATTTAATATTTTGTTTTGATGTTTTCCTTTGAATGTCGATCAAAACGATAAAAATGGCAAGAAGTAAAGTAAAATAAGCCCGCCTTTGTACCTATATGTATCTTAATTTCTGTCAATTGTGTTTGTAAATTTTAATTCTGTACATTCAATAAAATGTTTACTTAGATGCAAGTAAATAAACAAAAATAATCATCAAGGGGAGTTGTATTCGAAAAGGAATAAAATGAAAATAAACTTCGCATTTGTAATGTTGTATTCTTTTTAATTTAAAAAATAACTAGAAATTTCCTAATAAGTAGCTAATTCTTAACAATACTAATAAGTACGACACTAATCGTCATATCCAGCCAATCATATCGCGAATCACGATCGTATTCGTCGTCCAAGTTGATTGTGATTATGATTCCGATTCCGACCGCCTTGAAACATTGGTATTATGTAAAAAAAATATTCCGATTACCCTCGCAATCGCTTTGAAAAGCGAAAGCAATTGAATGGACCAAAAAGTTTTGTTTTTGCAAACATCTTTAGTGACGAATGATTTTTATTAAATTAATTGACCCTAATTCTAGCGTTTTCATTCACTTAGATAACTAAATTAGATACTTGGTCTTGGTTAATTGAAATATTAATATCCAAATAACAAAACATATCATTTATAATCAAAAACACGAAATACAGTGTGAACGAAAATAAACGCAAACTTAATTTAAAAAAAAACATCGTGTCAGTGTATCTCTCTAATCTGTGGTCAGTTGTCAGTGTCTTCCCAACAATCAACAAACTAAGTAAGTTCGGTTTACATTTTTAACTCTGTTTAATTGCTTTACTGTGTGTTTTAATCAAGGTATTATAGCTAAATTGATAGAATACAACAATAAATTAACCCTGGAGTGATTACATCTGGTACGAGACGTTCCGAAAAGTTTCCAAACTTGTTTGTTGTACTGGGTCAATTGGTGTAATTTGTCCCAAGATATTTATTTATTATTATTTACCATAAAATCATTTTCCCTCACGAACTATAATATGTCCCATACTTATTATTGTACAACAAAAACAGCGGTAGACAATTCGATAGCAACAGGCTTTCCCCTCAAGCCTACGAACGAACTATGAATATCGAATTTTGGTGTATAAGAATTATTAACATTTTAGGAGCCGTCGTGGACATGGCCAGCAGCTGTGTGGACCCCGGCTACGGAGATACGGAGTGACCATGGCGCAGACGTGCAGCAGCTGCATGCCGCATTTAAAATTAATGCGAAAACATCGAATTCATACATCACTATCACTACATAGTATAATATAAAGTCGCTTTCTCTGTCCCCGTGTCCCTATGTATGCTTATTATCTTCAAAACTACACAACGGATTTCGATGCGGTTTTTTCTAATAGATAGAGTGATTCAAGAGGAAGGTTTAATGTATAATACATGCGTAATATACCGTGCGAAGCCGGGGCGGGTCGCTAGTAAGTCATAAATCATTTATTCGTCGCTTTCATGTGTACATTGGATCTTACAAGCTAATAAATACCCCAATATGAAAGTCTGTAGTGGGCACTGCATCATAACTTAACTTATTATACTCGATTTAAACAACTTATTTATTCATTTATTTATAATCACCTACTATCGTAACATTGCTTGTTATAATCTATCTCTCAAAAATTAAATAGTGCTAATTCTATGCAGAGGAAGTTGCAGGCAGAAACTAGTAATAAATAACTAAAAAATGATATACGTTTTTTTGTTAACTACCTTTTTTAAATCCATTATTCCAGCAACTTTCCGTGCTGGTCTGGGAGCAAAGAAAAAACTTAGAATGTACCAGTTGTTTCTCTACCCGCGCAGATGGTAAAAGCCCATCGAGGGAATGGGCGAAAATATTAGGATTAGGAATCATGTTATAGGAGATGAGGCTAGCAACCCATCACTATTTTGATTCCATTTTCCACCTATACGCTCACAATCTTGCTAAATGTGGCCTGTAGGTACCTTTTAGGCACCTTAGGCTCTGTCTACCCCGTAAGGGATAAAGACGTGATTTGTGTATGTGTATGTATTATTCCAGCAATACAGATTTTGTTATAAGTACTTGTTTTTATTATTCATAATAATGTAATAAAGCCCAGAGGCGTCTCTAGCCCTTGTGGCGCCCGTGTGCAACCAGTAGGTACCCTGGCGTCCTCTAGTCTAGTAGGCGCAATTTAATCTTCAATTATCTGTTTTAAGGCTGATTTCACGTTGAAACAAAAATCGTTGTGTAAATTTAAATAGAGTAGCCTTTCTTTGCTACCGCGCCGCCCCCGGCGTCGGCCATAACACGGGCGCAGGGTCTTTGAGAGCGCCGGCGCCGCGAGCGACGCATCTTTGGAGGTGTCGCATTAGAGGGCGCTCGGCGCCCCCTTAGACCCGGCGCCCGTGTGCGCCGCACACTCTGCACCATAGGTTGAGACGCCTCTGATAAAGCCTCAATAAAGTTGATTTATTAGTATTATTTGGGGAATTATTACTACATGGCTACGTATATGTTCGAAGGCGGTCACCCGTTAGTCAGATAACATTTGGCAGTCTGGTGGAGAGCTGTGGATGAGACTGGCACAGGACCGGGCAAAGCGGCGTGTAAATAAAGAAAGAGGCATTTACCCAGCAGTGGGTGTGCACAGCACATCGCTGCAAGCTATGCCCTGCCGGAGCGCAGCCGGCGACGATATTATTCCGTTTCGAATACAACTCCCCTTGATGATTATTTTAGTTTATGTACGTGTATCTAAGTTAACACTTTATTGAATGTACAAAATTAAAATATAGGTACAAAGACAATTGACTAAAATTAAGATACATATATGTATAGGTCTGTACAAAGGCGGGCTTATCTTACTTTACTTCTTGCCATTTTTATCTTTTTGATCGACATTCAAAGGAAAACATCACAAAAAATACTCAATTTTACCTAGCAATTAGCAAGGTGCCTTTGTAAGTCAATTATTATATTGATAAATTATAAACTATCAAAAAAATCCAACTCAAGTTACTTCCATTCTTTCAAGACGGGGACAATTTAGCTCTCGCTTTCGAGTGACAGCTTGCAATCGGTTTGAAGCCGATTCTAAGCTGTCATTTTAGTTACGTGGAAGGAATTTGTGGCAAATCATTCGTTCAATTGGTTTGAAAAATTATGGCTCTCCTCATCGAATGCGATGTCAAGCCGACTGAGTTTTTTCAACGATTGTTTTCATTTTGAAACCAATCTCGCTCGGAATCAACTGTCAAAAATTACGTAAAACTCGGATGTGCGAGCCTGCGTTCGAACTCACATTACAAACCTCTGCTTGAGAGTTAGTTACTAATCTATGTATCAAATCAGTCCACATCCACCAATTAGTTACTATTACTTGGATTGAGAATGTTAAGATTTAATTGACAAGATTTTGGTTATGAAGAAAGGTTTAATCGTTAAAGAGAAAAGAAGGTTAAACAGTTTGATATTCATTGTGAAAAGAATTGAATCGGAAAAATAGATTTTAATAGGCGTAGCGAGCGAGTTAGTATATTGGGCGATCGGCGGAGGCGTAGTCTCAGCAACAGCGGGCGGTTCGCGGCGTCAGCGCCGGCTGCTCTCCGGCAGGGCGTAGCTTGTAGTGGTGTGCTGTGCGCGCGCATAATGCAGCGTCACACACCCACTGCTGGGTAAAGGCCTCTTCGTTTACATTACCACATTGGTCGATTACTTTGGTTTTAAGGTATTGTTGGAACTCTGCCTTACATTGCAAGTTTTTGAAGGCGGCCCATCCGAGTGATTCGTCTAGCGATCTCCATGGCTTGGCTGTTCCAGCAAGATAAACAATGCCCCAGAAATAAGAAGTCATGTACAAATAATACTAATAAATTAACTTTATCGAGGCTTTATTACATGTCACTAGTAGGGCCGACAACGCACTGGCATCGCGTAAAGCGCTGCGGGTGTTTATGGACAGTGGTGATCATTTAACATCAGGTGACCCACTAGTTCGTTTGTCTGGCCTCTCTAACATAAAAAAAAATATTTTTAATTAATAAAAACAAGTACTTATAACAAAATCTGTATTGCTGGAATAATGGATTTAAAAAAGGTAGTTAACAAAAAAACGTATATCATTTTCTAGTTATTTATTACTAGTTTCTGCCTGCAACTTCCTCTGCATAGAATTAGCAATTGACACGTTTATCGCTATATTAATATTATATTATCAGTCGTTTCAGTGTGAAGAAAGAACAAACATACACACTCACTCACTCACTGAGATCCTCACACTGTCACAAACATTCTATAGCCTAGTAAAAACTGTCAAAAACGCTGTTCAAGGTAATTTAGGCACAGGCAAGTAATTTAGCCGAGCGCGCGGCCAGCGCCTGCCTCTGCCAAGCTGCCAAGCTGGTGAGCCGACTGTAATTCTGCACTCTGAAAATAATACATAAAATTATAACATAAGACACTCACTTAGTTATTGCCATAAAGTATTAAAGTGTTCTACTTCTGAGGCGTAATTTTTGAACATTTTGAAGTAATCACAAAAACATCCGTTTTTTTCTTACACCGGACCGGTGTCCGTCGCGCCGAGGAGAAGCGGTGGTGCATCCGGCGTAAATTGTTCGCCGGACCGATGTCCGGTGCATGTACACACATTCATTATAATTCATACACCACCGTGAATCCGGCAAAAAAACACGGTCCGTTATCCGGTGAAAAAAACGGACGTCTACAAGCGCTCTTACGCGTTATATTATGTAATATTGTGTATGGTCTTGTTACCTTAGTATTTGTCCTTCCTGTAAGTGATAAAGGTGGTTTATGTATGTATGTACGAATTCGATGTCTTCGCATTAATTTTAAATGCGGCATGCAGCTGCTGCACGTCTGCGCTGTGGTCACTCCGTATCTCCGTAGCCGGGGTCCACAGAGCTGCTGGCCATGTCCACGACGGCTCCTAAAATGTTAAAAATTCTTATACACCGAAATTCGATATTCATAGTTCATTCGTAGGCTTGAGGTGAATGGCTGTTGCTATCGAAATGTCGACCGCTGTTTTTGTTGTATTATAATAAGTATGGGACTAATTATAATTCGTGATAGAAAATGATTTTATGGTACAACAAACAAGTTTGGAAAGTTTTCGGTACTTCTCATACCGATGCACTGGGTGCTTTAATAAACCACTGGAAGCACTACACATCGTATATCAAATGCACTGGATGTTTATACACTAAAAGAGAGAATCGCCAATCGTATATGAGTTTAAAAACAAACGTTTATTTCGAACAAACATTTCCGACACGATGTGTTCTATACTAATCTATTTTCGTGAGTATAATGCTTACGGAACTGTAATCACTCCAGGGTTAATTTATTATTGTACCTATTCTATCAATTTAGCTATAAAACGCACAGTAAAGCAATTAAACTGAGTAAAAAATGTAAACCAAACTTACTTAGTTCTTTGATTGTTGGATTTGTCGGGAAGACACTGTCAAGATGTTTTTTTTTTTAAATTAAGTTTGCGTTTAGTTTCGTTCACACTGCATTTTGTATTTTTGGTTATAAATGATATTTTTTGTTATTCGGATCTTAATATTTCAATGAACCAAAACCACGTATTTAATTTAGTTATTTAAGTAAATAACAACGCTAGAATTAGGGTCAATTGATTTAATAAAAATCATTCGTCGCTAAAGTTGTTTGCAAAAACAAAACTTTTTGGTCCATTCAATTGGTTTCGTTTTTGAAAGCAATTCCCTCGCATAATCGGAATCATTTTTTTACGTAATACCAATGTTTCAAGGCGGTCGAATCGTAATCACAATCGTCTTCAACGATGAATACGATCGCGAGCGAGTTACGTAATAAGCCTGCGGGTTGTTCCCAAAGTATCTCAATTAAATCAAAACAAGTGTAAAGTTCACGGCGCGTTTGCGGCGAGGGGGTCAATTCTGTAATTTGGCTCACCGTTTCATTGTGTGCCAACTTTTTTAATAAACCCTAGAGGGTCTACTTTTACAGCTATTGTTGCAAAAAGCGGTGAGGCGCGTTTTACAAAAAACAAAACGAAAACCCACTAAAACATCTTATATTCCAAATGAATTTAAAACCAACCTACATGTTGACTGAAAAATGTATACATCAACGATTTTTTAAAACACAAATTTGAAGATAGGTATGCATTCCATACATACATACATAAATCACGTCTTTATCCCTTACGAGGTAGACAGAGCCTGAGGTAACAAGACCCAAAGACCACGTTCAGCATTATTGTGGACGTAAGGATGGAAAGGGGAATCAAAATAGTGATGGGTTGCTAGCCACATCGCCTGTAACATGATTCCTAAGTTTTTGTCCATTCCCTCGACGGGCGTTACCTCAGATTTTCACATGCCTAACTTGTTACGGGCAGCAATACTACATATAAGACCTTGTACAATGTGAATAAATAAACATTTCACATTTCATTTCAAGAAATAAAGTAACAATCTTATTTTCGTGGATCTAAACTTTTCGAAAATCATAAACACGTTTTTCTTTCGTGATTCGGCTGAGTGAATTTAGCAAAGTTACTTTCTGCGAACAAAGTTAGGACTAACTAAATAAACGGGGTCGTTTTACTCTAGGTGGGCTTAGAAAATTAACAATAATGTGTCTCACAATTTACCCAACATTCTCTGGTTGAGCTAGTTTAACTGAATCCAGTAATGGCTAACACCATCATCAGCTTATAATAATAATAATAATAATAAGCAGCAAGCTAGCAGATGAAATTAAACAGATGTGGCACCAAGAAATAGTAAAAATCGTCCCCATAGTTATTTCCTCAACTGGTATTGTCCCAAAAACCCTGAAATCAGCACTCAAATTATTAGATCTTCACGACAACACCTTCATACCATTACAAAAATCAATAGTTTTAGACACCTGCTCTATAGTACGCCGCTTCCTTAACCCAACTTCCCTACTGATACATAACAATCAAGAAGACATACACACACACACACACAGTGGCGTAGCTAGGTAACCAAGGGCCCTGGTGCAAATAAAAAAATGGGGCCCCACTACTATCTAAACTGGTTACGTTTTAATAATAATAGTTCGATTGAGATTTTCTGGTAAGGGTTCGAGGGCCCTCTGAGCTTGAGGGCCCCGGGGCACTGCCCCGCCTAGTCCCTAGGTAGCTACGCCACTGCACACACAACCGTCCAGCGCAACATTTACACAAACACGCACACTCAACATGACATTCACACTAACTTCTAAATACACAATGGTACTATGGTACTTGGCGTACGCCCGTATCATGGACCAAAAAAAAAGCCGACAACATTGTCGAGATCAAAATTACTTGAAAAATAATAATAATAATACTATCGCAGTCCACTGCTTGACCTAGGACTCTCCCATGGCGTCGCGGTGTCACCTAGTGCTCCCGCAACGCTCACAGTCCATGGCCAGGAACGTGTCGGTTTTCAGACGTACCGCCTCTCCCCTCCTTCCATTAGGGAAGGCAGCGGCGAGCTGGAGAGCCCGTCATACACCTTGCTGCCAAGAGCGCGGGAATGCATAAGATGCATTTTCCACACGTAAAAAAAGGACTCCCAAAGCGCGCCATTGAGCCCGATCGTAGGTTTTAGGTTTTCCGCATCCAGTGCTGCCCTGAGCAGATTGCCGCTCCATCTAGCCGGGGGGCAGTGGCGTAACTATAGGGTGGCAGGGGTGGCAAAAGCCCTAGCTCTACGGGGCCCCCAACTGGCTTGGTTTAGAGCACAGAAAGGAAGCTGATGTACTTCTTTATATTGAGAAAGGAGCCCCGCCCCATCTGACAAATTCGCCACGGGCCCCAGACGTTATAGTTACGCCACTGTCGGGGGGCGTCCCACGCTACGTCCTGTAAAGACCTGTGCCTGTCTTAGAAAATGAATTCAAAAAACAAATAGGAAGAGTCAGATCCATCAGGATTCCGTATGGGAGCACATGTATTGCTTTAATATAGTTCAAGTTAAATTATTTAAAAGTTTTTTTCTTTATTTACACCGATAAAATTACACTCACAGTCCACCAATACGTGGTCTCCACCCTACCAATGCATAAGAGGGTATATTCTTGTTCAATCGCTAAAACTGCTGACGATTTAAAAATAATCCTCAGCTAACCCATTTAATACTAATGCTGATAAACTATGACACAGTTCTAGGTTCCATTTCTGTCCAATAAAAATCCAATTTTCTCCCCTTCATCATACAGTTCAATTTTCTTGCACCAAAAGAACAAAGAACCTCACATAAGGAACTAAAGTTCATTAAGTACTGCGCGAACGTGCCATACGAGCAAGGCACGTCTGAATAAAGTAGTTCGATTTTGTACCTACTGTGATTAAGAAAGGGTGCATTTTTGAATGGCGATGTTTTATTACAAAGTTATGACGTCTAGACAACATTGTGAATGTCCAAAGTTAGGGAAACATGGCCGCTGAAAGTATTCGCACATTAAGTATTACTTTTTCCATAACAGAAAGAATTTTATGATATCTTGTCATATTCGATACCTAGCTCTAATGTTTTATTATATAGTAGCCCAGCGCCACCTAGTTGTCAACTACATAAACTAGTATGCATGAATAGCTAGCGCGGATGACGTCATATTCTGCATCCCACCAGAGAAGTTTCTTAACACGGATGCATAAGAACAACTTTCAACTTTCTTCCTTCGGACTTTCAGTTCTCAGTCTTACATCTGCCTGGAGAGAGATCTCTATATTATGGCCTGTCCCCACGACATCGTCCACGTAGAGTCGTGAATGCAGTAAATTAAAGCATGACAACTTTCTATTTAGCCCTGAGATAGTGTCGATTACAACTAACATATGGCAATAATGTGGGTACGTCACGTAACTTCTTCTTTCAGTGCCATCTCCTACCGATGGTCATACATCAATCAAACACACATACATAAATCATGTGTTTATCCGAAGGTAACCAGATCTAAATTTAAATTTAATCAGAAGTAATACTAACATCCGTAGATATACTTAGGTTGCCTAGTTGAAGAGAGATGCAATTTTCTAGTTTACTTTCTCTTTCAGACACAAGACGTCATGTACTTTAAAATTTCAGTATCGGTCAAGTCTGCGGGCAATTTCAAAAAGTTGTTTATTGGAATGTTATACAATCCTTCGCCCTTTTGATGTAAATATTTTATCGAAGTAAATATTTTCTTCATGCAAATTTGGGTATCTTTTTTGGCATTGCGGTGAAATAAGTAAGTAAGTTAATGGTTTATTGTACAAATATAAAGAAACAGAGACAAATCACAAAAAAAGACATTAAATACAGGGTGTTAGGTAATGAGTGGATAATCCTTGAACTATGGATAGAGGGCACTTAGGACGTTATAATAAAGCTAAAATAGGTTTAGTAAAAGTGGCGGTTTCCGAGATATTCGGACTTTTAGGTTTTTTTCGAAAATGAACACCCTTGTTCAATGTTTTGATCATAGCACCATTTTAAGCTAACTTTTTCATTTTTTTATTTTTGCTCAATATTCTTGAGTACTTGTATTTTCAGATAGGCATTACTATTTTGGTGAGACTACATGGGATTTTTTTTTTTAAAAATGCAAACTTAATTTTTGCCTTTTCAATCGTACATTGATCGAATTTTCAGCTCTCACGGTGAAAAAAAAATACACTACCGCCTAGTTGCCAATAAGCTTAAAAACATGCCGGTTTATTGACAATTTAAAAATGGTAAATACCTTTTGAATTTAAATTCAAAATGACAAAATAATAATCAAAAAATACACGCTCACCCACATTTTTCCCGATTTACTTTTTGTATGACGGGCGTAGAACTCAAAAATTTTTGTTGCAAAAATAACATTATTTGCCACTTATTTAAATGCAAATGGCATTTAAATAATTCCAAAATTAAAAAACATGCCAACTGCCTTTTGCTTTTTTTTCGAATTCGATTTTGAATTTCGCTATTATTATTGCGTAATGAATGGTTAATTTTGCGTTTAGATCGTTGTGTTGAAGTTTTTTACTTTAATACTGCTTCGAACATAATACACACTGATAGAATATGCCCAAATGCATTACATTTATGGTGAGTGCCAAGGCACAATTTCACCATTCATTATGCAATAATAGCGAAATTAAAAATCGAAGTAGAAAAAAAAAACAAAAGGCAGTCAGCATGTTTTTTAAAATTGGAATTATTAAAATGCCATTTGCATTTAAATAAGTGGCCAATAATGTTATTTTTGCAATAAAAAAAATTGAGTTCTACGCCCGTGATACAAAAAGTAAATCGGGAAAAATGTGGGTGAGCGTGTATTTTTTTTTATTATTTTGTCATTTTGAATTTAAATTCAAAAGGTAATTACCATTTTTAAATTGTCAATAAACCGGCATGTTTTTAAGCTTATTGGCAACTAGGCGGTAGTGTATTTTTTTTTCACCGTGAGAGCTGAAAATTCGATCAATGTACGATTGAAAAGGCAAAAATTAAGTTTGCAATTTTTTTTAAAAAAATCCCATGTAGTCTCACCAAAATAGTAATGCCTATCTGAAAATACAAGTACTCAAGAATATTGAGCAAAAATAAAAAAATGAAAAAGTTAGCTTAAAATGGTGCTATGATCAAAACATTGAACAAGGGTGTTCATTTTCGAAAAAAACCTAAAAGTCCGAATATCTCGGAAACCGTGCCACTTTTACTAAACCTATTTTAGCTTTATTATAACGTCCTAAGTGCCCTCTATCCGTAGTTCAAGGATTATCCACTCATTACCTAACACCCTGTATATGCACAATTTATAGCCTTAGAGTAAATGAGAAGAGCGTTAAGCGAAGGATAAAGTCGTTCATAATTGCGATGCTAATTTTTGTTTACATCTGTGAAATCAGACGACTTCAACGTCTGATCAAAAAGTACTAACTAGCCAGTAAAATGAACTAGTACCACCGAAAATACGGAACAGGCGATGCAGTGGCGGATTTACAAATTTTCAAGGTATAGCTGAATAGTGTTTTTGCCGCCCTTGCAAAATTTGTTGCAGACTTCTAAGAAATTTGAGGTCAAAGAAAAAAAAGCTCGTTCCCCAAATTAGCCGCCCCCAAAATCTGCCGCCCTAGGCTCAAGCCTACTCAGCCTTCTGGTAAATCCGCCACTGAGGTGATGCCAAATAGAAAGTTGTCAAGCCCATTATACCTTCGCAAAATGAAGCTCAAACCGCATTACCTTCTTTGTTAAACCTCTCACGGCAAGGCCACTTAACTTAAGTCTTTTAACAAAATATTTTAGTATACAGGGTGTCAAAGTTTCGACGAAACACAATTAATAATGACAATATTTTGATCTCCCGCGCAGTCTCGATCCATCAAGTTTAAAACACCGTCTGAGTAATTATTCAGTGTCAATTTGTGAATAATTAATTGAATATCATTTTATGAATAAATTTGCAATTATTAGGTTTTGGTTCAAAGCATGGCCGTGCTTAGTCGTGAGGTTTTTACTAAATAAGAAAAGCGTTGAATACTTATAAATTAGTTGAAGAATTTACTAAAAAATACTTAAATTTGAATTTTTACATATACATTACATACATACATAATCACGTCTTTATCCCTCTCGGGGTAGACAGAGCCTAAGGTAACAAAACCTTAAGGCCTTAGACCTTAAAATCATAAGAATCATGTTATAGGCAATGCGGCTAGCGACCCATCACTATTTTGATTCTATATACGCCCACAATCTTGCTAAATGTGGCCTGTAGGTACCCCGCTCTGTCTACCCCGTAAGGGATAAATATGAATACTAAAAATACCTAGCTTTTCTAACCAACTGGCTGGATACAAGTTTCCGCGTAATGTCGTTATTTTTCCACGTTCTCCCTTCAAACGTAACTCAAACACGCCCAGTGAAGCGCAAGTTAAGTGAAACTGTCATAAAACAAACCTTTGTCTTTGTGCTTCACATTCGGAATCTAGCGTACTAGAGATGTTGGGAATATTCGCATCTGCATCCGCAGTTGCGGAACTTCCGCATCTGTTTACGCATCCGCAATAAATTATGCGGGTGCGATGTCGCACTAGTTGCTAACAAGGAAGAAATTAGGTGGGGCCGGCGATCGCTGCGTTCTGTCAACACGTGCTCCTTGACCTATATAATTTGGTCCAAATCTGTCCAGTCGTTCCAGCGTGAAGAAGAAACAAATATACACACTTACTCTGTCACTAAACTTTCAATTTTTATTCTCTACTACTAATTAATACACATACACATACACACATACACAAATCACGTCTTTATCCCTTACGGGGTAGACAGAGCCTAAGGCAACAGGTACCTACAGGCCACATTTGGCAAGATTGTGAGCGTATAGGTGGAAAATGGAATCAAAATAGTGATGGGTTGCTAGCCTCATCGCCTATAACACGATTCCTATTATTTTGGCCCTTTCCCTCGATGGGCTTTTACCATCTGCGCGGGTAGAGAAGCAACTGATACATTCTATGTTTTTTCTTTGCTCCCAGACCAGCATGGAAGACTAATTAATAAAAATATTAAAATCAATACTATATTTGTTATTTAATTTCTACACCCTTATAATGTCTTGTAAAAAAAAAAGACATTCGCATCCGTTTCCGCAGATGCGGATAAAAAATCCGCATCCGCGGATGTGAAAAAATCATCCGCGACGTCCCTGTTTCACGAAAGGCTTGGTAGAATTTCGTGAATATTGGCAATGGCGCAGCGTAGACTATATTGCCTACTTCGGTAATATTCGGGAACTTTGCAAAACACCGCGTTCCCCAAATGGAATATGTAATGGGTTTTTTTCCATTCTACATGGTGCCGCTAGGGGTGATATCCGAGACCAAATCTATAGTTAAATACGGAAGTTTTCGATCCCCTACAGCCTTTAGCAAAAAACCGCTTTAGAAAAATTCAACAAATTGAGTTAATTTAACTCAAATAGCCCTGTGAATGTCTTTTAGGATTATTCAATTTTACTTACATACATACATACCGTCACGCCTCTTTCCCACAGGGGTAGGCAGAGACTACATTGTTTCGGACTATACATCCTAAATCTGTCTGTAGCGTCAGTAAGAATGATAAAAAAAAATCCATTTATTTCGTGTAACTAAGTGACACATAATGTTGTTAGTACTATACTTACACTAAGGGGTTAGTTACAATTACATACACACAACACATACAATAAACGTAAGATGGGGGCACAGCATACAATATTACCACATTATTATACTGGTGGGGGCATGTAGTTCCCCACAACGTGTCATATAGGCACAATCCATCCTGCCCTATATTGCATTATAATAACCTGCATTAACTTACCTTACTGGAGGGTAGACTGCAGACGTCACTTGCCGGTAATTATGCCCTTACTACCTCAAATTGCCAGCCATTCGTTCTGTCCGCTAAATGAACATCATGGAGTGCAGTGTGGAGATTATTACAGTATGCAAACTTATTTGCATACTGTAGACCCCGACTCGGCAAACGTAGTGTAGGACACCCTCCGGCCAGGTGGGATGACGATCTGCGAGGTCCTGGGTTCGAATCCCGGTAGACGCAGACAGTTGTATGATGAATACGAATGTTTGTGCCCGAGTCATGGATGTTGTATGTATTTAAGTATGTATTTATCTACATTATATAAGTATGTTTATCCGTTGCCTGGTACCTATAGTACAAGCTTTGCTTAGTTTAGGGCTGGGTCAATTGGTGTAATTTGTCCCAAGATATTTATTATTATTTGTTACCTATGTAATTAATTAAATGAATCTTTGAAGTATGTGGTTGATGCAGTACTGTTTTAACACTGTCCCCTGTGCGGAGTACCTCCGCTAACGAGAACCGGATTGCCACACTAAACGGTTTATGCCGGAGACGAATCCGGCTCGAATTTTGTAATCTGAATTTACTTTTTAAGGCTCCAAATTTTATTACGATTTAAACGTTTTTCGGGGAAACCGCTGAAACTGTTTGACTATTTTAATTAAGGCTGAATGTGTTAATTACTTCCATATTGGTCTGGGAAAGAAAGAAAAACATAGAATGTACCAGTTGCCTCTCTTCCCGCGCAGATGGCAGCCCATCGAGGGAATGGGCGAGTCTTCGGAGTCATGTTATAGGCGATGCGGCTAGCAACCCATCACTATTTTGATTCCTCTTTCCACCTACAATCATGCTAAATGTAGCCCTTAGGTCTTGTTACCTCAGGCTCTGTCTACCCCGTAAGGGATATGGACGTGATTTGTATGTGTGTTAATTAAGTCGTGAATTGAAATCTGAGGCATTATTGTTAAAAGTAAGTAAATGATCTTGTATCAAAGCAAATAAATGTTTGAGTTTGAGTTTGAGTAAGGTGAAGGTATGTAATTCGTAAGAATCAAGTATGTGTGTAAAACCCTTTATTGAGCAAAATAAACAAAAAAAAAAACTAGTAAGCACGTAAGTAAATGCTTTATTGTACAAATGTAAAGAAACAGACCCAAATCACATAAAAGAAACATAAAATATATTTATGCACAAAGTCGAACTTATGTTTGTATGTATAACTCTTTATTGTACATAAAACACGTGAAAAAGATGAACACTAATGGAATCTTGCAGGTGCCCCTGGGCGATAGTGATTACTTTCCATCAGGTGACCCGTCTGCTCGTTTGCCCCCTCTTACATATATAAAAAAAAGAAAAACAAAGACAAACTTATCCCTAGAATGTATCTATACCAGTTAACCTTTCACTTCTACCAGTTCACTCTCATTCATTTAGGTATTCGATAAGCCCTTTGAAGCAATTTAAGGTATTATATCCCCCAACAAAGGTTCCCATTATGCATTTCAAAAATTAAGACTGTATTCCAAGCATTTGGCATTTAAAATTCAAACTTTAATGTTCAAAATTATAATGAAAGCCTTATTTTATTCATTCAGCTGAGATTTAGAAAGTAAGATTTAATTTAAAGTTTAAATTTCAAACTGCTCTTCAAACTTACCAAACATGGCTACGCACCAGGATGGCTTTCGAATGAAAAAACCGCATCCAAATCTCTACATCCGTTTGAGAGCTACGATGCCAAAGAGACACACACACGTAGAGAGATAAAGAGAGAGAGAGACACATTGTCGTGAAACTATTGACATCCCTCTCTTTGCGTCGGCGTCAAAACTACATACATACATACAAACATACATACCGTCACGCCTCTTCCCCACAGGGGTAGGCAGAGACTACTTTGTTCCACTTGCTACGATCCTGACATACTTCTTTCGCTTCATCCACATTCATCAATCTCTTCATACATGCTCGTCGGTTTCGGGTACTCTTGACCTGACCTTTTTCCAAAACGTCTCCTATTTGGTCTCGAAACGTCCGTCTAGGCCTTCCCCTCCCAACGTTTCCATTCACACTCCCCATATTTAGTTAGTCTACTTTCATCCATCCGCTCTACGTGACCAAACCAACTAAGCATACTTTTTTCTATCCTAGTCACTATATCCTCTTTCACACCAGCACGTTCCCTTATCACTCTATTCCTTATTCTATCTTTCAGTGATACACCTTCCATACTTCTTAACGCTCTCATTTCTACTGCATATCTACTTTCATGCTTCTTTTGCCATACCCAAGTCTCGCTACCGTACATTAATGTAGGAACGAGCACCCCTCTGTGACAGCAACGTCAAAACTAGGGGTTACAAAGTTAGTCGTAGCTGACCGACTTCCATTTAAGCCAGCGTTAAAACTTTAATGAAAACCCCGGAAATATCTCGCAAATAAATCAGACTTTATTCGTGCAAGAATGAATTATAATAGAGATTAGGCGAAAAGGGCGCGGGGGTAGCGTTTAGGATGATAATGTTACTTAAGGGTCGGGAGAATACGAAAAGGTTGAACTTTGAAGAACATTTTACAGGTACATACCCCCTTATTCATAAACGCTCTATAAGAAAGAAAGAAAGAAAGAAAGAAGACATTTATTCCTTTTTGCAAGACACACAAATATAAGACAAAATACACAATTTTATAGAAAATAAACAAGGTATAACAATAAAAAACATAGAGATGAAAAATAGATCATCAGCGTTGTGTGTCTTCGCAAAAGTGAAACGGTCGCTGGCTCAGCATTACGCTGAGGCGTTAGACACCTGCAGCACTGTATAGGCGTCTGCTAACTTAGCAATCGTTTGTCCTTATCTGTGAAAGGTAAATGTCAAAGTGACAGATAAGGACAAACGATTGCTAAGTTAGCAGAAGCCTATAGAGCGTTTATGAATAAGGGGGATAGTGTTGCGGGTAGGACCTCGTGCAAGCTCGCCTCCACCGTCCTACTCGTTAATCCAAGCAGCAGTGCTTGTTCTGTGTTACGGCGTAGAGAGCAAGACATACCTACATACAAACCTCTAGGCTGACAAAGCATCTGCAATCCTCTAGTGCAGGGCTGGCGAACCATTGGCAAGCTTCAAAATAATTTGGGCACGCCAATAATAAAAAGGTTTATTTTTGTCCACCAATCACCAACTTAAGATTCTTTTATTATGAAACTAGCTTCTGCTCGCGACTTCGTCTGCGTAGAATTATACATAAAAACCTTTCTCTTGAATCATTCTATCTATTAAACAAAACCGCATCAAAATCCGTTGTGTACTTTTGAAGATAATAGCATATATAGGGACATAGGGATATAGGGACGTAAGGACAGAGAAAGCGACTTTATTTTATACTATGTAGTGATAGGGCGGAAAACGGGCAATGTGGTCATATGATGGTAAAATAACAACACACTCTTAAGACAACAGGGTCTTTGATGACAGGTCAGAGCCAAATATTACTTTATTTGTGAAAAACTCTGAAAGGCACGTCCACCAAAAAAGGTTCGCTACCCCTGCTCTAGTGGGTCAGGTGACGGTAAACACAGCCTAAAACATACCATATTCCTTAAGAACGAGCGCACTAATTAGGAATTTTTAGAAATTTATTACAAATCACATGAAAAAGGTGCCTTGAAATATGTTCATTCAAAGTAATGTTGCCTTAGTTTCAGACGTTTCTTTTCAGCTAAATGTTTCGCAGCATGTTCTTTTTTAATAATTTAGTCAGAGCTACTGGTAACATCGTTATTTTAATGTCACGAAACGTGTCCACATTGCCGACGTCTACGGCGGGGGATGTAATGCTAAATCATTGTAACTCAATTTAAAGGCCTCGTTAGAAACGAGGTTCATTGTTATTTTCGAGAAAGCAGAAAATCGAGAAATTGGGACAAGAACAAAAGGGATCCAATAACGAACGAAAGTAAAGTTTTTAACCATTTATCGTTACGGCTACCGAATAGAAACGAAGAGAAACTCAAACCAAAAAAATATTGGTATTGTCCATCCAATTCATTTCAACGTTCTCGTAAACAAACAAGTCAAAGGATACATACATACCTGTGAAAACGTTACAAAGTTCTGCCGCCAGGCAGCAGTGCTTGCACTTCTACGTTCCGACGTGGAGATGAGAACCAAAATTACCATGTTTTCTTACCTCGCTTTGTTCACTAGTTAATTAAGTTACAGATCAAGCTAATAGTCTGTTTAAAAGCAAAGTTTGCACTCTACTGTAAAATGTATACAAAAACTTGACAGTAAAACTTTAATGAAAACACCAGTCAGATCGCGAAGTTCCTTACAACACTCATTATCTTAGAATTTATATTTAATTGCACTTTCTTGGTTCAGGCGATAGGGTAAGCTGACAACTTTTTAATTATGAGAGTTTTCTAAAGAGTTTGGTTTCAAGAAGGCCGGTCTTATTACGACGGCAGACGGTAAATAATGAAATTTTAATGGTTTGCGGCCGGAGTATATTGCAGCCATGCTTTTACCCGGACAAAGGATTATGGAAGGGAAGGGTAACAAGTTTGGATTACTGTAGATCGATATCGTATCAATTTATAACTAAACAGACGCTACGGGTGACCGCAGAGCTGGCTGGGAACTGTGCCACGGGGGCCCCTCCTTTTTTCATTATTTTACTTAAGATTAGTTTTAATTTAGTTTTTAATTCGTTTTTAATTTAATAGTTTAATTTGTTTTAATTACCATTGCATATGAAATAAAATAAATAGCAACTTACTTCAAAAAAAACTAAATAGGGACAAAATGTCGACAAAATATGAAAATACTAACTGTTGCCCGCAACTTCGTCTGCATAGAATTCGTTTATCTCGGAAAATGGCATAATTCCTGCGGGATAGTGACAAGCAAATTCTGCGCAGACGAAGTTGCGGGCAACAGCTAGTATTATAAATGTGAAAGTTTGTGAGTATGGATGTTTATTACTCTTTCACGCCAAAACGGCTGGATAGATCTGGATGAAATTTGGAACATAGATGGATTATAGCCTGGAATAACACATAGGCTACTTTTTATCCCGGAAAATTGCGTAATTCCTGCGGGATAGCGATAAACGAATTCTACGCAGACGAAGTTGCGGGCATCAGCTAGTATATGATATTAGTAAACACATTAGTAAGGATTAATATATTAATGGAAAAGGAAGAAGTAATCTAAGCTAGCAGCTATTGTTTTTCCTTATCTCGTTATATCGCCGTCAAATCGTAATAAAAACGTCAGGCTCACTTTACAAGTTATTTCCCGCGGGATTTTTGTCTCGTTTACCAAGAACAGGGACAAAGTTAAATGGTGTACGAAATACGACCACATTGGTAAAAATACTAGGGCTCATGTTATAGGCGATACGGCTAGCGCCCGACTACTATTTTGATTCTCCTTTCCATCCATACGCCCACATAAAGCTAAACGTGGCCTTTAGGTCTTGTTACTTGAGGCTGTATCTACCCCTAAGGGATAAAGACGTGATTTATGTATGTATGTATGTTTATTTACAAAAGCGCTAAAATTGGAATGGATTATAGTCGTAGTTTACACATCTTCAATGTTGCTTGGACAATAGTCTGCCTCGGTTCGTGTAATAGAGATCGTTGATAGCTTTGCTCCAAATTATCTCAAACTTGCGGACTATGTTAACTCTATTGTCAGCCAATCGGCCATCTTTGATCTCTGCTAAAAGCCCTAATAAAGGGATCGGATACTTGGGCCGAAGTTTGTTTGTTGAAGACATTGAAATTAATTTTGAACGGCCCAGATTGTCTGGTTTAATTGTCTTGTCTGAAAAAGATTTAATAACGGTATTGGGCGACGTTACATTTGGACGCGCGGGGTTGCTTGCTTCTTTCCTCTTTTTGGTGAAAAATAGTTGCAACACTGCGCATTGACCTTTGGTGCCGTCACAATGTGCTTTGGCTTTCTCTTGTCAGTGTCAGGTCAGGCCAACCAAAGCCAAGATTTTTTTATTTTTTTATTTTTATAAAATCCATCCCTTGTGGGATAAGTAAAGGAATTATTGTCCATTCAGCCAGTAATAAAGGTTGTAATGCCGGTTCATCAATTTTCATCAATGTTTTGCATTGATAATTATATATTTTTTTATTTTTTTTCATAGTAGCACTTGATGGTCCCATCGGAAGATCAGCGCTGGCTGCCAGGCCAGCATTATGCTGAGATGGGACCATTTCGTGATGTATGTCCTTGCCTGATTCAATAAAATATGTCCTTATGTTTTTTATTTACTTCTTTTTTTGTTTTATATGTCACGAATAAATGTTTTCTTTCTTTCTTTAGAAGCTTCGCCGAAATAGTTGAGAAGGCAGGTAGTCTATCTAAGGCGCGACGCGATCCATGCTAGCCGGGCCGACAAGCATGAGATCGATCACTAGTCTTACGAGTTAATGTGTCTGAGTACCTTTGTCTAAGTGATTTTCAAAGTGGGGGGCGCGCCCCCCTAGGGGGGCGCAGTGACCTGCAAAGGGGGGCGTGGGCTACGATACAGGACCTTATAGAACCTTATTAACAAATTCCTTGTGTTTATGCTTAACAGCCTACGGCTGAATTATAGGGGGGGGGCACAGAGTTTTATCTTTTTAGAGAGGGGGCGCGTAATGAATAAGTTTGGGAACCCCTTTAGACTTAGATTAGATTAGACTCTAATCAGTACCTACTTAATTCCAGTGACATAAAATGTCTAAAATTACAATATTCTATCGCTTATTTCTAAGAAAAAGCAAATTGGCCATTACCGGCGTCAGGTGTAAAATATTCGATGTCGTCTCCCCGATTGTGCTTAATTAGGGTCGTTAAGCGGCCGCTTAAAGATTAGCGATGTCATTATGATTAATGGATAAGCGACAATTAATTATTATTGGTGATTATGTGCTAAAGATGGATCCATGCTGGTCTGGGAGTAAAGAAAAAACAGAATGTACCAGTTGCTTCTCTTCCCGCGCAGATGTTAAAAGTCCATCGGGGGAAAATCGAGCTATTAAGAGCGTAGAAGACGCAAAAAGATCAAAGGCGATAATGGAATAAAACCGTCAAAGTGCACGGTAACCGTGTTAGTTCACGGCGGATGTGACTAAACAAGCGTTATGGCTAAATACCGGTATTGAACTTCCAGGGAACTCTAGACCGGTATAGGCGTTTTAAATGGCTCGTACACTACCATCAACGATGGACTTGTTTTTTATTACCGGCTTTTAGTTAACTTGTAGTGTATGTAAAAAGCCGTGGTAGCCGAGTGGTTTGACCTGTGGCCTGTTAAGCAGCGGGCCCGACCCGACCGAGGACTGAAATTATATAGAAAGAAAGAAAGAATGGGGAAAGGAACGGGGAAATTACGGGCACAAGAGGCATTTCATCTTAGTCCTCTAGGTTGGCAACGCATCTGCAATCCCTCTTGCGGGTGTCTATGGGCAGTGGTGATCACTTACCATCAGGTGATCCACTTGCTCGTTTGCCTTCCTATTCATATAAAAAAAAAAAAAAAGAAAAAAAGAAAGAAAACATTTATTGACACAAAAACGACACATAAAGAAAATTAAAAAAATAAAAAATAATAATAATAAAACTAGGTACTTATGTGCCGAAGGTGCCAAAAGGGCCACACTCAGCATGTTGCTGCGGCAGGCCGCAGCGCTGATTTTCAGTGTGACCCTTTGGCCTAAAACTAAGCCTAAAATCTAAAATTACGACACGAACGTCAGAGACAGACTCAAAAAATGTACTTTCTTCCGAAGCTTCCCTTAAGTATTTCCTAATTCAATCTATTGCATCTATTATTTTTTTATTTATTATTCTAATTAAAATAATATCTTTAAATTTTGAAATAAATAATATTATTTCTATTTTATTAAATTCAACTCTATTAATAAAAATAGGATCATCCCCCTTTCATTTTATATCGCGTTTTAGTTACAATAGTAACACTTTCGCCCTGTCTTTAAGGACTTTTTACAATACGTATTATTTGACAACTCCTCTATGAACCCCACTAACATCATAATATTCATATCTCAGTACAATATTTCCTGGATTTCCTTTCACCTTTGACCTTATTATGGCTGTCGAAATTCGCAACGTATGTACATGCACACGACATGAGGAGTAATAGGAGAAAGGAGACGCGCAGAATGCCATTATGGAGGCTATCAATCATGCCTCGGGGGAGGGGGGGGGCGTCGTAGCGTTTTTTTACACGCCCGTCTGTTTTCCTATAATAGAAATAAGAAAGAAAAAAAGTTTATTTATGACAATCACAAAAATCAAATAAAATAAATTAAACACGCTTAAAACAATACAGATAAGTTGTCACAGAATTGTCCCGACTCAGCATTTTGCTGGCCTCACAGCCAGCGCTGGTCTTCCGTTGGGACCATAGGGTAGAGCCTCAATAATAAAAATGACGATGAAAAGGTGGGTAGTTGTGCGCCGCTGTCAGTTGCGTCGAACAGCCGCGCGAGCAAAGCGCTGGCGCGCAGTGTTCGTTGCGCTGCCGCCGGAGCGAGCGCTCTAGGAGGAAGGACTACGAAATAGTCCGAAACATGTCGAGCATCACTCGACTTTTTATACGTGAGTTATCCGTTTATGTGTAATGATGATTAAGTCTCACGGTAGTTTCATGTTGAATAATGGATTCTTTTAATTCCTTTTCTGTTATATGGCTTTGTCATTGTTTCTTTATAGATTTTGTTGCGTACTCACCGGGTTGGTCGGACCTTTATATTATTATTATGAATTTAATGAGGAAAACAACTCCTGAAATTCGATTCGGACTCTCAAGTACAAGAGTAATACTCGACCCCTGAAATATGAACCTTTGGCTTTCTGTAATTGTTGAGGAAATATATAGCACAGTATAAATCCAGTATCCAATCTACAAACAATACACTGAACTTCGAGGCTGAGTTTTGAAATCACATCACTGCAAGTACAAGGTGTCTCAGAAGCAATTGCGTTAGTTTAATTTTTAACTGAACAGTCCTAAAGATTTTTCATCGTAATAAAAAAAAATATTGAAAAAGAAAACAATAAAAAACAGTCAAAACTTAAATTATTTATTCTAAATCAAGTCACTATCCTACACCCTGTACTGTCTCTTTACTCTGGTTTCTGTTGTCCTGTCAATCATTCCATAGTTCTTTAGCTAGAAGAGATCCCTTTAAGGGGTAAGTTCGCCCTTGTACATCTGTCTCATTGCCTGTAAAATTAATGTGTTTTTTTGTACAATAAAGAGTTATACATACTTCTTTAATTCTGCATTTGTCTACATTTTCTGTATATCAGCCAATGTATGCAAACATTTTGTCAACTACACTAAAAAATATATGTATAATATAAATAAAAAACAGATGCACAGATGGTTAAAACCCATGCCTCAATGGGCGAAAATCTTAGGAATCATGTTATAGGCGATGTGGCTAGCAACCCATCACTATTTTGACTCCCCTTACCACCTATAGGTAGGCCCACAATCATGCTAAACGTGGCCTTTAGGTCTTGCTACCTTAGGCTCTGTCTACCCCGTAAGGGATAAAGACGTGATTTATGTATGTATGTATGTATATTATATTTACAGTCGTGTTCAGTCAAAGTAACCAAACGACCCGATGAAGATTTCCGAAATAATTTAAAGATAGTTTGAATGGGGGTAAAAGTCGAAGTCAAATTGGAATAATTATTATGTACGATTGGAGCCATGGGTCTTGTTCATTTACTCAATTCGTAGACGTTTAATTCGACCAGCAAAAATTTGCAAATTCTTTCTCAATACCTACTTGAATAGCAAATTCACGAGTACGGGAGACCGAGGAGAGTTGAGACAGAGGCGAGTTGATACAAAGCCGATTTCTCTGAACTGTGACAGTTTATCGGGCTGGTAACTTCGCTAATTCGTTTGTGACCTCGCTAACTGTCATAGGTGCAGAGAAATCGGCTTTGTATCAAAACACCTCTGTCTCAACTCTCCTCGGTCTCCCCTACTTTTTATAGCTTTTCGCTCATTGGATAAACAGAGCACGAATATATGACAGTATGTTGTGGCTACTTGTGCAAGTTGTATGGACGATCCGAGATAAGTGAAAATCGCTTCCAGATTGTTCACTGGTTTTATACTATGCTGATTTGATTACCCAATAACAAAAATTAATCAGCTCTGCCCACATCTGAATATCTTTTCAATTTGTTCATAATTTCACTAAATTCATTCGAATGAATTTTCTTTACAAATGATATCGTTACAGAAATAAACTATGTACTGGCTCTGTGAGTTTTGACTGAAATTGATGAAATAATGTTTTTTTCCACGCTGGTCTGGAAGCAAAGAAAAAACATAGAATATACCAGTGGCTTCTCTTCCCGCGCAGATGGTAATAGCCCATCGAAGGAACGGGCGAAAATCATAAGAATCATGTTATAGGCGATGCGGCTAGCAACCCTTTGCCATTTATACGCCCACAGTCTTCCTAAACGTGGCCTGTAGGTCTTGCCACCTTAAGCTCTTTCTACCCCGTAAGGGATGACGTGATTGGTGTGGAAAGAGGAATCAAAATAGTGATGAGTTGCTGGGCTTTTACCATCTGCGCGGGAAGAAAACAACTGATACATTCTGTTTTTTCTTTACTCCCAGACCAGCATGGAAGGATTTAAGCACTGCTTGGCGATAATTTTTTTTTAAACAAATTAAACTCTAAAGCTAGAAATAACTCCCATCATTACACATAAACGGATAACTCACGTATAAAAATTCGAGTGATGCTCTACATGTTTCGGACTATTTCGTAGTCCTTTTTCCAAGAGCGCTCGCCCCGGCGGCAGCGACACGAACACTGCGCGCCAGCGCTCTGCTCGCGCGGCTGTTCGACGCAACTGACAGCGGCGCACAACTACCCTCGTTTTCATCGCCATTTTTATTATTGTCAAATGTCGGGCAGCACACAACACTGATCACGTCACTCCGTAAAGGTTCGCTCACACTCACCGTTTGGTCAATATTTAAAACAGTTTTCCAACTCGGGGGCACCGACCATCCACTATCCCGGTTGAAATTGGGATACCGACTTATTTCGCTGGCGCGCAGTGTTCGTGTCGCTGCCGCCGGGGCGAGCGCTCTTGG
Source organism: Pandemis cinnamomeana (assembly GCA_932294345.1). Lineage (NCBI taxonomy): Eukaryota > Metazoa > Arthropoda > Insecta > Lepidoptera > Tortricidae > Pandemis > Pandemis cinnamomeana. The sequence goes on along the minus strand of OW028727.1, from coordinate 6,375,406 downwards.
AAAAAGGACTACTAAATAGTCCGAAACATGTCGAGCATCACTCGACTTTTTATACGTGAGTTATCCGTTTATGTGTAATGATGATTAAGTCTCACGGTAGTTTCATGTTGAAAATAACTCCCATCTTTGCCCATAGCACATTTTTTTTTTAATGTTAGAGATGCCAGACAAACGAACTAGTGGATCACCCGATGTTAAATGATCACCACTGTCCATAGACAACGTTGTCGGCCCTTACATTACACTTTCTTACTTTACATTACAAACAGTTAAGTTGTAACAATAAACCTACTTGGTCCCTGCCCTAGAGACGCCAAATTACCAGAAAGCCAACTGTTTGAAGTCAGACCGTATTTATTTAAACGGTAACTTAGTTAAGTCGCTTGGTTTAATACTGTTGCCGTAACAGCAAGTTAGACATTCGGCAGTTCGGCGTGGGCACAACTTGAAGTTAGACAACTGTATAAGTCGGAATTAACTGGTAATGGAATAGAGCAGTAAATATTTTAGAAGCAACTAGCTTTTGCCCTCGACTTCGTCCGCGCAGATAACGTTTGAGTGACGACCAGAGATCGGACAAATTTGCGTCATTGCTCGCAATAATGTGGACATGACTCAAAAATTAATCAAATAATTCATCATTTAATTAATTTCTCGAAATAAAATAAAACTCCCGGAGATAAAAATGTACACAGTGTTAATTAAAGTGGCAGTTGTCGCTCTCGTAAATCTTTTTATATAATAAAGAAATCACGATCCTGCTAGATATGATTATTATTTTCTAGATCTATAGGTATAAAACCTCCGTGGATATACTTATTCTTAATATATGTATTTTGACATATTTGATTAATTTTGGAGTCATGTCCACATTATTGCGAGCAATGACGCAAATTTGTCCGATCTCTGGTGACGACATACCCCATACATCCACTCATGTCTCCAAGTATAAGGCTTTTATTTCCTATCCCGTGGGAAATTCGGAAAATCCCTTCTTAGAGCACCTACGTGATCCATCATTGCCAAGAAGAATGCGCCGCAAGAAACTTGGCAGAAAGTCATTTTGCAAAATAAAATACATAGCTACTACAATACTTAAACTCTACTTCAATTAAATACATTTATAAAAGGGACATATAAGGTCCCCGAGCCTTAAATTATATTAGTATATAATAGAAATGTATAAAGCCTCTAGTAGTCAAAGTGAAACAAAGTATGCAAAGAAAGAAAGAGAAAGAAAACTAATAAAATTAATTTAAGTTCAGTGGAGGTGTAAAACGCCTCCACCGCCAAAAGAAATTTATTGGAGATACCTCCAATGTCGAAGAGAAAAAAAAACAAAATTATGAAATATACATTTCATGTCAAGCAAGTAACTGATAAGCTTTTGGATTCCGAAGGCAAGCTTACGTCTGCCGCCCCCAATGTTGGCTCTCACACACTCATGTCCTGCTCTGAAAGCAGAGCGGTACCGAGGGCATGTCTCGCTTACTACTCAACTAACCTTTACAGCAGTGATCAATCAAACATACTTAACCGTGTGCTGAAAAGTATAGCAGAATAATTCTGAGACATCTTATACTCGTGTTGAAAATACTTGTATGTATGATGTATGCATGCATCTATACATCATCATCACTACATAGTATAAAATAAAGTCGCTTTCTCTGTTCCTATGTCCCTATGTATGCCTAAATCTTCAAAACTACACAACGGATTTTGATGCGGTTTTTTTTAATAGATGGAGTGATTCAAGAGGAAGGTTTTTATGTATAATTCTGCACAGGCGAAGTCGCAGGCAGAAGCTAGTATTATAATATCTATACTAATATTATAAAGAGGAAAAATTTGATTGTTTGTTTGTTTGCATTGAATAGGCTCCGAAACTACTGGACAGAATTCAAAAATTATTTTGCCGTTAGAAAGCTACATTATCACTGAGTGACATAGGCTACTTTTTATAATTTTGTATGGAGACTGGGTCAAATTTTTTGCCACTGTAAAATTATTCACGTTTTTATCCCTTACAGGGTAGACAGAATCTAGGGTAACAAGACGTAAAGGCCACGTTTACTATAAACGCATTGTAGAGTCGGGCATGGCCGTAGGTGTGGTAAACAATTCCTGATTTCTCCAAGGCGTCTTCACAGCATGCAAGCTCTCGGGTCGATACAGGTCACAGATGAATTAACCAGTAGAATGTATCATAACATTTGTATTGAATAAAATCGCCAAGCCATATTTTTTCACTTTAATTAGTTTATCGAAGGTCAAGAAGAACACTATAATTAGGACAAGCCGATACTATTAGCAAGTATTTATTTATTTATTTATTTATTTATTTATTTATTTATTTAATGCAATTCACATGTTACATACAGGTACAGTAGAGAGATGGCAATATGCACAATATATCTAACATATGAAACCCTGTTGGGCGCAGCATTTTGGAGAGGAAGAGATAGGCCGAAGTTACATAGCAGAAATGAACTGTATAATAATATGTATAACATTATGTGAAACTAGACTTAAACTATACTATAAAATAAACTTAAATAAAACTAAGTTCTAGGAAGGTAAATAGTACTTTAAGAAAATTCATCATTGAAATATTCTTCAAGCGAGTAATAGCTTTTTTTTAATAAGAACTGCTTAAGTAGTTTACTAAATTTATTATCGTTTGCTTCGTTTTTTAGTTGGCCGCTAATTTTATTATATATTTTTATTGCCATTGAATTTGGGCTCGATTTGTGGAGTTTTAGTTTTGATCCAGGTATCAAAGCTAAATTATTCTTAAATCTGGACTCAAAGCGTCGCGTTTGATCTTTTAGCTTCGTATAAAATTGTGGGTACTTCCTAACAAATTTGCAGATTTCAAAAATATATATAGATGTTAGAGTTAAGATTTTAAGACTTTTGAAGTGTGGTTGGCAACTTTCCGGACTCTTTATATTGGCGAGTATCCGTACACACTTTTTTTGCAAAATGAATATGTCTTGAATGTCAGTGCTGTTTCCCCAAAGAATAATGCCGTATTTAAGACGCGAGTAGGCATAGGCGTAGTAGGCGGCCAATGCGCATTCCATATTTGTGTTTTTTTTCAACTCTCTTAAAGCGTATGCGAAACTTGACAGTGTGGTTTTGAGCTTTTTGATGTGCGCTTTCCAATTTACATTCGAATCAATATCAAAACCGAGTAATGTGAACGTATCTACGCATTCCACTTTTAAACCTTTGTACGAAAAATTTATACTTAGAGGTACTTTTTGGTGCGGTCTGAATTGTAGTAATTTTGTTTTTGAAAAATTTATTTCTAAGTTGTGATCATTCATCCAATCCACGAGCTTATCAAAAAGAGTATTTAAGTCTTGTTGCAGTTTTAGGCTGCTTGTACAAGAAGTTAGTAATGAGACGTCATCTGCAAACAAGACACATGTCTCTTTTAGTACTTTTGGAAGGTCATTTATGTAAATCAAAAATAGCAAACAAGAGGTAACACTCCCTTGGGGGATTGAGTTTTCCATTTGTAGTACATCCGATTTGACATATGTTATTTCGCCTGTTTGATGGTTGTAATTTTGTATTTCAACACATTGTTCCCGGTTTTTTAAGTATGATGCAAACCATTTGTGTGAGATGCCTCTTACGCCTATTCCGTACAGTTTGTCTAACAGTATCTTGTGCTGTACCCTATCGTACGCTTTCGACATATCAAGCAAAACACCTATCGCGTATTTTTTTCCGTTCAGTATGTTTAGTACTTGCTGTATGTACTTGTAGGTCGCCAAAGTGGTCGATCGGTTTCTCCGAAATCCATTTTGTGATTCATCAAGGATGTTGTATTTTTCACAAAACGAATATAGGCGCTTGGTCATTGCTACTTCGAAGATTTTCGCGGAAGTCGGTAGTAATGCAATAGGACGGTGATTACTAGGGTCGGTTTTACTTCCCTTTTTTTTGTAAATCGGTTTAATAATAGATTTTTTTAACATTTCCGGAAATATCCCATCTAAAAAAGATTGGTTTATTAGTTTACAGTATGGCATGGTAAGCTCATCTACACATTTTTTTATCAGTACAGGCGGTAATTCATCTACTCCAAAGCTTCGCTTATTCTTTAATTTTTTTATAATTACTTTAACTTCTCGCAGTTCGACCGGGCGTAAGAAAAGAGTATTGGGGGTAGGTTGCATTACGGGCCGGCCGCGCGCTGCGCTCACGCCGCTGCTACCCACCGCCGCAAAATAGTTATTGAATGCGTCTGCTACCTGTTTAGGGTCCGATGTAAGATTATTGTGGATCGCTAACTGGATGTTTTCCTTAATTTGTTTTTTAGTTTTATTAGTTTGTTTTTTAATAAATTTCCACATCGAACGTGTAATATTCTCAAATTTCTGTATTTCTTTTATGTATTGATTTCTCTTAGATTTTGATATTGTTCGTTTCAAGATTTTTTCATAGTTCTTATGATATTTGAGAAGAATTGTATCTTTTGAATAGGTTACGATAGTTTTAAACAGTCTCTTGTTTCTACATGAAGTTCTTATTCCCTTCGTGAGCCATTTCTTACTATTTTTAGTAGTTTTTATTTTAACTTGTTGTAAAGGTATACAGCGATTCAGAATGCTGTTTAGAGTACTGTTAAATGAATTGAAGTTCTCATTCATACTTCTTTCCGGTTTAATTACTTCTTCCCAGTCTACTTTTTGTAACTCTAATTTGAATTTATTGATGTTTTCGTCATTATAAATTCTTTTAGCAAGCCTGTAGGCGGAGCAACTATTAGGTTTTGGTTTTTTTATTTCTATTGTGGTACTTTTATGATCTGAGAATCCAAAGTCATGTATTTCAGTTTGAAAGTGCTCATTAGTGTAATTTGCAAAAATAAGGTCTAGGCATGTTGAGGTAGTTTTTGTAACCCGGGTAGGTTGATGGATATATTGGGTAAAATTATATTCCAACATGAAGTCCAAAAGTTTACGCGCTTGTTTATCATTTTGTAGAATATTTACATTAAAGTCGCCCCCCATTATAATTTTTTTCTTACAGTACTTATTTGTTAGAAGTTCTAATACTAATTTCATTTGTTTATAAAACACTTCGGTTTCTCTACTATTCCAGTACACAACAATTAATAATACATTAAGTTTATTTAACTCCACTGCCGCTATTTCAATAATATATTCGACAGACATATCCATAATGTCCTCCCTTACAGAGTAGTCGATGTCTTCGTGCAGTAGTATGCAGGCACCTCCTCCCGCATAGTTGGCCCGGCAGTATGACGCCGCGAGCACGTACTCGTCTATATGTAGTTGTTCTTGTTTTTCTTTAGATAGCCAGGTTTCCGAAATGCAAATTGCGTCAAATTTTGTATCATTATCGTCTATGAAAGCTTCTAGTTGGTATTTTTTGTTAAAAAGACTTTGCATGTTCTGATACATTATGTTAAAATTCTCTTCATGATCTACGAAAAGTACGAGTATAAGTGGCAGGTGGTGTTCGGGGTTGCGGTGTGCCTGTGCTGGTGTTGAGTTTCCTATCGCATTGGTGTTCTTCATTCGTTTGCTGCATTTTTTTGCCAGATAGTGGATCAACAGTGTTGCCGTTTATTATTAATTTATTATTGCGTATTATCGCGTGATTTCCGCTTTGTCTTGCGAGACGCAGGTTAGTTTGTAGTATTTTCCTCTCTTTTAGTAAATCATCGCTTAAATATTCTGTAATTGATAGCCCCGTATTTTTAAAATAGTTTTGCAGTATATGTCTAGTCATCCTTTTGCTTATGAGCTCCACTACAAGTGGCCGGTTAGATGCTGTATTTCGTCCGATTCTCGTGAAGTACTCAAGATAGCCCGTGAGGTCGATGTCTAGGATGTCTTTGAATAGGTATATTATTCGGTTGTGTAGTTCACTCTCTCTTTCTCCGGAGTATTCGTTTAGACCATAAAGTACAACACTTTTGCTGTGATCTACACTTAGCGATGTCCCTTTTTTGTTCATGTTAATATGCTTTTGCACTTCATTTAACTCTCGTGTTATATTTTTATTAGCTTTTTCTAATTCCTGAATTTTTTTATCAATTGACGAGATATTTATTTTTATACTGTTTTGTTCTGATATGAGTTTACTATTACTTGCGGTTATTTCTGTTTTAAAGTTAGCAAGTGCTTTATTGACTTCATATTCCACCGTAGCTCTTAGGTCTGCTATGATAGATTTATTATTTTCCGACAGTTTGAGATCTAGTAGCCGGCTAATGCTGTCCAGAGATAGGGGGTTGCCTGCGATTTTGGCGATTGGCGGTGGTGAGCTAATGGTAGATTTTTGGTGGGGCGGGGGGCCGCTTTCGTTTCCAGTAATATCCGTTAGGTTAAGGTTATCTTGAGTTTGATTTTGATCATCCACCGACATGGTTGAATCATCTAGGTGTTGCGAATACTGTGCGCGTACTGGTGTGTTATCTTTATTTTTGCGTCGTGTGATACTTTCACAAGACGGACACTTCCAATTTTTCTCCAGGTTAAATTTATTTTTCATGTAGAAAGCAGTTGTCATATTTAAGCAGGCATAATGATATTTGCCTGTGCATGATGTGCATCGTATCAGTTCGCTATTGTAAGAAATGTTTTGGTCGCAGGCTTGGCAATTCATTTTTTCTTCAGCTTGGTGTAACAGGCGCTAGATGTAGGTATCTGTTGAATTGTTGATGTTTTGAATGTTCGGAAGGGCTCGGCGCGCCAATCAGCGCGGGGAACAGCTGATTTACTTCTGCTCGGGGGTGCTCGGGTCGTAGTCGGGGGTTAACGTCCGCGTTCGTGGATAACTGATTTGCTTTATTTTATTTTATTTTTAAACACGTTTGTCGGTTTTTCACTTTAAACACTCCTATCTTCTCAGTTTTAAGACGGATTATATGGCTGAAACTATCGTTTTGGTCTTGAACTTTAGCACTTTAATTTGATATCACTTTCACCTGTAGCTTTTAACTTTTTACTAGTATTTTTTTTATAAAGAGTCGGAATAAGCAACTAATACGTGTTGTCGCTTGCGCGCTCGCTCTCTCTTATTTAGCTGCTGCGTTGTAAAGAAAACTCTGTTTCTTTGTGAGCGGACAAAAAAAGCTGTGGTAGCCTAGTGGTTTGACCTGTGGCCTCTCAAGCAGAGGGTCGTGGGTTCGAGCCCGGGCTCGCTCTGAATTTTTCGGAATTTGTATGCGTAATTGCATCCCTCTCATTTTGAGAGGAGGCCTTTGCCCAGCAGTGGGACGTATATAGACTGGAGATGTGTGGAGATGTGTGGTGTGTGTGTTGAAAGGGCTGGCAACGCACCTGTTATTCCCCAAGTCTTGCAGGTGTCCCTGGGCGATGGTGATTACTTTCCATCAGGTGACCCGTCTGCTCGTTTGCCCCCTCTTACATAAAAAAATAAAAAAACCATACCCACTCCCCCGCTTAACAGTAGGTATCCACGTGAACAGCATTCAGCTTTGGTTCTGTGACGTAATCTTTGGTAACGACGACTCTATTGGTTAAGTTCTCAGGGACACGGGTACACCTGGGTAGTTTTACAATATTAAAACGTTGCCGGGCTCATCAATCACATGCGGTCTTATTACGTGTCATGGAGATTTAATATTGTGATTGCCATCTGCAAGTTCCTTTATTGCAAACAGCATGATTGTGGGCGTACAAGGAATCAAAATAGACCTTCAAAATAACTCTGAAGTACCTCTTATTCATGAAATAACCGAACTTGGATAAAAGTTTAATCTATTCTTTGCCTGACACAGACAAATTTGAAATGTCAAAGTGACAGATTAAAGCAAAGGCAAGTTAAGTTAAACAAGTTGGTAAAGTTTGGTTTAGCTGTGTTCAAGTTTTAATGAAGGAATAAGATGCATAGTTGCATAGAACACTGTTTTAAAATTAATCTAGAATACGTGTAGGTATATATGTGTTTATTTATGTATATGAATTGCTGTACATGTATGTATTTGCTGTACATGTACGGTATGTACTGTATGTACTGTATGTATCATGTTATAGGCGATGCGGCTAGCAACCCATCACTATTTTGATTACCCTTTCTAGCTATACGCCCACAATCATGCTAAACGTGGCCTTTAGGTCTTGTTACCTTAGGCTTTGTCTACCCCGTAAGGGATAAAGACGTGATTTATGTAGGTATGTATGTATAAAACCACTTGTACTGACTATTTGAATACTTCAGCAGGCGTTATAGTTAGTTAAACTGAACACCTCTGTATTTTTACTTCAGAATTTTTTAATTGTACAAATTGTCTGTAAATTCGTGATCAAACTGTACGACATCAAAGATGTTTCAAAAATCCTTACAGCTATATTAAATTAAACTAAACACCCGCTGAAATATTTCCGAACAATTCTAAGATTTCTGTTTGCATTGCATGGATGTTTATTCTCTTATAGGGTCTACTGAATCTTCCCATAGCGATCAACAATTGCTATCAACAATCGCTATCACACGTAATGTACGAATAAACATCACAAACTTCCAGCTGAGCGGTAAAATATACGATAAGTTATGAAATAAGTATGAGTTTCATGAAAATACCTACTCCAGTAGTATACTGAAGTTTCAGCGAACATTTTTCCAGACTTTACTTCCATAATGAAAATGGAAAATTAAATATGAATAATTTAAAATGTAAATTTATTTGTTTCCTTAAATCAACAGAAAGTTCTCTGCCGCGTCTGTTTTTACGTATGTTTAGGATAAACTCAAATACTTGAACGGATTTTCAAGCGGTTTTTGCAAGACTGAGTGATGAGGAAGGTTCAGGCATAATGTCAAGGTTATTATATTAGTAAATTATAGTAGAGCTTTAGTATAGACAATAGATTTATTAATCACAAAGATTATATAATAAGTAAATACAAAATAATTAAAATATCAACTTAGGCTACCTTAAAATAACTTAGTAAAATAAAACTTATGTTAAAAATTAAAACAAATTTGGACCCTTAGGTAGAGTCCCCATCACGCAGGCAGCATTCCCGCGTTGTATCGCAATTGCGAGTCTTTGTGCGAGACAGCTGCCCGCGCGAGGGTCGTATTATAGTTGTATAATGACACTGAAAAAACTGATAAAAATGACTAGTAGAGACTATACATCTCTACTATATAGACCCCTATGAGAAAAAAGCGTGACGGTACAACTCAAATAACACAATACAATACAATACAATAACTCTTTATTGAACACCACATATAACAACCAAAACAGAAAAAAGATATACAGAATATTACAAGGTAACAATAGGCGGCCTTATCGCTACAGAGCGATCTCTACCAGGCAACCATAATGGACAGGAGAACAGAACAGATCTGAGCAGGTGCAATTTAGAATATCTATTAATATACTAAGTACTGAAATACATAATAACGCTACTTAACGCTACGGTATAATGCTACTTTTATTTTTTTATAAAAAATAAGCTACTTTATCAAAATGGTCCTCCGAACCGGATTTTCGCTCAACCATGTTTGTAACATTTCGTGACCCTTTGTCGAATTAAATAAATATCGTCCGTGTCAGATGTTCAAAGGATTACTAGAGGTTTCGTCCCTGAGGTTGTATTTATCCGACGTTTGAAGTGGGCAAACGAAGCAACAGGGGGTTTTAAAGAACTTTTCTAGCATAAAATTGCTGTAAGAGAGCGACATGACTTTTTATGACATTTTTGTTATTTTTTTCAAAAATAGTTTAAATACATATTATTATACATATAGTCTTTATCCCTTACGAGACAGACAGAGCCTACGTTTAGCTTGATTGTGGCCGTATAGGTGGAAAAGGGAATCAAAATAGTGATGGGTTTCTAGCCGCATAGCCTATCCCACCAAAAACATTTCATGTAAAAAATGGCGGCTAAGACTCACAAACTCAGCGCTTTCGCTGCAAAAAGTTATCAGATCCAAGGAGAAGTCAATCCCCTTAATCCTGGCTTCACTAACCCCCTAATCTTGTCCCCTGGTAGTTTCATAGCTCTATCATAAAATTGAAGACCTGTCACATAATTTTCTACAGTTTAAAAGTCTATCGGGCAGTCTTGACGGCATTGCAAGACAGTAAGTTTATCTTCAGTATTGTGATAATATTAATCTTAAATTCTTACAGTACCTTTTCCTTCTATAATGGTCTTATTCGACGTGTCGTAACAGATGTCCTGTCTTACGTAAACCGGGGTGACTTTGACTTACGAAGTTACTGTATTATATAATTTTTATTTGCGTTTACTGCTTCCAATAGTTGTCTTCTTCGATCGCCTTTGCGTCACCATTCAACGTTCACCGCATATGGACTGTGCAAGTATTTTGAATGATAAACAATTTTTAGGGTTTCAACCTTTTTGGCTGTTGGTGGCTGGCTGGCGCTAGTCCATTGCCACGCGCCGCGGCACCGAATAAAAAGAACAACAAGGCGGCTGTCACTTGTTTTCTAAATTGTCGGTGCACTTTTATGCGGATTTGTGTTTAAAATATTGTAAATATTAATTAATGTGTGTAATGTTGATTTAATAGTGTAATTAGTGTATATAACATCACGGATAGTCTTCGCGGTTTTGTAGACATGTACTAAGCGGCGGCAGTGGCTAAAAGACTCTACACAGCGTTGGTCGAAGCCGGCTTCCTTAAGGTTTGTGGCTCTAAAATTGATTGTTAGACCTAATACTGCGCAAGGGACAGCTAAACCACGGCCTTGGCAACAGTCGCTATTTGTCCATCGAAGGTTATTTCATACATGGACAATATCGTTTTTGTAGCAATTTTAAAACGATCAAAGTAGCCCTAAAATTATTAAAGTCTTCTATTTATAATGGTCTTCAACATGCATCGCCTCACTTCTGCTCTTTACGCAAAACATATACAAATTTTACACCGTGATCGCTCAAATTCACAGAACTCAGGTATCCCATACATCATCTTCGGAAAACGACATTATAAAAGATATTAGCTAAACCTTTTAGGCGAACAGACTGGTTAACTAGTGTTGTAACACGTTTATAAAAATGAGGAAGTGTGTTAATATGCGGATTTTTTACAATGTGTTTTGCAAAGAAGGATATTTAAGGAATTTATCTTTCTTCTCCTCTTCTCTCTTTTTTTCACACAACCACAAAACAATTTTATTTTTTTATATTCCTTATCGATTTTATGTTATTCCTACTTAAATCACCACAAACCAATCTTAATATTACAAAAAACGTCCCTGACTTTTTTCCCATTTTGTTACTATTTTCCATACACTTCGTATGGCGTAACGAAAAGGAAGAACAAAAAAAATTATGAAAAAGCGGATGAAAAAGAGCTCGTGATTCCGAGAAGGTATAACATAAAATATTGTTAGGGAGTTTAAAGAAGTGCAATTTTTTGAGAAACGCTCAAATCAATAAAGTCGAGAAAGAGTATGGTCAATAAATTTGATTTTAATATGAGTTTAATGCAGATTTAAGTCTCTACTTTGGCCTAGGCCACCGGCAATTCTACAGTAGAGAGTATATACGTGCTAAGCGGTAGCCTTGCACCGCAGCATTTACGGAAGCGATGGTCGTCTTTGGCTTTGTGACCAATAATCTGAACAAGATTGATCCGTCATTTTAGCAGTATTACGTGCAGTAGTATGTAAAGCAGTGAAGGTTACTGACATGCTTGATTTGTATGGAAATTGAACAAGGCGTCTCTAGTAGCGACGCACTGTCAATTTCGTGTATGTAGACTGACGTGACACGCAAGCCTTGAATAATGCGGATGTTCCGAGAATGCGGATGTGAGCACGGACATCCCTATTTATAACCAGTTTAATATTTGACACGAACGCTAAAAAGGTTTCCGTGAACCTTTTGCTGTGTAAATAATAATAAAGATTGGATTTTCAGTGAAAAGAAGGGTTTAGAATTGTACGGGACGGGATTTGCAAGCACCGGTGGGTTACAATTTTATGTTTAATTTTGAACCTTTCCAATAAAGAGAAAGGGTTTTTTTCGATATTGTGAACGGATCCTTCATTAATGGATTATGTCACTTCATTTTTAGGTTCCGTGCATGAAATGGAAAAGGAACCTTAATGGGAGGATTTCGTTGTCCATCGATTTGTCTATCAGTCCTTTTTCTCAAAAACGCATGGGAGTGTCAACTTAATTTTATCAACTATTAAAAGCTTAGAAAGACAAGCCGGATGAGAAAATAAAGGTTCATCCATCACTATCAGTATACATTTATCGAAAAATAAACTACGAAGACATTCGAAGATACTTCAAGGGAGTGCAATTATTAAATGTAGTACAGTGCACCATGTCTTCATGTCTTTAAAGTAATTCATACACTTTAGTTAGTATCGAAGAACACGTATACAATAGTAGATTAATGCCGAGGCCTGGGAAGTAGCCAATTGCCTTAAACCTTTTGACACGCACTTAAATGTGTCGCCTACACTAATTATGTACATTCTTCTTCTTCTTCTTCTTACTTGTGGCGTTACAAGTCGTTATAGCGACGACAACTTCGCCGATGTCAAAGTAACAAAAATATGATTAAAAAATCTTGTGACAAAATGTCGGCAACGTAATGGTCAAAGACCCCCCTACCCCCCTGTCGGGCTCTTAGCCAACGGTCAATGATATCCCTCAGAAACTGCCAGGAAATCATTAGCCGAAGCCCAGGGTGCACCGGATCAAGCACTGCTCTTCCCGGACGGATCCAAAAAGGAACCGCAGCTCTTGACCACACGTGGAGGTAACCCGACTCGCACCCCCCATATAATATAATATTAGATTAATGCCGAGGCCTGGGAAGTAGTCAATTCCTGGGAAGTAGTCAATTGCCTTAAACCTTTGTACACGCACTTAAATGCGTTGCCTACGCTAATAATGTACATTCGATCGTAAACTCTTTGACCGCTATTCTTGAAATGTGTACAACATCGCAGTGGGCTGTAGCTGACAACCCTCCGAGATAAAAAACGCTATTGTCCAAGAACCACGTTAAATGGAGCGAGAGCAGTTGTTAAAATGTCCCGAACAGCGCCGTACATTGTTTAGTGCTTATTGAATATTTTATTTGGAAAATTGGGGGTATTTTAGTTCAGTACGAGACATTGGGCAATGCTCGTAAATCAATTATATTGTGAACGTTTGGAGTCTACTGGAGTATTGCCAATTTTTGGGTAAAAAAAATGTTTTGTAAGTTTTCTCAGGATTTACGCATTGGACGTGGGCAACCCTCTTATTCTGAGATACAAGGCTACTAGCTTCTGCCCGCGACTTTGTCCGCGTAGAATCATTACTACATAGTATAAAATAAAGTCGCTTTCTCTGTCCTTATGTCCCTATGTATGCTTATATCTTCAAAACTACATAACGGATTTTGATGCGTTTTTTTTTATAGTTAGAGTGATTCAAGAGGAAGGTTTTTATGTATAATTCTACGCAGACGAAGTCGCGGGCAGAAGCTAGTTATACGTATAAACCTTCCTCTTGAATCATTCTACCTATTTAAAAAACCGCATTAAAATCCGTTGCGTAGTTTAAAAGATTTAAGCATACATAGGGACAGACCGCGGAAAGCGACTTTGTTTTATACTATGTAGGTAGTGATGATAGTGAAAGAAAGGAACTTACAGTTCGTTTCGTGCCGTTCCGCTCACACTAACGGTCATTCATGTAAGAGTGAAAAGGACGATATGATAATAACTTGGAATTTCAGCGTAGGTCCCTCAGATTTCAACTCGCGCTGTCAGAATGTCACCAGAAGTGAATACTGTGTTGTATATACTGCGTTCCAAGGGTACAAAGGTTTTTCCAAGTTCTAAATATATCCGTTCGGTAACCAAGCTCCATTTTAGCGCTCAACTCGAGAGTTCTTGCCTCGACCGGATTATTTGTACCGGAAAATTTTCTTTCCACTTTTTCTGAGAGATTTCTCATTTCACTTATTTATGATACTTGTTGTGATTTCATTTAGAAACGAAATAAATCTTGGGGTTCCAGGGGATCCGGGGATTTAGGGGGATTAAGAGGTAATTATGAGGGTAAGGGCGTTTTAAACCTGAATGTACTTGACTGAATTTTTTTGTTCGTGTTTTCCCCATTGTTGTGAATCAAGGGGAAAAAGAAATCTTTGGGTGATTTACACAAACCTGTGTTTTATTAGATTATAAACAGATTTTACAAGACAATGATCACACAATAATACATACATAAATTACGTTTTTATCCCTTACGGGGTAGACAAAGCCTAAGGTAATAAAAAGGGCCTCTGCCCAACATGTTGTACATGACACCAAATAATAGCAGATGCGTTGCCAGGCTAGAGGGCTAAGATGCAATACCAGATGTGACAGTAATTTCACCAGTGCTTACTCTCCACGCCGGAACACAGCAGCGCGACTGCTGCTTGCCAGCAGGATTAGCGTGTGTTACGGTGGTAGTTATATCAAAAGACCTTGCACAAGGTCCTACCACCAGCAAATCACAAGGATAATACAAATACTTCTTCAGATTTTCCACTTGAGAGAGAGAGAGAGACAGAGAGAGAGAGAGAGAAACATTTATTTACACACATTCGATACACGTAGATATATAACAGGAAGAAATACAATATACTTAGGAATAGTACCGATATGGTGTAAAATGGGCCCCACTCAGCATAATGTTGCGGCAAGCCTTGACTCTGTCCTGCGCCATATCTGAAGGAATCCTACAATGGTTGAGACAGGAGGAAGTGACGTCTTATTGATGAAGTTGGGACGCTCGCTGTCAGATCCATACTAGAATTGTCAAAAATTAGAGCTAAAACGTAAAATTGAACCCCGTTTTTCGTTTTGGCGGGGACTCTACTGTGCTCCCAGATCAGGCTCAAGCCCTGGCCAGGCCCGACTCAGTTCAGGTTTTAGCTGTCATTTTTAGTATGGATCTGACAGCGAGCGAACCGAAACTGAATCGGAATTGAATCGCATTAAGACGTCATGGTAAGGCCCCTGATCTGAGTTAGCTCTTCTAGTTAGAATGAAGACAAAGTTTGAGATAATCGTCCATTAACTGGGACGACTTAATCAGATGCCATTAACATTGCGATCGGTTCCCTTAACTGCTGTTTCTTATTGCCCGAATTTACATTTATTCAGCAAACTTAATCGTGACTGCGGAAGTACTTAAAGATCTCATTGCGACTCCGCACCAGTCACCGAACAGAGTTGCCATTTCTTTGATTGCCCTGGTTTTTATGGAATTAGGAAGAAACCAAGCGAACAGGCTGTCATGAACGCTAATGTCTATTCCAATATATATTGACGACTTTTTGTACACAAACAGTACAAAACAATACAGAAACAAAGAACAAAGTAGACAATAGGCGGTCTTATCGCTTAATAGCGATCTCTAAAAGACAACCAATAAGACAGAGAAATAAGTTGGAGACTCATTATGTGCAACTAGCTGTTGTCCGCAACTTCGTCTGCATAGAATTCGTTTATCGCTATCCCGCAGGAAAAAAAGTAGCCTATGTGTTATTCCAGACTATCTATCTATGTTCCAAATTTCATCCAGATCTATCCAGCCGTTCTGGCGTGAAAGAGTAACAGAAGTCCATCCATCCATTCATCCATACTTACAAACTTTCGCGTTTATAATATCCACCGGAATGTTCAAGTAACATACTTGATATGTCACATTTTGTAACAATTCATCATCATCATTATATCAGCCATCGTCCACTGTTTTGTTTACAAAAGCTTCAAAACGGATGGGAATGGACTATACACATATCATTGTGGGACTAAATTATAGAAAGAAACTAATTAGTCACCGGAAAATATATATTTCATATTTTTTACATATTCACATATCGAAGTCATACCGCAGACTGAATCAAACCTAAATCCTAAACATCTTACACACGTCGCCTCATTCATCAAATCGAATATTTGCCGTCTCACTCATATTATCGTCCGTCACATTCACACCCTCTTACGTTCCATTCTACGTTATTATGATATGATTGATGCACCAACTTAGACGGCAAAGATGAAACGCCTCTGCATTTAGTGTAATCTCGAACGCAATACAAACGTAAACACGAACGTTGGTGTATGTATGAATGTATGGATGTTTTTAGGTACTCTTTCACTCCAGAACAGCTGACCACATCTGGATGAAAGCGGCACAGAGTCAGGTTATATAGTCTCTAAAATAGTTACCAAATACTAATCTAATGGAGGCGTTTTACACCTCCAGTGAACTTATTGTTATTTTTTTTTTGTTCTGATGGACTATACATCTCTACTATAGATTAATATAACTTAAGGCTCGGGGACCTTATACATTCCTTTTATAAATGTATTTAATTTAAGTGGAATTTAAGTATTCTTACCGTATTTTATTTTGAAAAATAACTTTTTGTCAAGTTTCTTGCGGCGCATTCTTCTTGGCAATGATGGTATTTCCGAATGCGCTGGTAGTTTCAAAAAGACATGAAAAAGAACCCTTGGCGGGAAATTTGCAAAAATAATTTTGCAAAATAAATTTTCATTTTCATTTTCAATCTTGGAAAATTGTGTCGTTCCTGCGGTAGTGAAGGAATTATTCGCAAAGTCGCGGGTGTTGCTAGTTCTTCAATAAACACGGTAATTGGAAATTCTACGCTGGCAACACAATCGCCTCTCTTTGGGTGACGTGGTGTGACGCCCGCCATATTTTATGGACCCAATCAATTGGGGTCGAAGCGCCCCGAGAATAACAGATGAGGCGCGAATAATAAGGCGCTGGAAATGAAGCAGTAGAATAAAGACTCACTTTTACTGTTTTGTCGTTTCAAAATCTCTTTTATATACTCTATCTATATAGGTAGAGTATATAAAAGAGATTTTTAAACGACAAAACATAGGTAGGTATATACCTACATATATCACGTCTTTATTCCTTACGATAGACGGAGTTTAAGGTAACAAAAAGGCCAAGTTTAGCATGTTTAAGGGCGTTTAGCTGGGAAGGGAAATCATAATAGTGGTGGGTTGTTAGCCGCATCGTTTATGACATGATTTCTAGGACTTTCGCCCTGTTCTTCGATGGGCTTTTACCATCTGCGCGGGAAGAGAAGGAACTGGTAAATTCTATGTTTTTTCTTTACTCACAGACCAGCATGCAAGAGTAATAATGAAACTCGATTAATTTTAATAAAATCAAAATCCTAATAAATTAAATAGGTCTCTCGTAGTATTTAACTTTGTAACAACGTGTACACACAAAAACACATTAGGACACATTATATTTCAAAAATCACGTACTGGCAAAGGTGCGTATGTATATCGTATGTCCCAAAAGCAATGTCTTTTATCAAACATTCGAGTTGAAATGTGCTCGGAAACGTGAGAACACCCAGTTTACTCAGTCCGAAGTTAGATAAACCCAGAGATAGCGGACTTGGAGTGGTTTGATTCTACTTTGTAGTTTCAACTTGTTTAGATTTATGCGCTGTACCGTGCCTTGATATTAAATTTTCCAGCAAACAAGCCGCACCTACTTTGAAACTTAGACTATTGTTAATGTTTTTCTAGAGTGAATCTGGTATTGCAGGCAGATTGAAAATAGCACACGAAGTATAGAGCCAAGGAAGTTAGGTAGAATAAGGTAGAAATAGTCGTATTTTTGTACTAGACAATTTTATTAAATACTAACTTCTGCCCGCGACTTCGTCTGCGTAGAATTATACATAAAAACCTTCCTCTTGAATCACTTTATCTATTGCAATGTGGGATGAATCTAGGTGGGATGAGAAGGAACTGGTAACTTCTATGTGTTTTCGTTACTCCCAGACCAGCATGGCAGAATAATAATGAAACTCGATTAATTTTAATAAAAACCCAAAAGTAAATATATTTAACTAGCTTCTGCCCGCGACTTCGTCTGCTTAGAATTATACATAAAAACCTTCCTCTTGAATCACTTTATCTATTGAAAAAAAACTGCATCAAAATCCGTTGCGTAGTTTTGAAGATATAAGCATACATAGGGACATAGGGACAGAGAAAGCGACTTTATTTTATACTATGTAGTGATAGGATGACCAGCCCGATTTTTGAAAGCACAAAAATGTGAAAATACTTGAAAGTGATGAATATTGTACTGAATTTGAAATACGAATAGCTTACAGGAAAATTACACACACACACACACACACACAATCACGTCTTCATCCCTTACGGGGTAGACAGAGCCTAAGGTAACAGGTACCTACAAGCCACATTTAGCAAAGACTTTTTTTTACTTTCTCTAAATAACATGACTTCATTAATTACAGATGCTGTCTAGCAGCAATGTAACGCAAATTTATTTTGATTGTCACGTTAAACTGTAATTATCATAACTGCATTGTTTACTGTACATTGCGTGCTGAATAATTTTGTATGGTTTTTTAAGAGGTAGGTTGTTTCGGACCTAAACTTAACATTTTAAGATTTGCTATTGGAGAACTCGACTGTAAAAGCTTTGCTTACTTTGAGGCTAGATCAATTAGTATCAAGATAAAGACCTAAAGAAAATAAATAGCGATGTAGGTTACTACTAGCACATAACCTTATTCCTTCTCCTATATCATGTTCTATTTAACTTGTTCTTTCAAAAGTACACATTTTGCTTATTTCACACTCCGCATACACGATTACTCTTGGAAAACTTAAAGCATTTGCGTTTGAGAAAATACATGCGAAGTTGTCAGAACTGCTAGTAGTTTTATCTTGTTATTGTGTTTCTAACAAGTATAACTTTATCCGCGACGGGAAATATAATTCAGGTTATAAAGAATAATAAATATGCTCAAATAGTCTCCAAAATTACATAGCTGGTCTAAAGTAAAAAATGACGGGACTGGAATGAGGTTGGTGCACGTGTGTTGTCCTGTATTCATCTTTTTCTTGTGTTTTATGTACAATAAAGAGTTATACATACATACATACATACATTTATCCCTGGGTAGGTACTTCTATTGTCAAGTTTTACAGTAGAGTAGGAATGCCTCTCTCGCATCGGTTTGTATAGCCACAGTAGACGTTGTCGCCCAGACAGTATCCTAACTAACATTATAAACGCGAAAGTTTGTAAGTATGGATGGATTAACAGATCTGGATAAAATTTGGAACATAGATATATTATAGTGTAGAATAACACATAGGCTACTTTTTATCCCGGAAAATTGCGTAATTCCTGCGGGATAGGGATAAACGAATATGCAGACGAAGTTGCGGGCAACAGTTAGAACGCCATAATTTGTATAAAGTTTGAATTATGTTTGTAGCCAATTATTACTAATAGACTACAAGCCCATGGACAAGAAAACATGTGAAATGAATCAGCGTGAATGAAGCTTAGAAGGCTGTTACTATATCATAAAATAACTCTGAGCGCTATGCCGTCATTTCTGAGCGGTACATTTACATTGTTTACATTGAAAAAAAAAATGTTCTAACTTCCGGCACCACCACTTCAAAGCGGCACTAGGTTTTTCGACATTTAAGAAACGCCTTAAATTAATAATTAGTCATAATTCCTCACTTGTACCTGAGAAATTCCATAAATGTACCGCTCAGAAACGACGGCATAGCGCTCAGAGTTATTTTATGATATAGTAACAGCCTTCTAAGCTTCATTCACGCTGGTTCATTTCACATGTTTTGTTTTCCATGGACTTGTAGTCTATAAATGTACTCGTATGTTTGTGACGTCGAGTTTATTCAAGCTCTCACTCTTTATGCTCTCGCTTAAAACTTTATCATCTAAAGTTGCTAAAGTACCCGCTATCCGGAGTTTGTAACTTGGGAGTAAATATTACGCTTTAGTATAGTTGTAAATTAACTGTATCACTCAAATAACAAGCTAGATTTTAATAGGATTTCAGCTCACGTTTTGGATGTTAAAAGCTAGATGTTTCTAGTTTTACCATTTACTATGGCACATATCTGTAACTAAGATGCGTTTAATTTAGGCGATGTCGTAATTGTACTATGTTATCTCTGCTCATCGAGGAATGGGTGTTTTTTATTTATATTAAATCCGACAAACGAGCATGCGGTGCACCTGATGGTAATGGACAACTACAGTACCAATGGGACTGCTAGCGCATTGCCGGCCTTGCAAGAAATGGTACACTCGCCTCTTAAAGGTACCCATGTCATAGCCAGTTGGAAAAACCCCAGCCGCCAGCCCATTCCAAATTTTGCACGTACGGGGCAAGAAAGACCGCTTGAATCGCACGGTGTTGGAGCACCAACTATCGAGGTGATGTTGGTGGAAACTACTTTTGCGTCGAGTAGTAGGTACGGTGATGGAACTTGGCAGCTGGAACAAGGTTAAAAAGTTCAACGAAATCTTAGGAATCATTTTATACTGATACTGATACTCTTTTATTCATAACTAGCTGTTGCCCGCGGCTTCGCCCCCGTTTTTTTTCTTCTTCTAAATTTCAGTATTTTTTCACCATTTAAACCTTCCCTGGACTTCCACGAATATTTCAAGACTAAAATTAGACAAATCGGTTCAGCCGTTCTCGAGTTTTAGCGAGACTAACGAACAGCAATTCATTTTGTTACTTTAGACACTGTCTACCCCGTAAGAGATAAAGACGTGATTTATGCATGTATATAAATAATACTAATCAAATACAATAAAAATGAATTCGTTTCTTAAATAATTCATTCATTTAAAAGGTCAGGTCAAGAGTACCCTAAACCAACAAGCATGTATAAAGAAATTGACGAATGTAGATGAAACGAAAGAGGTATTTTAGGATCGTAGCAAGTGGAACAAAGTAGTCCCTCCGTATGGGAAAGAGGCATAACGGTATATATGTATAAATTTATTTCTTGTTATTCTTAATTTTTATAAAGGGTTGTCAAATGAAGTATTTGTCAAACGTTTGTCCGTGAAATATTAACGTAATTTGGAACCTTATTTTGTTCCTTTGAACCGGATAAACTGGAGTTTTGCAGGGCAGATTCCAAATTATAATCCGGTGCAAAGGACCACAATATGAACAGGATTTTTGTAGGGCACGTTCCAAATTATACGCGAAGATCAGTTTACACTTTTTTTTGAGTTTACACATACTAAACTATTAAAGCCGTGGTAGCCTAGTGGTTTGACCTGTGGCCTCTCAAGCAGAGCGTTGTGGGTTCAAATCCCGGGCGCGCGCCTCTGAGTTTTTCGGAATTTATGTGCGAAAATTACATTTGAAATTTGCCATGAGCTTTTCGGTGAAGGAAAACATCGCGAGGAAACCTGCACACATCTACGAAGAAATTCAATGGTGTGTGTTAAGTTCCCAATCCGCACTGGGCGCGCGTGGGAACTATAGCCCCAACCCTCCACAATACACGGAGGAGGCCTATGCCATGAGGCACGCCGAATTACGCGACAATTTAATAATAAAAAAAAACAACAATAACATACTTACCGAAATTGTAGCGAATTCGGAATAAAAAGGCTATATTATTATAAATATTATATTATAGTGTGTATTTATTCTTCCATGCTGGTCTGGGAGCAAAGAAAAAACATAGAATACACCAGTTGCTTCTCTACCCGCGCAGATGGTAAAAGCCCATCGAGGGAATGGGCGAAAATCATAGGAATCATGTTATAGGCGATGAGGCTAGCAACCCATCACTATTTTGATTCCATTTTTCACCTATACGCCCACAATCTTGCTAAATGTGGCCTGTAGGTATCTGTTCCCTTAGGCTCTGTCTACCCCGTAAGGGATAAAGACGTGATTTGTGTATGTGTATGTGTATTTATTTATGATCGTCCCCTCTGTGCTCTAGGCCCAGCCAGTTTAGGGCCCCGGAGAGCGAGGGCCTCGTGGCATTTTGCCTCTCCCACCCTATAGTTAGGCCACTGAACTGTTGTGTTAAAGTTTTGTCAATCTTAACTAACCGCAACAATCCTCAAGTTTGACTAAACCCAATTGGCTAACTATAATTAATGATTGCATAAACCCGACCGCACTAACTGGGCAAATGTATTATTGTAGCGGATAAAAGACAGTAGAAGCATTGAGAGGCAATGAAGTAAGTGAAATACGTTACGGGAACAAAAAGGGGACGTTTAGAAAAAATTACAGGGGGCCGATTTTTGAAAGGACACGTGTGAAAATACCACTCGAAAGTTTTTTTTTTACTGCGAACTGACCAGTGATTGACCTCTATCTCACTTGGTGGAAGGTGCAGATGCGGCCAAAGGTGTAACTCACAGGTTCAGTAATAGCCTATTCACTCTAGCCTTGAAGAGGCCTAGGTTGTATCTGTCCGGAAATACAGACGATGGGAGCGAATTCCATTCCCTAGCAGTTCGAAGGAAGGATGAAGCAAACCGCCTCGTGCGGGCCAATGGTATGTTGACAACAAATGGGTGAAAACGCTCCCCCCGCCTGGAAGTTGTGTAAAATTGTGCTGAATTTGAAATACGGGTAGCATAGAAGATAGTCACAGCTCTCATTAATCTTGTGAACTAGTCAAAACTTAGAGTAGTTTTGGAGAAATAAGCTGATTTATACCGCTTTCGAGTGATGTGCCTTCAAAAATCGGGCTCCACGTCAGGAGTACCCGATACCGACGAGCATGTATGAAGAGATTATTAATGAATGTGGATGAAGCGAAAGACGTATGTCAGGATCGTAGCCAGTGGGACAAAGTAGTATCTGCCTGCCCCTGTGGGAAAGAGGCGTGGCGTATTTGTAGCATTGAAGCTTTTTTTTATGTTAAAGAGTTTCGGTTGTGTGAGAAAACATAACTGCAGAGTGAGATGACTAGCGGCAGTTTCACATTGTTTATTATTTTAGATTACTTTTTAAATTGAGTAGCTGATGACAAACCGGTACAGAAGTTTAAAATTGTGGTACATTTTTTTTTTGCAAAATTAGTAGAAACTATCGAATGAGTGGTGTAGGGGTATAGCACGCGTCAAATGACGAGGATCCGTTCGATTCCCGGTCATAGCTTTACCTTTCGTATTTCTCTGTGTTCTAATTTTCAGTGTCGTTTAGAAATTTCAAATTAGTAGAACTTTTGCACTTCAAAAGAATAATTATGTGTTATGCAATGCTGCAAAGCGCTTGTTTTGCGCAAATGCCTGTATTTTGAACACGAACAAGCGAAGTATTCTTATAATTATAATTGAACAACGAGCGAAGCGAATTTCCATATTTTTAAATATGGATTGTAAGGATAAAAATAAATTACTTTAAAGTGTGTTTTTATCTTTGTATTATCTAAAAGCTGACTGTGAACATTAACGTTTTTCTACACGCAAAATTTTATGTAATTATGACCATAAAAAACAATAAATTATAAAGAGAAGAGCAAAACGAAATCAGTACCAAAAAAATTGGTACTTACAAAAAAAGCGGTACTAAAGGCCTACTGTTTCTTAACCCAAACTTTGCTGACCAACTGCAAACTAACTGTAAGTAATGAATTACGGAGTTAAGATGGCGGCCATTCATTAGCGCGATTTAGCCTAACTAGCGGTTAGAGGAATAACGAATGGGTAAGGGTCTCAGCGTCTGTGGGAGATGGGAAGACGGATGATGGGTCAAGACTTAAATAGTGTTAAGATAAAATATGTACAGTGGATGTGATTAAGGATACTGTTCAATTTCAATACCAAATATTGTCAAGGTAAAATACATGGCACTCGTCAAAACACGTTCGTGATATTTTAATTGTTTCCCACTGCTGGGCACAGGAATCCCCTTTGCCTCCTTATCTCCTCGTTTTAAACATCGTGATCGAGAGAAATCCAACGCTATAATTTTTTATATAGATTCGTTACCCTTTGAAGTCAACAAAATTAAGATTGCAACAGCATAAAAATAACAATGTTAATACGAGTATCAATCAATATCAGTTAAAAAAAGACCAATTTTTCACTGGATCAGTCCTATGCTGGTTATTATTCGATACATGACTATTAGTACCAAAAAAACGGTACCAATGCAACTTTGGTAGTACCGGTTTCAAGACAAAGTGTGGGCCACAAACCGATAAATAGCACATCTGACACAGCTCAGGTTATAAATCCGAATAGCTTCAGGATTAAACCCATAAGTATACTAGATTACATCACACACTGTTTCTAACGCATGGGCTAAGAAGACAGGACAGCGCAATGATCGTCAGCTTATGTAATTACATCTACTACTACTAAGCCGTGGTAGCCTAGTGGTTTGACCTGTGGCCTCTCAAGCAGAGCGTAGTGGGTTCAAATCCCGGGCGCGCACCTCTGAGTTTTTCGGAATTTATGTGCGCAAATTACATTTGCAATTTGCCATGAGCTTTCCGGTGAAGGAAAACATCGTGAGGAAACCTGCACACATCTGCGAAGAAATTCAATGGTGTGTGTTAAGTTCCCAATCCGCACTGGGCGCGCGTGGGAACTATAGCCCAAACCCTCCAATACACGGAGGAGGCCTATGCCATGAGGCACGCCGAATTACGCGACAATTTAATAATAATAAAAAAAAAAAAAAAAAAAAAACAACAACAACAACATACTGAAATTGTAGCGAATTCGGAACAAAAAGGCTATAATAAAAATAATAATAATAATAAAAACTACTAAGCTACGCTCATTTTCATAAGATTTAAATTCTTGCATTCATTTGAAACTGTAGTAAACCTACAGGTTTTATGGGTTCCAAACACGAACGCCTAAAAAAATTGAACTGGAAAAGGGTCAGACACCATATATCATAGTATATTTTATTACCATTAGGGTAAAAGGAAATGGTGAAAGCTACTTAAACGGGTTCGCATTAGACAATTAATGATTTCCTAACCCCGTGGTCCCGGCACTCACACTTGCTTATGAATAAATAAATAAATTAGCTGTCCCGTGATCAGATTATCGGATTTCCTAAAATCTGCTGAATCTGGATCGGGCTTCACTATGTCTGCCAAAATTAGCATTAGAATTATGCGACATTAATATACAATCAGACTCCTTTCAAGCATATAACGCAACGTATGCATTATAATTTGATGCAGTGTCAAATCTATACAAACAAAAAAAAACCTACGAACTGACTGGGTTAAATTTAGGGTTGCCAACTATACTGTTTTCAACAGTATTATACTGTTTTTCACTAAATTATACTTTTTACTGTTGAACAAAAAAAAAGTATACAAAATACTGTTTTCAGCATGCAAACACATTATTATGTGTTATACTTAAACGGTCACACAAGTTTGTTTTTATTTAGTCAGAGGGCGCTGTTCTACTGTTCTGTTACTGTTCATTTTTCTAAAATACTGTTTAATATTCTTCACAGACCTGAATATACTTTATTTCTTGTAAAAAAAGTTGGCAACCCTAGTTAAATTTCACCTATAGACCTGAAATTTTAATAAAAACGAGAAATAAAGCCAAATTACGCGAAATTTCCAAGGAAGAGAGTTTTGCAAAGCCTCGAGTGTTAGCATTGTCTAACTAAGTGAATAATGCTCGGGCTAGTATTATAGTGCCACGTCTCGTCCCATCCATCTCAACTATTAACTCTATGACAAATTATTCAGAACGGAGCCGACTGCTTCCGGTCCGGCGATTAGCCGTATGAATAATTCAAAATACAAGTTTTGGCCTGGAGAAACGGGTGTTTGATTTCCTTATATACTTATATACATAAATCACGTCTTTATTTCTTACGGGGTAGATAGAGCCTTTTTTTTTTAACAAGTGGAAAATGCGCCTTATGCATTCCCGCGCTTGGGGCAGCAACGGGGGTATGACGGGCTCTCCAGCTCGCCGTTGCCTTCCCTATGGAAGGAGGGGAGAGGCCTACCGTCTAAAAACACACACGTTCCCTCCTGGCCATGAACTGTGGGCATTACGGGAGCACTATGGTGTCACCGCGGCGGGGTAGACAGAGCCTAAGGTAACACCTAAAGGCCACGTGTAGAATGTTTGTGGGCGTATAGGTGGAAAGGGGAGTCTAAATAGTGGTGGGTTTCTAGCCGCATCATCTGTAACATGATTCCTACGATTTTCACACATTCCTTCCTTGATTGATTTCCTTCTCGAGGCAACGAGCATACTTTTACAGTTAAAGTTTAACTTAACCGTTGTTATAGCTACCCGCAATTTTGGTTAAATCTTTTTAGGGTTTTTAGGGGTCAATCACATTACCCACCTTTGACTCGCGCAGTCGATTAAAAAACCTACAGACTAAGGAACTCTTATTGTTTGAGAATGGACTGAATGAAATTCGAACTTTAAAACCAACTCTATATTAACTTCAAACAGTTGCTCTTCTTCGATATGCTTTCTGGTTTCCTTTCAACTCACTGGTCGCATTTATACTTTACAAAGTGACACCTCGTTATTATGTTTTAAAGTCTTACAGCTCCATCTATCGATGCATAGCTGAACTGTTCTTTACTACGTAAGTTGAACGCTTATTCAGACGTTTTCGTGAAAATCATAATCAAGGCCCCCACAATTGCCTCAGGACGAGGCGGACAAAAGAATTCACGCGACAAGGAAATTGCGTTCCTCGCAGCACCTTCAAAGACCTTTGTTACCTCATTCTTTCAAATCCGGTTCCTGCAGCTAATTGTCAATTAACGTGTGTTCAATTATTTATTCATGACGCTCTGATTCACCGTCGTACTCAAAGACGTCAATCAGTTTCAATTATGTTATTAGCCTCTGGCGGAAATTTTTGGCACAAGCGGAAAGCTACCGCGAATCACCGCTAGAGGCGCATTGTCACAAAATGGTCCCAACATAGCATTCTTAGAACGCCTACTAAAATAAATTAAAGTATGTGAAATTAATGCATTTTATTCATTTTAGACATCATGTTTCATAGAGCCATTTACTGCTTAAGACCTACACAATCAATATCTTTCTAAATAGAAATAGTGTAAGTTTATTTTTTCAAAACAACCGGGTTCGATTCTCGAGCTGAGTACAGGTTTTTTTTAATGTATGAATGCAGTTTTTCTTGTTATTAAAATCGATGACATGGTTTCTAAGAACAGATCTTCGTATGTCTTATAGTTTCAGACTTTCCCATACTGACCGATTTCAATGATACAACCTGTATACGGTAGCCCTCGTTATCATAGAAAAGTTAGCGGCGCATAGCACATAGCAGCAACACACTGTTCTCATATATTTGACAGTTCGACTAGTATAATAAAAGGTACTCTCTGTTTATGTTATGCTATGCGGCAGTAAGGTTTGGGCCAATGTCAGTTTAAATGACAAGTGTCCGGTAAAAAATATAATTCAAAAATCTCGTGACAAAATGTCGGCAACGTTGTACGGTGATACTGTCAAAGAGCCGCTCCCCCCCCCCCCCTATCGGGCTCTTAGCCAGCGGTTAATTATATCCCTCAGAAACTGCCAGGAAATCATTAGCCGATGCCCAGAGTACACCGGACCAAGCACTGCCTACTGGTTCAACGCTAACTCTTTCGAGACATTTGACACGACACATTTTAATAAGACAAGACAATCCGTACTTTTTATGTGGATAAAGCGAAACAGGTACGTCAGGATTGTAACAAGTGGAATAAAGTAGTACCCCTATGGGAAAGAGGCGTGACGGTGTGAACACAATATACTCACGAGCAAAAATAACGGGCAGCTTTTCTTGTAATCCTTATTAGCAAACTTGGACACAAGTTTGGGAGCTTGTAAACGAAACCTATAAATATGTTTGCTTTTAAAATCTGTCACTTTCATGACATAGTATTGTACGGAACCCCGGCCAGCTGCCGACAATAACAGCACAGTATTACATCGCGGGTGAATGATTAAATTAAATTTCCTGCAAAGTTAAACAAAACAGCGTCTGTTTGCTGGACAAGGAGAATTCAGCCGGTTTTCGTAATTAACTTTGCCGGCTTATGAAAAAGTGTTACTTGTACTATCGTATCTATATATTCATCTTGAAGATGTTCTATTTCAGCAAGTGGTTGATATAGTCGCTTTTTCCACGTACATAACTATTTTGCATTACCAGGACATTCTAAGGTAAAATAAAGACTAAGTTCGCGGCTTAGAGGTGGGCTAAGGGTCACCCGCGCCGCACCTGAACCTAAATTAATCCAAATTACTCATCCTACACTGGTTTTAGCAGTGCCAGTTATTTAACTTGGTTATGTACGAGGAACACATACACAACTATTTTGCACTACCAAGACATTCTAAGGTAAAACTATTTTTTTATTCAAAATGAAGTCACTCCTTTCAAGTAGGTGCATTTTAAGCAACGATTCATTAAAAATCATGAAAAACATTTACGTTTGCAGTCAAGGTTACCCGACTACTTGCTGAGATATTCCGGATGCATTTTAAGCGACCGTGATGCAATTGTAGGATAGTTTGCGAAACATATTAAGTCTGTCTGTTTTTTATCGGATACATTTTGGTGAGTGTGCGCAGGAATTGCACGACCTTATAGTTCCAACTCCGTTTCGCCAACGGACTTCCAGGCGGGGGGAGCGTTTTACCCATTTGTTGTCAACATACCATTGGCCCGCACGAGGCGGTTTGCTTCATCCTTCCTAATGCAAACTGCTAGGGAATCGAATTCGCTCCCATCGTCTGTATTTCCGGACAGATACAACCTAGGGCTCTTCAAGGCTAGAGTGAATAGGCTATTACTGAACCAGTGAGTTACACCTTTGGCCTCGTCTGCACCTTCCACCAAGTGAGATAGAGGTCAATCACTGGTCAGTTCGTAGTAAAAAAAAACATCCCAAAGTTCAATGTCATTTGTAGAACATCAAAGATTTTCGCGCAAGTTGTATTGTTAATGTAGGAACTGCCATGTCATAAACAATAGCGAACTACACCTAACAAAATAACAATGACTTAATTTGACTTGATAGTGGCTTATTTTTTAACGCGCGCTCGAGATAGCATTTACCATCTCTTTCTGTCTTCATCCTTTACCGCTCGGTAGAAAGAAGTTTACACCAATATCGTTTAATAAGAGAGCGAGAAAGACGGTACTACACGAACATGGAATTTTGAACCAATTACCGCAGCGTAGAACGTCCAGGGATGACTTGGTCAAAGTCGCGGGTTCACGGTGGATGCAAGCCGCTTCCAACCGAGGCAACTAGAGGTCTTCTATAGAAAATCAAACGATCACCGGCGGGGGAGGGCGGGTAATCCGGAACCCGGACTCAACGGTGCCGTTGCCATCTGCCCCATCCCGGGGCGGCCAGTGGGCGTCGCGGCGACTCCTAGCACTCCCGTAACGCTCACAGTCCATGGCCAGGAGGGAACGTGTCGGTTTTTAGACGGTAGGCCTCTCCCCTCCTTCCATTAAGGAAGGCAGCGGCGAGCTGGAGAGCCCGTCATACTCCCGTAGCTGCCCCGAGCGCGGGAATGCATAAGGTGCATTTTCCACACGTTAAAAAAAAAAGGCAACTAGAGGTCTATGGAGGAGGCTTACGTCTAACAGTGGACGCCGTATGGCTGATACGAAGCCACTAGGAAGAAACTTGGTTACATTTCTTAACGTTCCGTTTTCCATTGTCCACAGATCGAATTCCATCGCACCATGCCAGCTAGATAACACCATGGCAGATAAGGACTGGGCCCCCTACAATAACACGAATAATTTCAAGTCTGTATCGTTCGACGAGCCGGCGTACGGACCCAATGACGTCATAGACTACGCTTCTAAAGTTAACTTCAGTTATTTCGACAACCAGACCGCTTACCCCGAATACTCTAACTTCACGACGGATGACTATTGCACGTCGAATTATAGTCATTTCTATTTGAATGTGACGTGTGAGATCCCTATTAACTATGCTGAGCCTATGTATGGGTAAGTGTTGTAGTTTTTAATAGGAAACTTCCGAGAGATTCGGACCGGATAGTTTCGGATTTTTCCATCTCTAGCTACGTCCCACTGCTGGGCACAGGTACAGGCTTACTTTCAGAATGAGATGGCTTGTGGGTCCAGTCTGGATTGGGAACCTCACACACACCATTGAACCGCAGCTGTGCTGGTTCCATCACGGTGTTTTCCTTCACTGATAAGCTGTGATCAATGGTAAATGAATTTTCAAGCATAAATTCCGAAATACTCTTGAAAGGTCAAGCCTGGGCCTGGGCCTAATTAGGCAGTATAGTCTTAGGAACGCCCTAGAGGCCCACCATTGGCTAGCTTTAAGACCTAGTGCGCTGAGAAAGACAAAACAAAACTTTCCACCAAGTAAAATTTGATCTTAAGATTTGTAACTCCAATGGCAACGTAACGTAACGTAATCAAGTAAAAATGTTGTATGATTTGAAAAAAACTGCATTGTGCATAAATACGCCGAGATAATCAACCATTAGTCTTGCTGTCTCCCTCACTCGGCCGATTCAAGTATCAAACCCATAAGAGTCAGTGAGGCAGCACAAAGCCGAATGATTCTATGAGCTCACTAACTACGTGATTAAGTTCCTAGTGGTAGTTGTAGTTATCATCTCATGCTTCATATTATCTCTATCTCTTTCAGCTACATCGCTCCGTTCCTCCTAGCCACCACTACCGTGGCCAACACCCTCATAGTAGTGGTCCTCTCGCGGCGGCACATGCGCACGCCCACCAACGTGGTGCTGATGGCGATGGCGCTCTGCGACATGTTCACCATGCTCTTCCCCGCGCCGTGGCTGTTCTACATGTACACGTTCGGGAACCACTACAAGCCGCTCAGCCCCGTCGCCGCCTGCAAGGCCTGGAACTACATGAATGAGGTGAGTGACCTTTGATGAGACTACGCTGTGGCGACACAGATACAGTGGTAAGCGAAGTCGAGTAGCGACCACGGGAAGACGCAGCGTAGGAAGCCCCCCCCCCCCAATATGGACTGACGAAATAAAAAATAAATAAATGTCTTGGGACAATTGACACCAATTCACCTAGTCCCAAACTAAGCAAAGCTTGTTATGGGTACTAGACAACGGATACTTATATAAATATTAAACATCCAAGACTCGAGAGCAAACATTCGTATTTTTCATACAAATATCTGGATCGAACCTGGGAACTCAAGCTTCATAATCAGGTTCCCTAACCACTAGGCCATCCGGTCGTCACAAGCCCTGGTGAAGGGCGTGCGAGTCCGCTTGAAGAGAGCGGCTTTTATGGCAATGTTCAGCAGTGGACGTCTATTAAGGATGACCGATAAGTGATGATGACCTTGGGCTAAAAATGGTTCCCTACCATTGGAGACAGGACTCGCTAATCCTGCCGTTAAGAAGCAGTGCCTGCATTGTGAATTGTGTTCTGGGTTTGTCTAGACAGCGCATCTATAATCCTCCGTGAGGGGAGTGCCACAATAGAGAGATCTCTCTCCATGTTATGCCTGGGGACCGAAGTCCGAAGGAAGAGAGTAGGAATTTGTATTTATGCAGCCGCATTGAGAAACTTCGTAAGCGGCATGTAGAACGATGTGACAGCTGTCATTAGAACTGGCGCTAGCTACTCGTGCGTTGTAGTAGTTATGTAGAGGCCAACTAGGTGGCGCTAGGGTCGCTACACTCCGTAATTAGGAATGTCAATGGACTAAGATTTGTCGTTCGTTTTGGTAGGCTGTTGATGATGAAGGGCTACGATTGCTTACCATCAGGTAACACTTACTCGTTGGCCTTCCTTATTGTATAAAAAACAGTGAATAAGGAGCTAAGCGCAAGCACTGCTGGTTGACTGCTGGATGAACGAAAGAGACTGGCATAGACCGACCGCTTAAATGAGTCCTCGCCCGTGCGGTGCAGGGGCCGAGAGAGGTGTGGGCGGGTAATGCGCCTGCCGCACGCACTTCTCTCGGCCCCCGCGGTCGTCCCACCCCGCGCCCCTGTGCATGCATGATCATGCATCATCATGTGTGTGCTGTGCATTTGTGTGACTGTGTCGCCTGTGCGATCGATGGAGGATCTATTTCCGATTGCTGCCTGCGGCTAAATTCCACTACCGTACTTCGCGGAACCGTCTGTCCTTCCATCCGCAACATCTTGATGGTTGGCAGTCAAGCACCGTGCGTTTTAAACGCAATTTCTTTCATCGCACGGTAAAGATCTGGAACCAACTTCCTGCTGCAGCATTCCCTGAGCGGTACAATTTAGGGATCTTTAAAAAGCGAGCCTTCCTGTTCCTCAAAGGGCCGGCAACGCACTTGTGATCCCCCGGGTCTTGCAGGTGTCCCTGGGCGACGGTGATTGCTTTCCATCAGGTGACCCGTCTGCTCGTTTGCCCCCTCTTTTATATAAAAAAAAAAGCAGTCTGCCTATAGTGATCCGGACGGACCTTGTACGCAATCCTACCCACGAAGTTTGAGTCTCCATTAAACATGACTGTAAAAACTTGCAAAAAAATTAGCACTTAAGCCTCTTTGAAGAGGCTTTCTTCTTTTTCCTACGACGCTTAGTGACCTATCAGCAGTTCCCGGATTATCAAGATAATCCCTTAATTGCCTGACACCCTGTAGACTTATTTGGCAGCGTTTTATTACAAGAGACTACACAAAATCTGGACTATATTTATTTTTTACCTTTACGCAAATGCATTTTACTTTGCGTGTCTTCGCCCCGACCTAGCGTCCGTACATTTTGAAAATACCAAAACATTTTGAAGGACGGGGGCTTTTTCGTAGTATCGTGTAACGTGTGACTACGGCTTTTCAAGGTGTCTTTACACAATTATTGTGTACTTTTTCAGCGTCGCTTTTTGTCGTAGTTGGGTTTTAGTTTTCTATTACTTTCACAAGCTACCTTTAGACATTAGTCTAAATGACAGATGGACAGATTCCAGGCGAGAGCAATCGAGCTTCGTTTGAACACTTCAGATACCAAAGTCCCAAAAACGATATTGAAACATTTGTTACACTTCGAGTACTGCTTTATGATCAGACAAAAGCTCCGAAATAATAAAAAACGTATAATCAATATTTCTTGAACATCTGCGTGGTAACACGTGAACTCCCGTCTTCATAAAAAATGATAGAATCCTGTTCACACCAATACGTCTGTCAACCTATGATGCGATTTGATTTCCGAAACGAACCTAAACAGTAAATTAACTTAATCGAATTCGATTTCATTTGTCATGCGCTTTCTGTGAAGGATAGCATGATGATGAAACTTGCACACATATGCAAAGCAGTTGAATGGTGTGTGTGAAGTTCGCAATCCGCAATGGGCCCGCATGGGACCTACAGCTCAAGCTCTCTAACTTCGAGAGGAGGCCTGTACCCAGCAATTGGACGTGTACCTATATACACATACACAAATCACGTCTATATCCCTTACGGGCTAGACAGAGCCTAAGGTAACAAGACCTACAGGCCACGTTTAGCTAGACAATGAGAGCGTCGTAGTGGAAAGTGGAATCAGGTTGCAGCTGAATACCGGATTATACCGTACAGTGCTGTTGCGGTCACCGTCTCGATCGACTTAGCGTAATTGCCCCGTAAGCGTTCACAAACGGTTTGAAACTGCTTACAGTCGTATTGGTTTGAACAGGGAATACCCCCCCAAGATTAAAACACAATCCATTTCCTGATTATTCTCGTTCGAAGCCGCAGATTGAGGAAAATGTAAAAACAAGCTACTTCGGGAAAACATTTGGAAGAGCGCTGCTCCGCAGATATTATACGCAGAATTTCGAAGAATTTCGAAGAATTTCATATTTTACATACTTCTTCTTCTTCTTTTGATTGTGGCGTTACAATAGTCGTTATACCGACGACAACTTCGCCAAAGTCAGTAAAACAAATTAATTATACAATCTTGTGAGAAAATGTCGGCAACGTTGTACGGTAACACGGTCAAAGACCCCCCTACCCCCCTGTCGGGCTCTTAGCCAACGGTCAATGATATCCCTCAGATACTGCCAGGAAATCATTAGCCGTTGCCCAGGGTGCACCGAACCAAGCACTGCTCTTCCCCCCGGACGGATCCGAAAACGAACCGCAGCTCTTGTTCACACGTGGAGGTAACCCGACTCGCACCCCATATTTTACATACTTCAATGCAAAGAAAAGACAGATAGTAAAAGCCCATCGAGGGAATAGGCCAAAATCTTAAGAATCATGTTATAGGCGATGTGGATAACCCATCACTATTTTGATTCGCCTTTACACCTACACGCATTACCTGTGGTTAGCGTGGCTTTTGGGTCTTGTTACCTTGGGTTATGTCTACCCCGTAAGGGATGAAGACGTGATTTGTGTTTGTTTTGTTCATGTTTTACTGTGAAATATTGTTTAAAATCTTTCTAACGAGCTATTAGCCATTCGCCAGGGCTGCGACGAAAACCAGCTTCGATCTGGGCAGATTAAAAAAATTGCGACGTTCAAAAAAAAATAACTTTAAAAAACTTCTTAATCTCTGAAACTGTCAGCTTTAAAAATGTCCTGATAAGATACGTCAAAAACTAGTTCTTTGGGGTTATAATCGCCAAAATCTGAAATAAAAATAGTAATAGTTCGCCATGTGTTGTCCTGTATTCATCTTTTTCTTGTGTTTTATGTACAATAAAGAGTTATACATACATACATACATACATAAAAAGCGAAATCATGTAGCGAGCGGAAATTTCTACTTCCTGGCCAGGGGAAGACACTAGGGCGGTCATAAAAAAGCCACATGTCGCATGTTTATCGCCCTCGCCTTTGAATGAATGAATGAATGAAATATTTATTCGCAGTAAATGTTGTACAAAAAAGATGTTATGGATATTGGGTCGTGCGACAAGTTCCTGCCACCTGAGGCATTCTTTATTTCACCCTCGAGTGTGTAATGTACTATTATTACAAATCAATGTCAATATTAAATATCTCATTCACTTAATTTTCTACCAATATCTTGCGGCGCATTCTTCTTTGAAGTGATGACGCAGCAAAGGTAAATGCTTTATGTTTAGTAATTAACTGTTTTTTTCATTAATATTTACCCCCGCAAAAAGCCGTCTGTTTCAATCAGTTAAAAAACTATCATGTTTTATTTTAATCAGTAAGCAGAATTGTCATTGCGTTTACCGTTGGATTATCGATACCTAACCGCACGGAATGATAAATGACATGTTAAATTCGATAACAGGGACGTGAAATTATCATACACCAATAAATATGTGGTACAGTCAACGTCAAAAGTAAGTGATCAAAATCAACGTTTCAAAACATCTTCTAGCATGACGTGCCAGATATAACGAGTCATACCAAAGTGTCAGTTTTAAATGAAGTTTTAATTAGTCAAAAGAAAGTGATCATAAATAACGAGACAGAAACGAAGTGACAAATCAATGTTTCAAAATAAAATAATAATACACGATGTCATAATTATGAATGCGTCAAATAAATAACAAAAGAAAAACAACATTTCGAATTGCCGGAAATGTCTGAATGAAAGCTTGATAAAAAAAGGATTTATTTTAAATACAACCAAAATGAAACTGAATAAACTGATGTAATAAGACCTCATTTAAAACTTTGGCGGACATGAGAGGTGTTATAGAGTTTTCGCATGTTTTTCTCTCGAATATAACCGATATAAACCGAACATCTGACATGTAATCCGAGGTGTTCCATAAACCCGTATTTTATAGATAATCACTTTAATTTAAAACACTCAACAATGACTTTAACTGTTTGAATGGCATGTCACTTAGTTTTCAAGGATCGAAATAAATGTGATCACTTACTTATGGCGCATTTTGTTTCGATTCACTTCTAATTAACTACAATAGTCAGTAACATTATATTTGAGTTGTTAACTTTGATTTATAAGAAAAAATTGTTCTTAGTTGTAATTTTGTAAATCGTTTATGAATGAATTATCTCTATCTCTATCTCTATCTATCTACATTTGATTTAATATAATGTTTATATTATTATTATTTTGGGACTGGGATTCATCAGTTTCTTTTGCAGTTGACTGTACATACCTTATCATGTATTTTCGCACGAGAACACAGAATCAGCATAATGTTTACATTAAATATTTAATGTAATAACAATGTTACGTTACCAAAGTACCTACGTTATTAATAGTACATTGTGTATTAAGGGCGTTGAGTAAGGAATTACGATCGAGGTTCGTAATTCCTGTACCGCCCGTGAAACAAATGAGAATATGAGGAAATAAGCAGCCAGATTTTGGCAGTAAATAATTTATATTAAAGCAAAAACATAAAAATAGCCCCCGACGTGTGTTTATACACGTCAGTTTTTAAATCAACAAACATTCATGTATTGTAATGTTAAGCACAACCTTTCTTTGTTGCTTAGACAACCGTTTAAACACTAATACATACATACATACATACATAAATAAATCACGTCTTTGTCCCTTACGGGGTAGACAGAGTCTAAGGTAACAAGACCTAAAGACCACGTTTAGCATGATTGTGGGCGTATGGATGAAAAGGGGAATCAAAACAGTGATGGGTTGCTAGCCACATCGCCTATATAACATGATCCCTAAGAGTTTCACCCAATCCCTCGATGGCCTTATACCATCTGCGCAGGAAGAGAAGCAACTGGTACATTCTATGTTTTTTCTTTGCTCCCAGACCAGCATAGAAGAACACTAACATACATGGAAATAGATTACATTATCAGGTGCTATACAGCCTCTAATAGAAACATACGGGTGGTAGGGCCTTGTGCAAGGTCCGTCCGGATCGCTACCACCATCTTACTCGCTAATCCTGCCGCTAAGTAGCAGTGCTTGCACTGCTGTGTTCCGATGTGGAGAGTAAGACAGCCGGGGAAATTACGGGCACAAGAGGCATTTCATCTTAGTCCTCTAGGTTGGCAACGCATCTGCAATCCCTCCGAGGTTGCGGGTGTCTATGGGCAGTGGTGATTACTTACCATCAGGTGACCCACTTGCTCGTTTGCCTTCCTATTCACATAAAAAAAAACACATACATACATACACATACACAAATCACGTCTTTATCCCATACAAAGTTTTTTATCACATTTGTGAGTAAAATAAAAGTATAAGGCATAAAAAATCGGCATGACTTTTGGTAGCCAGTTGAATAAACCATTGTCAACCGTTGTTTTGTAGCTATACACTGTTTTCAAAAGAGTCGAGGCATTTAATAGGATAAGTGGCCCCTCGGAACCGTTTCGGTTGAAATGTACAAGTTAAACTCCAAATTCAAGTTTGTTGCCATAACTGGCGTTCCCTTGGGCATTAGATACGAAAATGTCGTTTTAAATTCAGACTTGTTGAGTTCTGGCAAGGTTATAGTTCCAATGGCATTGCAATGGACATAAGCTCTTTGGAAAGGTCAATAAGCTGTCGAATTTGATAAAATGTGACATGCCAAAACAATTATTGTCGCGATAGGGTAGAAAATGGGACTAAGTCGGCCATTTTTATCAGATACAAGCCGTTGCACGCGACTTCGTCCGCGCAGAATTAAAGTATGTATCCCAGGCATTGGGAACTTACACACACCATTGAATTGCTTCGCAGATATGTGCAGGTTTCCTCATGATGTTTTGCTTCACCGAAAAGCTCATGGTAAATTACGAAGGTAGTATTGCACATAAATTCCGGAAAACTCAGAGGTGCCCGGGCTCGAACCCACGACCTTCTGCTTGAGAGGCCACAGGTATCAAGCCACTAGGCTACTACGCCTTTTTTGTGCAACGTTGTCTAAATCGGAATGGACGCATTGGGGTAAATTCGAAATTGGGGGAATTTTGAAAATCGTGGATATCCACTAAACGGGGAACAATTCCATAATCTGGCAACTCTTATCTAGAAGTCAAAGACATTGGAGCTTCTAGGTAAGCGTTGCCAGATTATGTAATTGTTCCCCCTTTAGTGGATATCCACGAGTTTCGAAATTCCCCCAATTTCGAATTTACCCCAATGCACTATATATAAAAACATTACTTCAACCGAAATATTCTCATTCACGATATATTTATCGCTATTACATAGCGCAACAAAGCCTTGGTTTGGCGTGCTATTCGTAATTCTGGGCAAAGAAGAACAAAGAAACAGTACAATTAGCTCGTAGCGATCTGTACCGTATCTTTTATGCCACCCAAGGCGTGTTTTAATAGAACCTTTAGCAAAGAAATGTTATAATTTTAAGCTAGTAAATGGAGGATGTTGGTGGCAAATAGTAACCGAAGGATTTCTCTTATTTGTATTCGGACGTTCCAAGACCAAATAGGAGAAGGTTTGGAAAAAGGTCAGGTCAGGAGTACCCGTAACCGGCGAGCATGTATGAAGAGATTGATGAATATGCGGATAGATATTGACGGTACCTATGCATCTTGTATTTGATTTGATAGTATGTATGTATTTAATAGACAATAATTCCTTCAGGATCACGTCTCAGAGAAGAAGGGGTTTTTCGAATTTCCCGCGTGACAAAACGACGGGATAGGAAATAGAGTTAACAATTGAAGACGTGAGTGGATGTAGGAAATACGTCACTTTGACGCAACAGCTAGTAAAAAAATTTCGTATTTTAAGTACATTACACCCCTAGGGTAGTGAAATAAAGAATGTCTCAGATCGCAGGAACTAGTCGCACGAGCCAAATGCGAGAGCGATAAACATGCGACCCGAGGCTTTCGTTATCACCGCCCGAGGCGTGTTCGCAATTTTGTCTTCCTCTGACCAGGTGGAAATTTCCGCTTACGTAGCGGGCGGTAAATTGCTACTTACGACCCGGTGACGTAGAATATGAAACTCTTCCACTTTATTGCATAGTGCACTTATTAAGCAATACATCCTGTGGTTCATATATCCCCGCTCTCCTCGCTTCCTGTGCCGGGAAATTGCTGTCCTAGCTATTGCATTTTACCCGCGCCTCCCCTATTTCAAAACGACTTTCGCCCCTCGCCTTAAAGTTGAAACTCCAATGGCTACATGGATGGAAAACTGTAGTTTTCGCACGGCGGAATCACGGCTCTGTAGTGATGGGGTTAAAGGTGGTTTTTGAATGGCAGGGTAAATAAAGCTGAGCTGAAATTTCCGGTTTCCTAAGTATAAGGTATGTTGTTTACGTGCTAGTTTTAACATATTACTAGCTTTTGTTTGACTTGCCATGTTTGTTTTTTTAGGGTTCCGTACCCAAAGGGTTAAAACGGGACCCTATTAGTAAGACTTCGTTGTCCGACCTTCTATCTGTCCGTCAGTTGAAATTTTCAGAGATGACGTATTTCTATTGCCGTCTAAACGTTTTTTTTTTTGTTTTTTTTTTCATACATACACATACACAAATCCCGTCTTTATCCCTTACGGGGTAGACAGAGCCTAAGGTAATAGGTACCTACAGGCCACATTTAGCAAGATTGTGGGCGTACCTATAGGTGGAAAATGGAATCAAAATGGTGATGGGTTGCTAGCCTCATCGCCTATAACGTGATTCCTAATACTTTCGCCCGTTCCCTCGATGGGATTTTACCATCTGCGCGGGTAGAGAAGCAACTGGTACATTCTATGTTTTTTCTTTGCTTCCAGACCAGCATGAAAGTTTTTTTTTCATGTACGTAACAAATATAAAATGATCTCACACTGCCTACATTTTGCTTCGGAGCCAGGGCTCTGCTAACACTGGATTTCGTGTTCACTTGCAGAATTTATGCAATCCTCGGTGGGCGAATTTGGCACACGTGGCCGGTTTTTTCAACAAAAAGGAAGGTAAACCCTTCCATGCTGGTCTGGGAACAAAAAAAAACGAAGAATATACCAGCTGCTTTTCTTCCCAGGCAGATGGTACAAGTCCATTGAGGGAATGGTGAAAATCTTAGGAATCATGAGGCGATGCGGCTAGCCCATCACTGTTTTGATTCCTTATCCACCTATAGGTACGCCTAAGAATGCCACGTT